>VYXF01006163.1:440766-490178 GCA_013397295.1 Polioptila caerulea | reverse complement strand
GGAGCACGGAGCGGGGCTGGAGCACGGAGCGGGGCTGGAGCACGGAGCGGGGCTGGAGCACGGCTGGAACACGGAGCGGGGCTGGAGCACGGCGTGCCGGTCCCGTAGTTCCTCTGGGCTCTGCCGAGGCATTAAGGGGAGGGCTCTTGCAGTTCCTTGCATCATGCAAACAGCGCCATCACCTTATGCTGATGTGTCCTTCTGAGGAGGAGGGTATAAATAGCAGTAGAGCGTATTGGGCACAACGCTTAGATGTTAAACTCTTGGATAAAATCTGCCTCAACCTTGGGAGAAGGAATGAGGATTTAGTCAAGAGAGCCACATGTGGCAGTTCTCCTTTGAACAGCCTGTTTCTGATGTTTCTGTTCACAGTAAAGTGAAGACAAAGGCATATAAATAAAAGCAATAGTATAAAAATGGGTGTTGCAGGAAGTGGGAGACAAAGCAAAAAGCCTTATGGACAAGATGCTTGTTGCATCATGTGCTGGCGAATATATCAGTTTACATAAGGGATTACCTGGTTGAGTGGAAATCAGTGATCTGTATTTTTCTAACCTAGACCAAGGGTTATTTCCTTCTAGTTGTTATTCAGTGTAAAAGAAGCCAGTGTTTTTGTTAAGCATAGGCTTGTGCAGTAGCACTTAACAAGGAACCATGCTGGCATTGCTACCTGCAGGATGTGAGAAGTTGATTGAGTTTGGTGGAACTAAGTTTAAAGAATTTCCTTCCTGTTCAGGTCAGCTGTGGCAGCTAACCCGAGAGTACCAAAGAATTCTTGTAAATAAAAAGTTTGCTGTAATTCTAGCTCCACCTTAACTCTTACCAAGACTGATTCTAAAGGTGAACACTGTTCAAAGCCTTAGAAGGTCTCAGGCAATCACCAGAGGCCCTCCTACAAAAATGAGGAGATGTTGGTTGTCAGATGAGAGCCCTTAGACATTTCAGGAGCTGAGTTCCAAAGTCCCAGTTTCCCCATGAAATTACTTATTCCTTTCCAGGAAACCTTGCCTGATACTTTCTGCTCTGCTTTGGGCTCTGGTGGGTCAACTGTTGCTGGCATTTGGAGCTTGAGAGGTAACAGTATGAATCTCCACATTTTTCATGAATGTTACAGGTAGTTTCATATCTTCCAGGAAGAATCCCAGTTCTGCTGCAGTGGGACAGAACCATGAGGCTCTCATTTTTTTGAACCCTCTGGTGGCTGTTTCTCTTCTAGAGATATTTGGGTCAATAGAACTAATTCCTGGACTGCACATAGAGCCATGCTGATGATCATCTTTGTTTCCTTTCCTAACAGACCAGCAAGCCTAACACCATCCATTAGTTCCCAAGCATCTTGAAGGAGTTGATAGCAGAACTATTTTCCAGCCTCAAAAGGCAAATGTGGATGCTTTATTTGACAGCTCTCCCACAATATCAGGATATACACTTCCTTGCATCTTTCTGCAGGGGTCACATAACACTTTTCACAATAAAAGCCAGTATGATTTTTTTTTTAGTATTTAAATGTCAGCATTTTCTTCACTGAGAAAAACATATTTTTTAATGCAGTATTTTATTGCCTATATCAGCCAGGTTTGTCAAAGATCTCAGATCCTTACAGACTTAATTAAGTCAAATGAATAATAACAAGTTGTTCTTGCCTGAGGTTTTGTTTGTTTGGGGGGTTGTGGTTTTTTTTGTAGTGGTACATGTCTGTACTAAAGGGTTATTTTTTTTTAATTTTGAGTACTGCATCAAGCACTTTCAATGCTGACTTCCTTTTGCACCCCCCACAATGGAAAGAGTCTGTAATCTGTCTAGTGGAGATAAACACTGGGAAAGAAGGCATAACAGTTTTAATAAGGAGGTTAAAATATCAAAGGATAATTTGATAATGCGTCTGATGTTGAATCACTTGTGTTCTTAGTGCTCAATTTAAATTATAATTTGTAATGAGAACAGTACAGCTTAAGGAGATGTGGTATGAATGTAGCCTAGGAACTTTCAACCATATTATATGTCCAGCTTTCTTTTTATAGAGTCATTCAGAGAGCAGCACTGTTCTCTGTGAAATGCTCTGTAAATTGCAGTGCTCTTATCTTGCAGCCCTTTTTGATTGATGCTCCTAAAGCATTAGGCCTTTCCCATCATTAAGTGCAATTTTAAAAATAGAAGTACTGCATGTGTGTGGTCATTAAAGATTCTGTATTTTTATGTGAACAGGGCTGTTGGCCCTTTTGCCCTGCAAGCTTTAATTTGCACAACTAGCATACCTTGCTGTAAGTTCAGTCTTTGCCTCACGACTGAACACTGAGTAAGGCTGTGCACAGCAGCTGCTCGTGCTCCCTGACCTCAGCTCGCCGGTGTTCCTGTGAGGAGCAGCACGTTCCAGAAACACAGCATGTTTGACAAGCTGCTTCAGGCTGATTAGCTGTCTCTAAACTGCAACAGGGGTTAAGAGTGAATTAATACTTTCAAGGCTTACAAGCAAAAACGACAATGAATGCTGCTAATTAAGGCGTTCCAATGGTCTTTATATGATTATTAACTTATGTGTGAAGAAACTGAGAGACAGGAGAATTGTGATTTATCCCAGGCCATGTGACAAAAATAGGATTAGTGCCTTGCCCTGCCCTGCTTCAGACACTGTACACGTTCATTGTGTTCCTAGAAACAATTGTATTTTGAAAAACAAGGCAGTGTCAATGTGAAAACTAAGTATTCATTAGCAGAGCTTTCAAGAGAAGTGAACAGAGAATTTTGGTCTACTTCTTGACAAAAATGTGTCTTTTCAGTTGGTTGTAGGTAAATTCTGTAGCTGTATAGTTTTACTGCAAGTACTATTTGTTGAAAGTAAAGAAGCAGTGTAGCCTGTTCCAGTAAAGGTTTATTATATAGATTTCTGCTGAAATACCACTGAAATACTGTTCTAAGAATTTCAGGCTCAAGAAGACAATTTGACTTGGTTTTGGCCAGTGCTGATAGCTGAAGATAGATTATTTTTGAAGCAGAGACCTCCATGTCTGATGGTTAGCTTGGCATAGAATGCAGTCAGGGTGGTGTTGGGGTGTTCGGGGTTCTTTTTGTTTGTTTTGCTTTTTTAATTAAAGTTAGCAAAATTGTAGAAATTGTAGAGAGTTTTAATTGTGAGCCTTCTTGGTTTTTAATTTTTTTTTTGTGTTTGCACTGACCAGATAAACTACCAATGTGCATTTATACCTCACACTCACAAGCCAAACTTTTTAGCATGTTTAGATTTTAACAGGTAGAGGGCTTTGGTGCTTAGCATTTCTTTTGAGATGGCCTCTAATGGCAAAAAGATTTTGAAATCGAAACAGAAAGCTGGAGGAAGACTTCATTCACAGATCTCTGCTATATTTCAGATTGCCATATGCAATGGACACTGATCTCAGTTCCCAGGACAGGAAGGACCTGGACAAGTTCATCAAATTTTTTGCTTTAAAGGTAATTTTTCTCATTTGGACAAATGCCTCTTCTTCCTTGTTTAAAAAATCCCCAAAAACAAACAACGTACTTGGTGTGGCTAGAGTAACAAGACTGAGGTTTGAGTTTGTTCGTTTTGTTTTGGTTTGGTTTTGTTTTGTTCTGTTTTGCTGAAGAAGCAAGAAAAACTGGTGTCAAATTTAGGAGCAACTAGAGCAACATCTTTTCCCCTTTCTTTTATCCCAAATCCTCTTCCATCCTCCAGAGGCACCCTGCTTTAGAATCAGTTGTAGGCATTTCACACCTCTGTCAGCTTTGGGTTTCTAGCAGCATGTCTAGCCACCCAGCTTGTTTATTCTGCTGGACTCCACTCTTTCAGCTTATCTAAATTTTTATATTGTATTCAAAAACAATAATACCAGAATGTTCTTTTGAATGATGTTGATATATAATTATAAAATTTGGCCTCACTTCATACATAGGTTCAAGTAGATAATCTGACAATGGCTTTGGTATAAATGTACAGATTTATTTTACTTTAGTTTAGTTGTCCAGACTTGGGATATTCTTAAAATTTTTTCTGAATTTTCTATTGAAAACTGCAAAACCTGATTGCAGAATTGACTTAGTCTCTTGAATGTTGTTCCAGAGAAAGGTCAGCCTAAAATTATTTTCTTTCTGAACTACATTTGCCTGTTAAATGTAATAATTTAAATTGATTAGAACTGAAGATCAGTGTAGCAAACTTTAGTTCTCTACCTCCTGGTCAGCCCTTTCACTTGGAGCTTGTATAGGTCAGGCTCTGAACTGAGGGCTTTGCTGAGCCCAAAACATTACTATGTGCCCTTTTCTTTCTATTCCAGACAGTACAAGTAATTGTCCAGGCCCGACTTGGAGAGAAAATCTGTACCCGCTCATCATCCTCCCCAACGGGTTCTGACTGGGTAAGGTCATATTTTTTAAAGCAACTCCATAACTCTGTGTGTGTGCTGAGAACACCACATGATTATTATGGTCTTGTGCAGACAGTAATAATTACTCATAGAATAAGTACTATATTTAGTTGTGTTCATTGGTGATGTTGCGGGGGGGGGTTGTTGGTTGTTGTTCACATGCAGCAAATCACTGTGGACTCTTACAGGCTGATGAGGGGAAAGAGAAATGATGCCTCTCAGCAACTCCTGCCAGCTAAGGCACATTTCCAAGATCTGCTTGGGGGTGGGGTGATGAGTTCTTACCTCTCAGAAATTTGCTACTCTGCAATTCAGGACGTTTTAGTAATGGGCTTTATTAAAATTGAAAAGACTCGATACTCTGGGTGAAGATAGGACTGAAGTAAGGGAAAAGGAGTATGTTTTTCATAGTAGGATCAAGAAAAACATTTGAATTAGTAGCCTAGGGAATCTTTGTAAATATGAAAAGCTTGAAGCCAGCTGGGAATTTTCTGTTTCATAAATATTTCAGTGGGCATTGACCTAGTATGTTATATATGGTTCTATGAGCTTGTCTGAAATGTACCATCAGGCAGTTTTTCAAAGAAATTTAAAAAAAAATGGAGCCATCTCTTTGATTCTGCAGTTCAATTTGGCAATCAAAGACATACCAGAGGTTACTCATGAAGCAAAGAAAGCCCTGGCAGGACAGCTGCCTGCTGTTGGACGGTCTATGTGCGTGGAGATTTCTCTCAAAACCTCAGAGGTGAGAACTGAGTCAAAACAGACACCCTCTTTTTTGTTTGTGGGTTTTTTTTGCCTGAGTTGTAAGTCAATTACCAGACCACCTGCCCTTTAATCCAAGACAATGTGAGAATATCTAAATTTTATTAAGTTAGGTGATATGCTAGTGAAAAGAAATGTATTGTTTAACAGAAGCAATTCACTGGAAAAATCTGAGGCCAAACACACAAATGACACAGCAGCAAAATCTAAATTTTTTAAGACACTAACTTTAAGAAAATTAAATTCTTAAATTTAAGAAACTAATTTCTTAGACCGTGAAGAACTTAGGCATTCTGAGAAAGGTATCCCCTCAGGTGATAAAATTGTGTAGGGACAATTTTAAGGTCCAGTGCACCTTTTTCTATCATTGCATCACAGAAAAGTGGGAGCCAGGAGACAAATCACTGAGAGGTGTGGCCATTGCTGATCACTAATGAGATTTGAAAAGGTCTGTGTTCTGAAATGAGCCTTTGTTTGCCATCTTTTCTCTGATCCAGGGGGACTCCATGGAGCTGGAAATTTGGTGTCTCGAAATGAATGAAAAGTAAGTGTATTCTCACATATTTTTTGTGTTTGTAGTTCTTAGCTGATGAAATGGGTACATGTGGTTAATCCATGGTGATCAATGAGCCCATACTGGCTGTGTGGCATGGGGCACTTCACAGGGAACTCCCCTCTTTGTTCTTTCTAGAGCAGCAGTCAAACTGTTTTAACACCAGTGTCAAGAAAGTAAACTAGTAATTTAATTTCTTCTTCATTCTTCCATTACAATCAGTAGGTTTCCTCAGATAAAAGAATTCATAGTCTCAGTAATGACAGATGCTTTTAATATTGAAAAGATGTCTGTGTTGATTAGAAGGCTGCATGGCATTTTTCAGCAATTTCTTCTACAGCAGGTGACTATGATGAAGCAGGACTCTTAGGTGGTTGGTCAGTACAGGTAGCCATGCTGGGGCTTTATTTATCATTTTGGTAATAAAATTAAACAACTGGCCCAGACTAATTTTTATTTAAAACAAAAGCAACTGCAAACCAAAACAAACAAGAACCCCAAACCCAGGCAACTTAGTTGTGGACAAAAGACTAATTTTTTTCCTTTGTGTTCTCTAGGTGTGACAAAGAAATCAAAGTTTCATACACTGTATACAACAGGCTGTCTCTACTGCTGAAGTCTTTGCTTGCTATAACCAGAGTAACTCCAGCCTACAGACTCTCAAGGAAACAAGGCCATGAATATGTAATATTGTACAGGTAAAGCAGAAAATTCCCATTTGAAATGCAAACAGCAGAGACTCTAGACTTGCACAGTGTAGCTGAAAAAGGGATGAGTAATAATAAAATTATTTGCATTGAACTACTAATCAGTGACAGAAGAAAACTTTGGTCTATGTATCACCTTATAGCCTTCACTTGAGCCATTGAAAGAAAAGCACAGGGTGTGAAGTGTTTTCCTACCATGTTAGGAAGAATTAAAAAAAATTCTACATGCAATCCCTGGTTAAATGCTTACCAGCATCCAGTTGTTTGGTGTCTGGCCTGTGTTTGATAAATACCTCTCTCCATTGCACATAATGGCTATGTGTACTTTTGCAGCATAGATTCAGACTCTCTCCTGTTACTCCATTTTAAAGATGCATCCTCAACTCCACTTCCTGTAGTTCTTGCAGTTTACTCATCCAAATACTGGGTTCAGCTCTGTTTAGCCTGTGAGTCTGACTGGCTTGTGGTTCATAGTTATCTTCCAGACTCCATTTTTGGCTGTGAGAAAAGCCTTGGACATGTTTGCATAGCTAATTTATATGATTGTACATCTCAGGTTTGTTATCATTTGCACAGCTGAGAACTCAAAAAGAAATTCCAGCCATTTTCTCATTTTTGCCTCCATTGCTGACTTGGAATGTATTTAAGAGCAGGTCTCTTAACAGCACAGTTAATCTTTTATGTTGTGTGATGAACATCAGCTTTTGGACTCAGACCTATCTGTGAAGTTTGTATCACCTCACATTTTTGCTCTGAATTGTAGACTTAACCACAGAGGCTTAAAAAACAGAAATTTCTGATTGGACTACCATTTTCTCTTTCTCCTTCTTTTTACATGACCTGTTCTTCTTCTGAAGCAGCTGTAAGGTTTTATAAGATGGGCATTCCAGCCATTGATTTTGGGCTTTTTTTCCTGGAAAGTATTCCAGCCTTTCAACTCCCAAAATTAAATAAGGACTAAAGATATGTATAGCATTATGTCCCCACTGGATCTAACAGCTTTTCTTTTTCCTTTTCCTTCAGGATATATTTTGGTGAAGTCCAGCTGAGTGGCTTGGGAGAAGGTATGATTAGACAGCACACAACCAAGAGCAGAACTGTGTTTCATTCTGACTACCTTTTGGTTATTATTTTTAAGTGCCATAAGGAAAACTAGTCTGAGGCTTACATATGCTTTGTGACTGGATCTGCCAGTGCAGCCTTGTGTCACAAGGTGACAAGGATAATGGTGGTACTTGGACAGAGTCTTGGGTGATTGCCATTTTGACTCTAGTGATACAGAACTGAAATAAGAATATAGAATTATGTTGATAAGGGGCAGGACTGTTGAAAGAAGTCATGATCTACTGAGGAACAAGAAGCACTTCAGAATAATATTTCAGACCAAAAAGTCAGGAAGCAATGTCAGAATCGTGCAGATGAAGCCTATCAGCAAGGCAACCTAGTGCTGCTGTTTTGTTATGGGTTCTATGTGTGTTTTTGGCATTTAGATTGCAAGAGATAATGGAAACACTATTGAAAAAAGATAATGTAACCTCAGAATAAAAAAGTATGGCACATAAATAATCAGTGCAAGTGATAACATTCCTTAACTTCACAGGTTTCCAGACAGTCCGTGTTGGGACAGTGGGTACCCCAGTGGGCACCATCACTTTGTCTTGTGCCTACAGAATCAACCTTGCTTTCATGTCAACCAGGTGAGAAAATGTGATAATGCCAGCAACTGTTTTACAATAATTTACTGTTAAACCCCTCACATTCTGAGCCCCCAAATCTTTCCCTTCTGCTTATCCTTTCCTGCTGAGATTCTCTGTCATGAAGAATGCTCTCTCCCTTAAGCCTTGCAGCAAGGGGAGTATTTGGGTAGCCCTGAGCCAGGCTCTAGAACTCCAAATTGTTGATGCATGCCTGGAGTCAGAGGACTAAACTGTAAAGATTCTCTGGTCCCATTAATAGACACAAGGGTTTTCTGTGAAGGCACCACAAATTGGGAAGAGTAGAGAGAAAAAGCCAATAACACCATTGCTTGTTGCCTTGCAGGCAGTTTGAGAGGACCCCTCCTATCATGGGGATTATAATTGATCACTTTGTGGACCGTCCCTATCCCAGCTCTTCACCCATGCATCCCTGCAATTACAGGTGAGGAAATACTGAGTTGAAGTCATGGGCCATGGTAAAGGCATCCATTATGCCCAAATACAGAGCCTTTTCCACAATTTATTGACAGAATGGGAAGGGACACTGGAGAATTAGTGTCAGTAATATAATCATAGTTGAACATGTGATGACATGTGGTGACATTTTTCTCCTCACACTGAGATGACTGAGTGTAGCAAGCTCCAATATTTTCCCAAATTCTTCACAGTGGACACAAAGGATGTTTAATCTTGGCTGCCTTCAGGAATTTGAAAGTGTAATGGTTAATCCTGATGCAGAACTACATGTCTAGATGCATGCATCCCTGGATATTTCCATTGGGGGAAGATCAGTTTAATTTCTCTTTGGAGATGAGAGGTTTGTCTTCTCTAAAATGAATGTGAGGGCATTCAAACTGGGACCAGTGGTGTTGTTTGACAATGGTTGTGTAAACACCAAAGCCAGTAGCACTAGCTGGTATAACAAAAGCATTAGTTAGAAACACCTTTTTATTTTATGTGGGGTAGAAGACAAACACGGAGGAAGACTGACATTTTTCCACTTTGTTTTCCTCAGTTCTGGCAAAGAGATGAGAACCCTTCATAATTGTCCTTTCAACTACACCCAAATACTCTCAGTCTCCCTGCAGTTTGTCCCAGTGTGTTTGACTATTTGTTTGTTTTAAGGAATATTTCCGCTTAGAAAACTTGTCTTTTCTTGCCACTTTAGAGCTGGTGAGGACAATGGTGCAGTGTACCCCTCAGTAGAAGATTCACAAGAAGTGTGTACCACATCTTTTTCCACCTCTCCTCCATCTCAGGTAAGAGAAACCAGGCTCTTTTTACTTCTAGATAGAGCAATTGCTGTAAGAATAGTTTGCATATACCTACATCAGCTATTGTGCAAGTGGAAAACCTCCTGCTGCTTATTAAAATTTAATGTGTGTTATGTCATTACACTCTTGAGTAAAATCTACTGAAATTAGATACTAATTTCAACAAAATTCCAGGGGCCTGGAAAGACTGAGTTACTGAGAAGGATTAAAAGAGCTGGGTTGAAATGTGCTTGAAGAGGATAGCAGTGTGCTTACACATTTACATACCAATACTACAAGAGGAGGAATTCAAGACATTGATGGCAGGCAGCCTAAGTAGGAGTAACAGACTGACATTGAGAAAGAAGCACTGAAATACCAGGAAAATGCTGGAGAAAGACAGAAATAAGACAAAAGCTGTATTTGTTAAGACCATCTAAAATTAGTTGGGGCAGCAGGAATAAGTATTGGCAAAAAAATTGCCCGTGCAAATGTCATGTAAGTTTCAATTTTAAAATAAATAGATAATAGTTTCATTTTGAATATAAAAACCCAGAAACTCCCAAGTATTTTTATTGTTTTATGTATCTGACTCCACAGTTCTGTGTTTTGAGGACTTGGCCAGAGTTGCTGTTGTCCTATTAGTTAAAATATTCAGGATTGCCCTGCCTTGTTGTCCAGCCAAGCAGATGGCTCTACTGACCTTTAAACTCAATCTAAAGAGTCTAAATCTGTTTCACTGTCAATGTGAAACATAGAATGAAGTACAATTGGAATTATGTCCCAAATTGAAAGAATTTTCTATGGGTCTTTCTGCTGCTTCAGAGGAATTAAGCTAGAAATGAGCTTCTCTTAGGAAGCATTTTTGTGCCAAAGTGATTTCAGGTGACCAGGCATCAGACAATGTTGAACTAATTAGCCAGCACTCACGGTAAGTCTGATGGAATAAAGCTTTTCTTATTCCTCAATACACTGTTCAGGAAATGAGTTTGTGGCTGAGTTGTGTCCTGTGTTTTCGTAAAGTGGGATAAATACAAAAGATTTCATAAGGAAATTTCCACTGGCTTTCTTGTGCCAGTGTTACTGAACAGTAGTAGTGTATGTAACTACATTGAAGTAGACATTTCCCCAGGGGTCTTGAAGCTTTACTGTCATTGAGGGGGAAAAGCTTTTTGAAACCACTTGAACCTTGAGGATTCACATTAAGTATGAACCTACATTCTTGCTTTTTCTGTGGCTCATGGTTGCCATATGCTGTGCCCTTATTTGTAAAGCAACTGCCAGTCTTTGTTACCACAGTTAGAATTATAAGACTGCCTTGGCAGAATGGACTTAAAATTAAAAGGGAGAGAAGAAGTTTTCTCCAGCTTTCTCTATGTCCTGTCCAGGTTAATGACTAGGAAAATACTAGTAACTGTGTGATTTTGTGGGCAAATTGTGTGAATCTCTACTTGCCTTCCCAGTAAAAGTGAGGCCTAACCTGTGTGATACAAGGAAATAGTTGTTGCCTTCTCTGTCAGCTTGCATGTCTCTGCATGTGTGTCATGAAGTAGCCCAAAATTCAGGAGAATATGGCCCGTGAGTAATACCCAGAAATGAAGCTGAAACTTTCCTCAAAGTGAAAGCCATTGGTAGGAAAATGACTGAGAGGAGATATGGGACTGAACCAGGTTTGGATTGCGCTTTTTGCGTTAGCACTTTCTGTGAGACAGTTAATTTCTGGAGTTTTGCTCCTGTTGATGGAGTACCCACTTCACATCAGTGTGTTTGAACTGCACTGTAGTCTGGGTCCCCTTTATTCTAAGGATGCAGCATGGACCTGGCAAGACAGGATCCCTCAGAAAGCTGGAGGATAAGGGAGTATGGATGGATGGAGAGTGCTGAAATACAAGTAATTTGTAAATTAAAAAAAAAAAAAAAAAAAGTACTTGACTTTTTCTGGCATCTGCTCAGCCTTCTCCATGCTAATTGGCTGGTACCAATTATGATTAACTGTGGTACAGAGTCTCTGGCAGTTACTTTCTGTCAGGGTTCACTGGAGTCTAAAATATTACCTGTGTTCAGTGGTTCACTCAGATTTTTCAAAAACTGTCAATTCTTTACAAAATGAATGTGCTTCTGGCAATACTGAGACTTCTGCTCTCTATGTAGGTGTGGCTGCTGCAGCCAAAACCTCTTCACTAGCATTCAGTTCATCCAACTCTTCATAATTCCTCTCTGAAGTCCTTCTCTCTCTCTTTCTCTCTCCCCCCTCACTCTCTCTTCTCCTTGTTTCCTCTGTTTGTCTGTGTCTGTGCACAGTGTGTTTTTACTGTCACAAAGGCACATTTTCAGACCCCTCCTCCTGTGGTGACGGACACCTTGAAGGTCCCAGTGGTGGGACTGGCCTTTTCACATCAAGTGAGTTGTCAATAGAATATGCTCTACGTGTCCAGAATACAAGTTCTGGCACGACAAAACAAATACAGGAAAACACAAATTTGACAACGTGGATTGTTTGTTGTGCATGAGAAAGACTGGTGGACCTACAATGGGCCAGGAACTTTACTGAGACTGGCTTCTTAAATGCCTTTGCAGATGAAGGTCTCCCAAAGACAGGACAAGCCCCCCTAAAAACACAACAGCTGTCCGTAAATTAAAGTGAAAGACTCAAGTAGTAAGGCACAATTCTGAGTGTTTTCTGTTAACAGCCAAAGTCCCTAGAACCTGTACAGTCTGCTCAGAGCTTAACTAGCTCTAGCTCTGAGCTGCACTCAGCTTAACTAGCCTCATGTGAAGGAAAGTGCTGTTCCTCATTCTGATCCCTGTAAAGGACAGCAGCTTTGGTGCTGCTGGAGCTCACACTGAACTCTGGAAGAAATGTTCCTCTTGAGGTCAGGCAAGTCAAAACAGGAAAGTTTCATCTAACTTGACTAGGTAGATTTCTACCTGGGATGTATAAGGAATTTCTCCTGGGTTTCACTGCTTCCAGCACTTAACTCCTAAAGCACAAGGGTTAGCTTTCCAGTTCTCTTTACCTGGCACGTTGATGGGGGGACCATGGATGCTTTCACTGAAGCTCTTTGAACAGGTCTGAAGATGAGCTGTTTTAATTTGCAGTGGGAGTAGGTTCAAACAGTTGATCATGAAATTGTTTTGGGATGGAAAAATATTAAATATTAGCTCTTAGTAAGTTCACAATGGCATTCATGCATCTGGCCAGCATCAACCCACTACACCAGTATTTGAAATAGGCCTGTAGAGCAGGGCTTCCAAGACTGCATGTCAGTCACATCTTGCACAGCCTCCTCCTACGTGTGTAGGAAGCCAATCTTGTTTTCCTGTTAAGGCTCAGACTTAGTCCCCTGGACTACTGTCAAGTAGTCCTCGTAGCAATAAGAATTTTTTAGAACAATAACCTATATTATTGATTCCAGTGAAAATCTAGCATCCTTCTGCCAGCCTGAAATGCTGTGCCTCTGACTTTTCCTGTTTCTTCTTCAATGAGTGGTGATTATTCAGGCTATGGGGCATTCCCCTTCCCTTTCCTCTCTCCTCTCCCTTTGCCCTTGTTTTTTCTCTTCTTTCTTAGCTTTCCAGCTCTCGTCTTTCCTATCAGCCTGCTGCCCTGGGAGTTGGATCAGCTGACATGGGGTATCCTGTACTCTTTGCTGGTGGCTTGAATGCTGCACACCCTCACCAGGTACTTGTAGAGAGTACAACCAGCATGGCTGGTATTGCAGCCATTTGTGTCACTTGTGCACCCGAGAGAGGCATTGAAACCAGTGCATGCATTGGTGTCTGTCAGGAATGCAAAGAATGTAAAGTAAATACAGAGAAAGCACAACTTCCACAGGAGTTGGGAACTGGCTCCTCAGCATCCCTGACTTTACTGGGGTATGGGGTCATGTAGGAAAACTAGGCCAAGAGACCTGTTTGCCTGCACCAGCTTGTCACTGATTCTAAAAGTTGCCTGTCTTACAGAGCTGCTACCCCTGTAGCTGTCCAAGCACAGTTCTGCAGGCTAGAGGTAGGATACACTGACAGCTCATACTGACAAAGTTACATTGGCTCATCAGACAAATAAACCAAGTTAACAGAAGGCTTTTTCTGCTTGTGATATTGGTGTTACACCAGTTTTGCTGACACATTATTAATAAAATAAAATAATTTCAGTTGGAATGGTTTTACAGTGAACATCTAATCCAATTGCCTGACCAGTTCAGGGCTGGTCTAGTTAAAGCCTGGTATCAAGGCAATTGTCCAAATGCCTCTTAAAAATTGACAGCTCAGGGCATGGACAACTTCTCTAGGAAGAGAACACTGTCCCAGTCTTTGACCACCCCCTCTGCAAAGAAATGCTTTCTAATGTGCAGTCTAAGCCTCCCCTGGAGCAGCTTCAAGCTGCTCCCATGCATTCTATCACTAGATTCCAGGGAGAAGAGATCCCTCTCTACCTCCCCTCCTCCTGAAGCTGTAAGGAGCCATGAGATTGTAACAAGAGGATGTAAGTTTTTTTCTTCCATTCCTCTCCATGAAGCAGAGGACTTAACAGCCAGAGAACTCTGCAGTGTAAAACAGGCCTGAAGTGGAGAGGAGTAGAGTAGAAAGGGAGTAGTAAATGAGTTTGTATTGTGATAATTCACTCCTACATGACATCTCTCTGAGGCTTATAGGGGCTAGAGCCCAGTCATATGCCAAACCCCCCACAGCTTATGCCCAGTATGATGGAATCTGCTTTGTATTGCACTGTGGTGTAGGCTTGATTTTGAGATCTCTTAACTTGACTGTTCTTTCTATCTCAGTTGATTGGTCCAGGCAAAGAAGGGGGAGTTCCCCCAGCTCCTAGCCAGCCAGCACATGGCACTCAAGCTGACCAAGAGAGGATGTGCACCCCACTGGATGGAGTCCATTATTCAGCAGCTACTCCTTCCAGCAGGTAGGTTAGTTTTAGATGATCCACCACTTTTGCTAACCCGTTTATAAGCCTATTAAGATAAAACTTTTTGTTTCCCCTTTTTATCTGTTGTTTGTAGCTATAACTATTGTCTTTCCATCCCTCAAATCAACTTAAGGCTTTCTCTGATTGGGGCTTTTTCAGGAGGTGAAAGGAGAAAGGCTTTTTCAGCCTTTCTCTAATCAATGATCTTGCCCATCTATTTAAACCTTCTAGTCCATGTAATAGCCTTCTTCTAGGTAATATATCTTCTTCTATGTCAACTTTATTATCGATGTTATGATTTTTTCAATCTTTCTGCTGGTTTTACTGATTGTAAAACAAGATGCAGTAAGTTCACAAATAAGTCTTAAATTCTCTAGAGACTTAATGTGCGTTGTTACCAAAGCAGTTGTAGTTACCATAAATCTGTTTACCATTTTAGTAAGAAATTTTAGGCACAAAGTTACTTAAAAGGAAATGATGCAACCTCAAACTGTCCTAAATCAAATCCCTCACAGCTAATTAAATCCTTCTGGTTTTTTGATCACTATATTTATTTCTTAAGAAATCTCTCTTGGGGTCACATAGTTGTGAGCTGTAGAGATTTTGCTCTGGGGGAACCAAAATTCAGTTGCACTAGCACTTTCCTGGGTATACTATCTAGGTAATCCCCTTTCCATGGGACAAAACTAATTTTTTGTTTTCCAAATTCTGAATAGCTCTGGTAGGAAAAAGCCCCAAACAAATAGGTCATGGAAGTACTTAATATCCATGGAGTGAATTAATCATACTGGGAGTGACTGTTGTGATGCACCAGACTGCTCATTTGTAAACTGAGTGACAGATACAATTGTGGTTCTTGCCCTCACCTCTGAGAGATCTGTGACTACTGTGTTACTGAAAAAACAGTAGTGATGAACAGGAATCGCTGTGAACACACACAAGTTAAAAGTCAATTTCCCAGAAGGAAAGCCTATTTCAGCAACTTTACATTCAACTAAATAGTTTTTGTCCAGCTTTAAACAAAAATCTGATTCTACAAGCGTCCACTTTCCTTTTGTGCTCCTGAATGAGGAGGAAGGTATGGTACAAGGACAGATTTCTGTTGTCCTTCTTCCAGTACTAGGAGTAAACCAAGAAAAATAAAGGAGTATTATAAGGAATGTTATCTACCCTGCTTGTGTCCAGAGGCACTAATTATGTATTTTCCTCCCCCAGTGAGGACACAGAAACAGTATCCAACAGCAGTGAAGGAAAGTGTGGCTCCCCACACGACCTTCTGGAGACCATCTTTATCCGGAAGGTGGGAGCTTTTGTCAACAAACCCATTAACCAGGTAACGAGCAGTAGATCTTCTCAGAGAGCACCTTAATGCCCTGCTTTTCCCATCTGTTCATACATAAAGGAGCATAAAGCACCCCAATGCCAGGGCAGCCTCAGAGACTGAGAGTGCCTATTTCTGCCTGCTGCATTTCCCTACAAGGTTTTGCCTAGGCATATTTTGTTTTTCATAAAATCCTTCTGGGGTTGTGACAGCCATTGAATTTGTTCCAGGTTGCCAACACCCTATTTGAGAATATAGGACTTGATACTCCACTTGGATGTCACAATGATCTGCCACTACCACAGGTCCATAAACTAGGAAAGCTGGTAGCAAGCCTTCCTTCCTTGAAGGAACATGCAGTAGACCAGTTCATCACTAGAAGTGGGCATTTAAGTTCAGCTAGAGCAATTTAGAGATCTGCTTAGTTCCTAGGGCTGCAATTCTAGGCCTTTTGATGATGGATGAAGGAATGAGAATAGTTTCAATTTGTAGCAGTTCATTAATCCTTGCCTATATTATACAAGATATGTAGAGAAGCAATCCCACCTCAAGGGATGTGTTTGCATTAGAATCATCTCTGGATTTCATGCCTTTTAAATGAGGTTGTCAGCCTCCTGCCTAAGTGCTGATGTGATTTTGGGCCGTTTTTAGCTGGCCTGACAAAGATGTTCAGTATCCTTTTCTGTGCCAGGTAAACAGAGCATCTTAGTAAAATTCTGTTTGCTAAATCTCCTCAGGTGACCATGGCCAACTTAGACATTCCTTTTGCCATGTTTGCTCCCAAGAATGTTGAGCTGGAAGATAACGACCCCATGGTAAGACTCTTCCAGAGGTATATGTGCCCTCTCAGCATCCCTTATGCAAACATCCATGCTATTCTCTGCTGTGAATACACTTTGGTTTTGGAGAAAATAACTACTCAGATTTGTTTGGTTTCAAGGAGTCTCCTGTGTTGAATCTTGGGCTCTGTAGACATGAAAGTAACAGCATGTGTTTGCTGCCTGTGCTTGTGTTAATGTTTATTGTCCAAGCTCCTAACTGCCCCCACACTGCCGAAGTACACAGACAGACATGACTGTAAGATCAGTACTCACTGTCTTTGATTTCTTGGGCAGGTCAATCCTCCTGAATCCCCAGAAACAGAATCTCCTCTCCAAGGCAGCTTACACTCGGAGGGCTCCAGTGGCAGCAGCACAGGGAACACCCATGATGACTTTGTTATGATCGACTTTGTAAGTGCCCTCATCAGAGCTCTTACTCAACTCCTGCACCTTCGGTGGGCTTCACGTGCTGGTGTGATGGCAAATGATGTCAGAGTAGTTCCCAGTGGGAGTGGAAAAAACACATCATGCACAGTACCACACTAGGCTGTGACAGTCCCAGAACTGCAAAGACACTGCTACTGGAATCAACAGCTACAAATCAAATAACCATTTCAGTTCTCTACTAACATCTGGGCTTGGCATCCTCTCTGTTAGCACCTAGAGGAGCCAGATTCCAAAGAAATGCTCTCTTCCAGCTGCTCAAGTGACATTGTGATATCAAGTGATATTGCATGTCCTTCAGTTATTTAATATGCATTATTGCAGCAACAGTTGTAATGCCAAGATGTTTACTGATAGCAAGTAACGACTTTACTTGAGATTATAACAAAAGGGAAGCCAATGTCTCTGGGAATTAACAGCAGTGTCTTTGATTCTAGAAACCAGCATTTTCAAAAGATGACATTCTTCCAATGGACCTTGGGACATTTTACCGTGAATTTCAGAACCCCCCTCAACTCAGCAGCCTCTCCATTGACATTGGAGCTCAGTCCATGGCAGAGGATTTGGTATGGAATCCTGAAATTTGTTTCTGGGAGTTATATGTACTTTATGATGCTCTCCCTATTCCTAGTTTGAAAAAAGTATCTTCATAGAATTGTAGAATACTTTGGGTTGGAAGGAACCTTTCAAAGTCATCTCGTCCAACCCCTCTGCAATGAGCAGGGACATCTTCAACTAAATGAGGTTGCTTGGCCCCATCTAACCTGGCCTTGATGATTTCCATGTGTGGGGCATCCACCACCTCTCTGGGAAGCCTGGTAGAGTTTTTCACCAGCTTCATACAAAATTTTTTTTATCTAGTGTGAATCTACTCTCTCTCAATTTAAAACCATTGCCCCTTGTCCTATCACAACAGCCCCTGCTAAAAAGTCTGTTCCTGTTTTTCTTAAAGGTCTCCTTTTAGTACTGAAAAGCCACAAGGTCTCCTCAGAGCCTTCTCATGTCCAGGCTGAATGACCCCAAGTGTCTCAGCCTGTCTTAACAGGAGAGGTGCTCCAGTCCTCTGATCATTTTTGTGGCACTCCTCTGGACCCACTCTAACAGGCCCCATGTCTTTCCTATACTCTTCAAACGAGAGTCCCTGCTCAAAGGGAGTCCATCACTAATATATTCCAAATAAATACAGATTTCTCTGTGGCACACTTGAGCCTCTGAAACCAGTGTGTTTGTCTTGAAGCTGAAGGCTGCTGCAGCACGCTTGCTCTGGTTGTTACTGAACCCCCCCAAACTAATCCTGCCTATGGGGTGTCTCACTTAGTGGCAAACCAGACCTGACTTGGCAGCCTGAGCAGAGTTGGAGTTCTGGTGTGGCTGGTGAAAGTCATGTCTGGGTGAGTGCTCTCTTAGGCTCTCTGGCATTGTACCATACTGTGGAGAAAAACAAAAACCAGAGTCTGAGAGCAGCAAGTGACTTGATGAAGGCAGTGGCGTGAGCAGGTTATTGTGCTGCAGCTGGTGGGGATTGCACAAGGTGAGGCCCCAGTGCACCTCCTGTTCCTGCAGAACAAACAGGCTGGGCAGAGTGCCCTGCTCAGGGTCACTTGCTGGATGCTGACAGAGGGTTCCTGGTTTTGTGCACGTAGAAAGGTGAGCCCAGAGCATTGCTGAGGGATTGCATGACTCAGAAAGAGGTTTTTTTTTCCTAGTGTGTATAAAATTTCCTTCTGTCTGTTGTGAATGAGCCCTGATCTGCACCTTTCCTTACCCTTCCAGGACTCGTTACCAGAGAAGCTGGCAGTCCACGAGAAAAACGTCAAAGAATTTGATGCTTTTGTGGAAACCTTGCAGTGAAGCTGTTTCCCAGTTCTGCTGCAGCAATTCTTCTCCTCAAGGCATCCTGGAGATGACATCAACAAATATCTCTATCACCCCTGCTCTGCCTTTTGTTCACATTGACTAGTTCCTTCCATCAAGTGAGCTTTCTTTTCTCTCTTCAATGACAGATACAGTTCACCTGCTGATCTCCTCAACTTTTCCACCACATAGTTCTGGACCGCTTTTCCTGCTCACAGTCAGTTTTAAGACTTCAGTAGGGACACAGGAAGTCAAACTCCAGTGTATGGAAACTTACTTTCTCCTCAGTCTGTGTTCTGTATGGAGGGGCTTTATGGAAAGTTGCCATATGCTTCCTCCAAAGGTCCTATGGTGTAAGTTCCCTAGGCAGAGCTTCTTGCTAACAGACTTTTTCCTACAGTCTCTGATCCTGTTAGACCATAGAAAGCTTTGGCTTATTTCCAGGGTCTGTGAGTTCAGCAAATTCAACTGTTTGAAGTCCAGGACATCCATTCCACAGAACTGAGCACTTCATCCTGACTTCAGAGTGCGTGCTCGGAGCCCAGGGAGAGACGTCAGCTTTGGGACCTGCATAATACAAGTTACCTTTGTTTTCCTGCTTCTGAGGAACTGGGTCTCTACACAGTGATTTTGGGCAAGGCCCTCTGTTTGGTGGCAGATAAGCAGGAGTGAAACTACAGGAATGCTTTCCATTTTTTTTTCTGAGTGCACTGACACTCGGCCATGCTGAGGTTAACAGTGTTGACTGTTGGCAAGCCTGCACATAGCAGCTGTGATGATGCTGAATTCATAGTCTCTGCTTCTGAAACATAACTGTAAATACTAGGAATCCTATTTCTTTAGGGTTATGTAACTAGGAGTCTTAGTCCAAGATTTTTTCCTCTAATCCTTGCAAACCTTCCTGCTTTATGGTTAATAGATGATCTTAAGAATTAAAAAATATTTATTGCTTTTAAAGAAACCTATATTTAAAAGATGTTCTGTTTTCATGTTATAGTGCGGGTCATTCTGTCCTGATCACTGCAGAGAGCAAGTCTGCCATGGAACCCTAGCCTGTGAGGCTGGTCTCTCTTTGCAGGAATATATCCTAGATATTTATTTTCTAAGACAGACTTGATTAATATTATACTCTGTTTTAGGGACTGTGTGTCCATTACATCCAGTCAGGGCTCACTGATAGAATGAAATGCACACATCAGTGGAATGGAGTGGCAGGGACTTGGTAAAAAGCTGTTTTCTGATAGGCATGGATGAATTTGTAGTGTTCTTTGGCCATTCAGAAGGCAGCTTCTTTAAAGAAGCACACTTTTTTGGGGAGCTTATGGTACTTTTTAATCAGCTGGCTTTTGAGTAGCTGGAATTTTATTTTTCTAATAATCCAGCCATCGACAGTGTGACTGGCTGGCATTGTTCTATGGGTGATTTGGCTGTTGCATGTCTTCTGCCTCATGTAAGGATGAGAGGAGAAACAGTGACGCTAAATAGAAACTTGGATAAGGGGGGTTTTCTTGTGCTTCTCTCTCCTCCTCCCCCATGTAACTAGAGTGAGCAACTGCAAGACCCTTTACTGTCCAAAACTACTTTTTTTCCCCACTCCTTCTTTCTTTTAAGTGGAGTTGTGTTGCTTGAGTACTGAGAAACCATTTCTTCAGAGTGGCTGAGTAATCAGCCTTCTGGTTGGTGCAATGTGGAAGCTTCTTCAGCTTAGCTGTGTTCATAGTTGGAAGAGATTGCCTACAGGTAATGGGGGAACCTCAGCTCCAATCTGGAACTCTTATTTCTGTGCCACTGCTGGAGCAAGGAGCCAAATTCAGAACAGAGCTTACTGTAAGGCCAGAGCAATGGAATGCTTTGAACTTTATGAGATTTTTTGTTAAGAGATTTGTTTGGTGGGAGGCCTTGTAAGTTCTAAAACTTCAGAGCTTCACTGAAGGAAAGTTACCCACCAGAACCCTTTTATTTCACTCAACCAATTCAACTTTTTAGCAATCTCACACGTCTGTAAGATGCACAAACATTTAAGAAAGCTTCCAAGATGAAACAGTTTATAACATGGATTTAGTTACATGGGCTGTAACAAATACTTGATCCCCATCCAAAAGCCACCTTGTTTCACAGGTGGAAAGGGTTGCAGGAACACAAGGAATTAATGGCTCAATTGCCTCTCACCTGTGCTCAGGAAGTTGGTCTGCCACTTTGTAGGAATAGATCATAGACAGGTGGCTGTCACCTTTAGTCTCTAAAGTGATACTATGTGGGCTGCAGAGCAGCAGAGATGAGGGAAAGTGCTGGTTCACACCGTATGAATAGAGAATAGTCGAGGGTAAACTTCATCTAGCCAGCATTCCTGCTGTGCTCTTCTGCTGACAAGCTGTGGAGCTGGCAGGGAGCACTGCTGTTCTTGTTAATCCCACCCAGGAGGTCAGGGCTTGTCCTTGTGCTCCTTTATTGATGGAGTTCCTAACGTGGCTACAGCTCTCACATCTCCTAACGCAGAATGTCACTGTGGCACATTTTCTTCTCTTCAAAAGGCTGGAAAATTGCCTATATAAGCTGCTAGTGTTGAGCTGGATGGCCGTAGCAATAAGAGATTCTCCAGGGCTGAGTTACCTGCCTCTTCTCTGGACATCCCTCAGTTTCAACACACAGTTGCTACATCTAGGCTGAGTTCCCTGACCACTGCACAAATGCTCTGCTTCAGAGCCACAGATTGTGTTATGAAGGCTGTTTATTTTAGCAGCTCTCTGCTCAACTCAATATTAAGGACAGTATGTATGTAGCTGCTGATGTATAGATACTTTGGGTGGAGGGAAAGGCTCCTCAAGTGTATTGTTTTGGAAAGTGTCCAGTGTACTTCAAGTATTCAAAGAATTTCCAATAAAACTTTTGTGTAAGCAACACTCTACATTTCTCTGTGTGTACCAACAGGTCTGGGACAGTCCCAGGCTCATGCTTGTTTTCCTCCAGGAAACAGGAGGGTCAGGGGCCTGTCAGTGAATGCAGGACATTGCAAGTTGCTGCCACCATCAGAGAGGGCAAAATCCACTGGTGCATTAAAGTTGGAGCGGTCAGTGGGATCCTACTGAGATCAACCTGCTGGAAGGACAGCAAGGGACAGACGGAACACGTGCCTGGAGGTGGGAGGAACGGTCATACAGTATTTGACCCTGCTGACCTCACCAGTGAATTGGGAAACTGAAAGTTACTCATCTCCAGAGAAAAGGGGTGGAAAGGGAGAAAAAATATACCCACAGAATTTGCAGTGTATGTGGTTGCTGCTACACGCTTAAAGAAGCATAGGAATGTTTTGAGTTGACAGGAGAGATATCAGAGACTAATAAAATATGGAAAGAATGACCAAACTTAACAGCTGTATTCTAGTATTGATAAAAGTTAACCCTGTATATCACACAATGCCAGGTATGATGCTAACACCTTCTCTTTAAAGGAAAAACATGATCATAAAAATCTGTGTACTAATAACAACTGCTGATTTAAGCTTCAGTGTAAAGGGTGTCTGGTTATTATAAAAAACACACAGTGGATAAAATGGCAAGAATGGGGGAAGAAAAAAAAAAAGAAAAATTACTCTGTGTATTAGAAGCTTCTATGAAGGGAATATTCCAGCTTGGGATACAGGGGTAACTAATAAAGGCAATCTTTTCTTAATCACATCTTCAGAAGGTAACACAGTAAACTGAGCATCCAGCTGCAATCTTACAGATACCAATCTGTCTACATTATACACATGTATATGTGTGTATTTATGAGTGTCATTTCATGAACTTAAGACACAGTACAGTGTCAAAACTCACAGAAACCATCCTGTAGGATCTGGGGCTTACTAAAGGGTTTTCAGCATCCATCATTTCCACCATGTCCCCAGTAAGACAAGGGATTGGAAAAAGCATCAACAAGTGAGAAAGTAAACAATCAGAGAGGTAAGATTAATCACCAAGGTCATGAACAATTAAATACCATTGCCTTGATCGTAGGTGAGCCTACTGTATGTATTTATCAAAAATGTTCTCAAAACTGTGTCCATAAAGCCAGGGGGCAGCTACTCATGAGAACGTGTCCAGTTGCAATGGTGCTCATAGTGCATTCAGTACTGCCTATGGTTGCACACAGGTCCTGCCAATGCCAGCTCCATGCCAGGGGCAGAATCACCTGCTCTCCAGCTCCTCTGAGCTGATGTTGCTACAGCTCAATGCCAGGCAGGTCACTGTGACAAAGCCCAGAGCCAGTACCAGCTGCTACACTGAGAGGAGGTCTGAGACCTCGCTGTTTAGTTGACATGTTAACCACGCTGACCCCATTACAGGGGCCATGTCAACATGCAGAAGGGGAACTGGCAACACTGGGAAGCCCTTAGCTGGACAATTTAGGAACAGTAAAAACTGACAAGCAGCACACAGGTTAGACATGGAAGTGCTGACATGCCCCTGATACATCATCACTGACATCCCAGCAGTCAGGCTACTGCCCAATGCTGATGGTTTTAGCTCCAGTGCCCTCCATTCTCCTACTAATTCTTGCATCCTAGCCAAAAAGCTTACTAATGTAACAGGCAAATTGCAGCCTTCAGGAAAAGGTAGTGAACTGAAAATGGAACAAAGGGAATGTGGTGGTCTTAAGCACACTACTGTTATCAAGTTTGCAATGCACACACATTAAAATGAGAAGGTACAGGCTTCTGCCCCGTGTATCACCTGGCCACAGGATAAACTTAGCCAACTAATCCTAAGGTGGCTCCCACTTGGCACCCTTGGCAATCCTAGGCAGACTGCTTTCATGACAGGAAGATGGTAATGTGGAAGAACAGCCCTCTTCAGGAAAGAGCCAAATCTATAGTCCTTCATTTTTGTTTTAACTCTTTCCAGCCCAAGCTCCTGCAAATTAGTATTTCTTCAGAGTTATTCATATAGGAGGCATTTCATACTTTCTTTCCTGCCTTGCAGCATGGCTGTGGTTGGCAGCATAGACAGCCTTACTTGTTTCTTGTAGATGCGCCACTGCTGCTGCCACTTGACAGACATATCTGGATCTGAGATTACATTTTGATTTTTATTGAAATACAAAAAGTGCAAACTGTGAAATACAAGATTGGTGCAGATTAAAAGAAAATAAACAGTGTGAACTGTGAAAACCCAGGCCTGCACCTGATGAACATCAACAAAGAAGGCAGGGAACGCCAGCAACAAAAGCAAAGCCGAAATTTTTGCACAGGAGCTCCTATGCATAAAAAAGGAAACTGGGGCCAAACTGGCCCTCAGCTCTCTCATGTTAGCACACAAGGCATCTGGATGGCCCCAGACCCCCTGCACCACTGCCAGTTCACAGTCTGGGCCAGGGAGTGATCAGAGGCCATTAAGACAGCAGGAGGCTTAGCAGAGAGGAATGTTATGGGTGCTAAAAGCAGGAGGTTGATGCAGAACAAGTACCCCCACAGGAAGAAATGGCTAATAGCTAACCTGAAAGGTAAGCCAGGGAAGAGACCCTTGGGCAGCTCTACAGCAAGGAGAAAACCAACACAGACCAGCACCTTAATTGTACACCGCCCCCAACCCATACAAGGCAGAGAGATGCAGCCCAGCCAGCACCCTGCCCATGTCAGGAGGGAATTTACCCCCTGGCCTTGGCAGGTGCAGGCACTGGTGACCACCCACATGGCACAGGCTGCAGGCAGGCCTGGGCCAGTTCCTTGCTCAGATCATAGGAGGAAATATTTCAAAACAAGGCATTCAGGAGAACAGACTGCAAAAGCAACCCTGGTTACTGTGCCTGCTCCAGGGCCCTCAGCAGCTCCAGCACAAGGAGCAGCAGAGGAAAGGGGATATTTACAGCGGGTCCCTTCCAGGATTTGCAAGCACTTTCCCACCATGAGCAGTAGTAGTTCTCTGAACACTCTCCGAGTCTGCTCCCTGCAGGCACTGAACTGGAGCAGGCTTTTATCCCTGCCCGCAGGGGATGAACCAACCTCTATTTTGCTAAAAAAGGAAACGTCATTTCAAGAATCCATTAAAAGAAAAAAAAGCCCAAATCCCAAAAAAAACCCTAAGATAAACAACCAAACTCCAGCCAGAGCTCAGACACTTGCAGTACTTCCCACTTTCCCCCTGGACAGGAGTAGCTCCTCTGTCTGCTGGGCAGGGAACAGTCCTTGCTGCTCTGCAAGGCCAGAACATGCCACCTTCCCCAGAGAGTGCATAGGGCCAGGCCTCATGCACACAGGCACTTGGATTCCAGGTTGTCGAGCCTGGGCATTTGTCCCAGAAGTTACCTGGGCTTTCCTTTCCTCCAGGGAGATAAAGGTGAAGCCAGTGTCAGCTACAGATACAGTCAGAGCACCAAGTCTCCTTCTCCCCCTACCAAAGCCTCCACAGAGCAGGACGCCTGCAGGGAAAGAGGGGCTGCACTGGGCTCCCTCAGCCTCCACAGCCTTGCCCCTTAAACACTGGAGGCAAGTACACCCCTCTCCAACTAGTCCACCCCACATTACTCCTGTACAGCACATCAGCCCTGCTAATTCATTCTAGAAGAGATCATAGATTTATTAGGAGCAGATTATGTCTCCCTCCAAAATATTTACTTAGTTACTGCTATGAATTGTTCAGGATGAAACAATTCATATCCTGGCCAAACAGGGAAGGCTCCTACTCTTGGAAGAGGGAGACCTGAGGAAGTCAGCAGCCTGGTAGCCTCCAGAGGGCAAAGTCTGCCGGTATCTAGAAAGGATCAGATCCATTCCTATCTTAGAACATCTCTTGCTCCAGTCTTAGTAATGCTCACTTTCTTGCTCACTGTTCCCACCCACATGCTGGTGTGCCTCCTCCAAGCCAGCTGGCTGGACCTGTGCTGCCTTGCAGAGCTGCCTACGTTTGCCATCCCCATTCCAGAGTTTAGCAAAAAGAGCAATCTCCTTAATTCCTGCAGCAGATGCCACTTTGATTACACCATGGGCACCAAACACTGGTCAGTGTTTAAAGGCAAGCTAAAACATTATGAAAAAGAAAATTCTATTTAGCATCCAGTAGCTTTTAAAAAAACAGTACTGCTTGGTCCAAAGGATTTGTCCCAGAGGCCAGATGCAGCAGGGAGGTCTGGCCCAGGCACACAGGGCACAAGATACAAAGACAAATCACACCAGTGAAGTAAGGCTAGAAGCTCCCTCCTAAAATCCTGACAGGCCCAGGCTGAGGAGAAGGATCTCTTTTAGCTCAGGTAATTGGAATGAGGCAAGCCAAACCCAACAGAGATACTATAACAGTATCACAGCTGCTCCAAGGAGGTGCCAGGACCACCCCACTCTGAGCCTGCCTTGAAGAGAACATGATCTCTCCAGCTGTGCCCAGGGCATACAGGATGCATCTGACCAGATGGCAGGGTGGAAGGCAGGAACCCAGGAGACATGGCAAAGGCCTTGGCATAGAATAGCTGTTCCCTCACAGCTTTGGCACATGAGTGCTCAGCACCTGGGCAGAAATTTGTAAATCAGGCCTGGTGCACTCCATGGTGAGGGTAAGCCCCAAGCCCCAGACCTTCCCTCAAGGCCATGCTCTCTGTTACACTGTGCTGGGGGGAAAGTTGTGCTCAAAAAGACAATTAACAAGTCAAAGACGTCTGTGCCAGTCTGCACAGATACATAAGCCAGAAGAGGAGGCTTTGTGCCACTGCCAGGACAGATGGTGATCCTCATGGTGTTCAGCAGCTCAGTGCCACCAGGGTACGTGCTCCTGCCATTCAGACTCACCAGCTGTCAAAGGGTCACAGCTGGCCCACATGCACAGCCAGGCCTGGCATGAACCTTCCCAGCCAGGCTGGAAGTGCTGCTGGAGGGACAAACACACCTGAGCTGCATAACTATGGGAGGCAAGTCACCCACTACAGTCCAGCAAACACTGAACAGTACTTGGAGTGGGTGACCCCAGAGGGGCTGGGCTTGGGGCTAAACTCACCTTCATTGTTTTGGAGTCTGACAGGTAACACAGCCCACTGCCATGAGCCTGTCCTTTACCTGCCTGCCAAAAGCAGGGGGTCTAGAGTGGTGTTTGCAAGTGCAGGACGTGCTGCTACCTGAAGCACAAGGGATGCTGCTCCCTTCCCTGCTTTAGGTGCCCCTGGGGAAAGGCAGGACGCATGTTCAGTGCTGAGAAATGGCACTCCCAGTAAGAATGTCTCCATCACAAAACCCAGCAAGCCTGTCCTAGCCCAGACAGCCCAGCTGAGGCAAGGAGGGGTGAGCTGGGGCTATTGGGAGCTTGAACAAAAAGATGTGTGCTGAGGAAGGGACCAGGAGGGCAGAAAAACTGCACATAAGGGAAGGAGGAAAGGAAGGCAGGTCATCTGATAGGGCAGAAGACTGGTGATGAGCCCTGGAGGAGCTGCGCAGGTGGGTTAAGACTCCAGTCTCTGCAGCTGGGAGACCAGCTCCCCTGCCTGTCCAGAGCTGCAGGTCTCCTGCTCACTTACTTGCACACTTTCACCATCATCTCCACAGCCCTCACTCTGCTCATCACCCAGAAGATCAATGGTCCCTTTGTACTGGAGACAGCTTGGTCACAGCTCCAAGACAAAGAAGAGGGAAGGTGGGCACAGTATGCAGGTGTGGGCTGGCCTGGATTCAGGCCTCTGCAGCCTCAAACAGCTCCTTCTGGTGGTCCAGCAGGAATTTGGTAAAGGTATTGATGGGATTGATGGCTTTTAGAGTGATGGCCACATCTTTGGCCCAGAGCAGATTTGGGCCAAACACAACTGCCAAGTTGGCGTTTGTCATCTTGTTTCTGTCGCTGTGAGCAGAGACCTATGTGGGAAGGAAAGAGACCATTGTGAATGAGAATAGCACAGAATAGCACAGCTGCCCTCTACCCTCCCCAAAGCCAGAGTTAACAGACTCAGAGAGAAAATGAGAGGAGAAAAGCTGGCCAGGCATCATAAAAGGACCAAGAGCACTGCCAGATAATATCTCTACAAGTCCACATCACCATTCATGATCTTCCCTCTTACTTGAATGGCCTTGAAGTGGCTTTCTTGGTAGCAGAAAGTAATACAAGGCTGATTTGAGACCCCTCTTCTACTCAGCTACTTTGTAGCTCTACCTCCACCCTGTGGAGCGTTCAGCCTCCCTGATATGGACCACAAAGGCTGTATGCCTGCACCTTTTAGCCTGAAGGCCGGCCTGCACCCCTCAGTGTTATGACAAGCTGCTCAGGCTAGTTCTCACCTGCACCAGAAAGGCTGTCAGTAAACGGAGCACTTGGTAGTTTTCTTCTGGCAAATCCTGGAGCGTTTTGCGAACGACATCCACACGTTTCACCTCCTCCACACCTAAAAATCAAGAGAGACGGGACAATCCTCAGTACTCAGGTATCCCATGCATGTCCCCACTAAGACATCTTTGCCCTTAGCCATCAGCATTCAGGGAGGAGCACACTTGTTACAACTCACTCTGGAAGCTGACAACATGGCTGTAGAGGCCAAAAGTGAGGAGCGGCTCGGGTAGTTCCCTCAAGAAGGTCTTGAGAATCACAGCAGGGAGGTGGACATCTTCATACTCCTGGAAATCTACAGGCACACCTGAGAAAGTGGAGCAGAGACTCAGTGCTCACTGGCCAAAGCAGCACCTCCTCCAGACAAAGGACAGGACATGATGGTCAGAGCCCAAAATTAAGGAAGGGGTATTTTAAAGAACACAGAATCCTGAAGTACCACATCTTCTAGCAGAGTGGAAAACTATGTCCTAAAATCATATACAAAGCAGTGCTGAATCCAGCACTACATCTTTAGAAGTGATAAATGAAACATGACTAAGTTTTATTCTGGTCATCTTAAGTCCCTTCAGGATAGCCAGAGTAAGATGGTATATCTCACTCCAAGAAACACAGAAACTTTCAGGGAAAACAAGGGTAGTAAGGGGAATGTGAGTGGGAAGGAATATGTTTTGCACACAGCAGAAGTACCAGATACATTTCCCTTGCCAATTCATGTCATACCTCAAGATGAGGCCTCACCTACAGACCTATCAGAGAAGGAGAGGATCCATGATAGACTAGTTCCAACACAGCTGCAGTTGGACAGTAGTAATTAGGGAATGAGATGGGCTCTGATGTGTTTGGGCACTTACCCGTATTATATTTTTGCTGGACCTCTCTGACAACCTGTGTATTTGCCGATCTCCGGAAAATCCCCTCTGTATTAAGAGCTGTGAAGTGACAGCAGATGGAGAAGAAAAAAATCAGCCATGTGAAGAGTCTCCAAAAACGCTGGCCCTAACAATTATAAATCCATGCTGTGGGGCATTTAGACAGATGTCATCAAGTCCCTTCTTTAGAAGTACAACAATTCTTTCTTCCACTCTCAGACAAAGGATATAAGGAGCATTTGGGTACTTTTGTACAGGTGGAAACATGGACTCCTGAAAGAAGGAAGTCTCCTAAACCCTCCACAATCTCACTAGTTCTCATCTAGTTCAGGCTTTACACCCTATTCTAGACTGCTGTTCTTCTTTATATTACCACAGTCTTGATGGGAGTTGGGACAGAGCAGAGTCACTGGTATGGGACTGCAGCTTCCCCAAACACTTACCATGCTCCCGCAAGTGAGCAATGGTGTCTCTGACCACCAGAGGAACAGGAGACTGATCAGGGCTCTTCTCCCTGAGACTGCAGCAAGAAACAACAGGTTACACATGACTGGTACACAGGACTGGTCCTGCCCTACATGCAGCCTCTAACTCTTGAATTTGCCCACACAAGCTGTACTACATAGGATCTTGCTATCCCCATCTCTGGTTCAGCCATTATTCCAGCCTGCTGTCCTCTTCACCCATCGTGTTACATCATTTGCTGGAGCAGCTATGAGCTCATTATTAGACCACAGGAACGTTTTTCCATCTTCTGTAAAAATCTCAGCCTGTCTATACCACGGCAAGGGGTTTCTCAAAAGGCAAGGATGCTAGTTATGAATCAGGTGAAAAGGGTTATGTTTCCTTTTTTCTTTCTCATAGGACCAAGGGCAGAAAGCAGCTGACACATGAGGAAAAAAAAATTTAGCCACCACATTCCTGTGACAGAAGATTTATCAACAAAATGGCTGCCAGGGAAAACCTCGTGATGTCAGAGTGCTCACTGCCACCCTCACATTTGATTGTCCAGAGCACTCAACAGCCTGGAGCTGTTAACCCCTCCCAGGCTGCTAACAAGCTCAGGCATCAGCACCATCCGGAAATGTTGCACTGAAGCTGGGGAATGTGTTCTCAGACTGCCTCAGAGGATGTGTCTAGCTACACAGTACTGGCTCCTCCTCATTCCCCGGGGAGGCAAAACCACGGTCAGAGTTAAAAATACTTTCAACACTTAGTATCACCAGCCCTTGCCAGTGTCTGTGTTTGTCTTTGTCACTGTGCAGGAATGGGGAGTGGGATTCACTACAAGGGTGAATAGAGGTGCTTCTAAAATAGAATTTATGATTTGGAAAAAAACTAAGAAACAAATCTGCAGCACTGCTCAAAGTAGCACAGTCTTAGAGACCCCTTTCAGCCTCCTACAAGCCTGATTTCTTTTGCTTAAAAAGAATTTTCTAGTGCCATAAAGCTGTCCCCATGGCCCTTATTTTGCTCCTCCCTTAGTGACCCTAAGTTGCAAAAACAACCCAGGGATCAAGAGGGTGGAACTGAACTCAGTTAGTCAGGATCTGGACATGAGCACAGAATTCCTCAGGAAAATGATGGAAGTTTTGTAGGAAGTCTGAACTGCAAGAAATTTTGCAGCAATTTTCTGCTGTTGTTCAGTAATAAATACAGTGACCTCATATCAAGCAAGTCAGGGCAAAAGCAACACAGCTCAGAAATACTCACTGCTGTAGGGAGACTCCAAACTGCTGGTTTGGCAGCGGTGGGCGTGGGGGTGTTGGCTTCTGGGGCACTTGCAAAGGTTTCTGCAGGGATCTCAGGTATTCATCATACCTGCAGCAAAACACAGACTAGTAAAAAGCCACTCCACCTCCCAGAAAGTGCATGAACTCAGCACTGCACACCCACTGGTAACAGCACCAGACTAGTATGGTCGATTACAAAACTGGTGCAGTTTTGCAGCTCTGGAGCACAAGAACAAACATCTGGTTGCCAGAAAAAAACCGCAGAGAGAAAAGGGGTATCTATCTGTGATCAGGAGTTGGAGTGGCTGAGTAACAGCATGGGCTGGAGGCCAGGACAGCACTGCTTGTCATGAGACAGATGCATATGTGGGTGTGGGACAGGGAAGCAATCTGGTAGCACTGAGATTATGGCAATTTTGGGAAGCTCCAAAGACAAGCTGAGCATTGCAGAATGAGCTAAGCAGGTGCCCAGACAACAGCAGATGCACACCATGAGCTCCAGGTCAGTGTTAAGGTCAGTATCTTGCAGAAAGTCTCCGGGGGCTGAGTGGGAGATGCAGGATTGGTGCTCCACTGGGGGAGGATTTTTAACTCAAAGACGGAACTGGGGACTGGGGCCAAGGACACATAGGAAGGACCACAGAGAGAAACCAGTCTTGAAGGCAACTTGTCACCACACTCTGCAAAACCACTGCCTGAGTGGAACAATCTCTTTTTTCTCTTGCCATTCTTTACAAAAAGTCCCCTCTCACAGAGTCCTAAGCAAGGGGGAGACAGGCAGTATTCTCACTTCAGCACTTGGCTTGGGATCCCCAACTGTTCCAGCTTCACATACTCCTCCAGCTCACTAAGGTAATTCACATAAAAAATCTTTCGTCCAAATTTGAAGCTGAAAAACAAGAAAAAGGTAGATATATGAGGAATTGGGAAATCCAGTAACAGAATTGACTTCTTACAGAAAAGGAGAGCAGCAGGGAGCTGCAAGAAACATCAGTGGGGCAAAGGGTAGGTAGGGCTGAGAAGCAGAGGTGTCATCCACATTGCTCTCTCACTCCATCTATTTTACCAGGAGATGCAAAGACTTTCCAAGACATTAGAAGCCCTAGCAACCTAGCATGCTCCCTCAAATGCTGGCTTTCTCCTTCCTATGTTCAGCAATAGGCTTGAGAAGATTTTACTCCCAGTTATTTGAGTTATGATTTCAGTACCACAATAAATTAAATAATTGAGTTGCAGAGCCTGCAACTTTCTGGTTCTACTTGGGTGGATAGAAGAGAAGTAACACAGAGCTGCAAACTCTGTAGGTTCCTGAAGACATATTTCTGGTGTGTGAGTATTTCCAAGCTCAGAAGTGGGAGGAGACAGAAAGAGGTGAGAGACTCCAGGATAGGCTGGGCATCCTGGACTCAGCCTGTGCCCCTCTAAGAATGCCCCATTGTTCCCCTGCAGTGTGAGCATAGGGGTGAGCCTCCAATAGTGCTTCTATCTACCTGATCAGAGGCTTGAAGAGTATCAGTAGGGTCTTGATGAACATGGTTGGGTGCACAATATACAAGGCTTTGATGTTCTTCTTGTACCTGTCAAGAGAAGCCCAGTAATGACAAGCTGCACTTTAAGCAGAGGAACCAACCTTTCCACAAGATTAAGGTACTCTGCTTGCTTCATCCCTTTTGCACTGAGCCTCACCACACCCCAGCACTCACAGCCTCTGTTCTCCCACGCTCTGTAGCTGTGTCAGGCCCCTGGGCAGCCTAAGGGCATGCTACCCTGTATTCCAAGATTCATCTAAAAGCAGTGAGCAGCCTCCCCAGGAACCTACAATTATACCATGGGGCTGACACTTGCACCAGGTCCTGGGTTTGCTGCTTGACTGTTGACTTAAAGGATATAACTACAGAAGGAACTCTTCATCTCTTCATCTTTCTCCTATGATTTAGACTGCATTAAACAGCAATCTACCTCCTTAAGCAGGACGATAAGTGACAGTAAATTATGACCACTAACCTACAGAGGGGGCCTGGGGAAGATCCTCTATGTTAGGCTACAGAGCAGCACATAACATTCTTGCTTGCTGCAGCTTTACTCACTTGCGATCAAATTCCCTGTAGGCATCCCGCAACCAGCTCAGGGATGGCTTGTTCTCACTGGTCAGGCCATGGTGCAGGTACACCAGAGTGTAATCACTCTCCACATACTGGTCCAGTGTGAATTTCAGGTACCTGAGAATAAAGAACTGATGAACTCACTTTGTGCTCTGCCACAGAGAGGCTCTTCCTCCCTTTGAGACTTTGTGTGCCATAACAGAGGATTTGCACCTCCAGCAATGGAGGTAAGCACTTGGGAGGACATGTCCAGCTAAAGAAGTACTGCAGATGGATCTGTCCCCAGGAATCCAGCAGCTGAGAATTAGGTCAGATTTAAGAAATTAACAGCAGCCCACCAAGACTCTACTTACCCCAGCAGTTTTACATGATCTAGTTGATGACTTGGGGGCATACGGCAGGCACTGAACAAAATGACTTTTCTTCCATATTTGTCATCACCTGCAGATAAAACGCCAGAGATTACAGGGAGTTAAGGACTTCATTGTGGTCTTGGCAGCAAGGGGTAAAGGAAGAATGAAAAACCACCATAACAAGGCACAGCTGCCAGCAAAGCTAAATCTGATTTTCAGCAGTTATAACAGGCCTAGTGTGGAAGCAGTAACCTGGACACCAAGGGCCTGGCAAGTCAACAATGAGAATGAATGAACAGATTCCCCGCTCCAGCCCTGAAAGGAGTGGAAGGACTGGAAGCCAGGAAGCCTCGGAGCACATAAGGATGGAAGCAAGTAAAGAGCAGAGTGCTCAGAGCATTAATCCTGCAAAGCTGTCCCTGGGCACTGCTCCTGATGCACATGTGTCCAGGGAGGTACAGGGAAAACTGCCCCTCGCTGGCACAATAACTCCTTCCACCCTGCATACAGTCCCAGACTAATTTCTAATAGTCTGGTGTATCTGTTCCTTGCTTCACCTGAAGCTTAATCCCGCACACAGAACACAGGTCATTTAATACCCTGGAAACCAAGAAATTCCTAGAAAAAGAGCAGTTCCATCCACATCCCAAAGATGAGAAACAAGCATCATCCTAAGTCTCTTCTATCGATGGGGCAAGCAGGGCTGCTGGATTCTCCAAGGGTATTGTAGAATAAGCTCTTCACTGCTTCCTAGATTTTCCATCCACAGAGAGATTTTTCCAGACGGAAGGAGCTGCGAAGCGCAGCACAACAAAGCATTCTTTGTAAAAGCCATGCAGAAAAAAGTCCCCATCACACTGGAGCCAAATAACCCATAAAGCACCATCATGTCATGGAGGACACTCCCAGCCACCGCTTGAGGCTTCAGAGACAACAAGCCAAGTTTTTCCCAAAGCAAGTCTTCAACCATCAGTGGACTTCTGCCAGCAGAGATCTCAGGCCCATGAACAAAGCCCAAGCAGACACACATGGCCAAGCTTAGCAGACATGCTGAGGAATAGAAAGATTTGGATAAGTAAGTGCCAAGTCACAAATCCTGTGGATGGACAGAGTTTGAGGGAAAGTCTAATCCTCTCCCAGACGTAACACCGAACCCACTTCCACAAAGATGACTTCTTTTTAACAGCAGTGGAGATGAAATGGTTCCTTTGGTATGAACACTGAAAGTCTTCCCACCTTTTTAACTTCTCACCCTGCTCTGAAACCTGTATTTTCTTGTCAAGTAGAGAGTGCAACAGTGAATGGGGATTTTGAGGTTATACTCAACAATATCCTCCTTACTCCCATATGGTAAACCATCTCACACAGACCACAGCACAGGAAAGCAACAAGGATCACTAATTATGCCCGACAGACCTGTAATACATCACTGCTCTTGAAATATATCCTTTTCCCAGCATGGATTTACAATATTCATGCAGCCATTTTCTCACCTTTGCACAGGCTCTGGCCCTCAAGTACCACTTGGCTACATTTGCCATGCAGCAACTGAGGTCTCAGAACAGCAAACCCAGTATTTCTGGGAACACTGCCTTCTAGTGTTCTAGGTGACCACTTGGTGCTGCAAATGGCAGCCAGAGAACTCATACACACCAGCCATGACATTAACATGCCACCAGTCCCCTTTCGCCCCCATCTAGCCAGAACAGATTCTCTTGCTACTTGTTCATTTTTATTTCCACCTTGCAAGTCCCATTTTCAAGTCACTCACCAGACAACACAGAATTTACTGATGCACACGAGGCAGAAATTCTACCCAAGCTAAGGACACTGCGGCAGCACTGGGTAGGGCCCAGGGAAGGGTGGCATAGGCCATCACATCGACATTCACATGCGGAGATACGGGCAGTTAGGGAGGACACAGGACCTGGAATGCAGGACTAGGAGAGAGCGATGCAAGGCTCATCTGGAACAACCGGGTACAGTCACAGCCAGGCCACAAGACCAACATCACATCGCACATCCCACGGCAGCCCACTCTCTGCCTAGCCAAGGGTTCCTTGGAAACTTGCTATGAGCTTTAGGGCCACTCTAATGTAATTGAGTAATCTAAAAGACTAAGTGCAGGTTACAAAGTCCTGGGCAAGGAACATGGCATATTGTGACCCTTCCCATTGGTCTTGAGCAACTCATATGTCTCTGTCTGAAGGACAAAGGGTCCTGCCTGTATAAAGCACCAAGAAGATGCAGCATTTGAGAATCTATTGAGTTTTATAGTTATGAAAGAGAATGGTCAGAGAGACAACTGGTCTTTGCAGATCATACATAGCTCTATGCTAAATTCAGAACAGGTGACAGGTAACTGAGAGGCTGCATTTCACACCAGAGAGGATGGTCTGAGGGACAGATGCAGACTGCAAGCTTAATCAAGGCAGGCCTTTGTGGTGTGCAGTACAGCACCATGTTCGTGCCACGTTGTGGGTGGCCATACACTCAGCTCAGGCTTCTGGGCACTGATTATCAGACCTGACAAGTCACAATTCGGGAACATACCTTAAATAGCTTTCTCTGAAATGACATAAAAGCCTACAGCAAGGCCGATGCAAAGTCTACAATCTTGTTCCTTATATAGCCTTGGTGAAAACGTCTGGGATTGCTGGTAAAGAATAAACAGACAATCCATGATTCTGCCAAAGGGGAGATGGCATGTATCTCCTGGACAATTTCCAGGGACAAGTACATCAAAAGATAATCTACAGTGCCCTGGATGACTGAAAAAGGAGTGGCCTACTTTGCCTTCCAAATCAGAATGAATTTATGCATGAGACCTACAAAGGAACCAGCATAACCTTTTCTGAGTTCTGGGTTTTGCTCCAGTTTCATCACCCTGAGCTCAGTCTGTCAACAAAGAAACTTTCAAAACCATCAATTGCCAATCTTGTTTCTACCTGACATATATCTGATCAGTCTCTTTGCTCCAGACATGACAAAATCAAAAATTCAGCATCAAAGCTGAACAATTAGGTGCTCCAATTGATAAACAGGAACCTAAAGCCCATTCCATGCATTCTTGTTGGAGAAAAGTACCTTCAGGTGACCCCTCTACTCCTACAGAACAGATTCTTATCAAGTTTGATCTTTCCCAGATGCTGCATCCCTTGTACTATTTGCTTTCCTGTTTGCAGTATTAATCTTATGTATCTAGGTTTCCACGCCTTGTTTGCAATTGCAAATAGCTGAAGTTTCCACGGAACACAACTGCAGACCATGAAGTAATCACTTGGCTTCTCAGGCTGCCTCCTACCTCTCCCAGATGAGGAATGCTCAATAGTGAACAACAAACAAATAACCAATTATATACCATCAGTACTCACAGAACTTTCTAAGTTCATACATAAAAAATATCTTCAATGTACACTGGAATTAAACTACCTCCCTGAATTATGTGATTCAGATTATTTTGCTTTTAACAATGAAGAGCAAGACAGCAGCAAATATCTAAAGCCTCTCCAGTCAAGACAGCTGCTCATCTAAAGAGATGTCAACTCGTAGCACTGATGGACATAAGCTCCTGAACACTGTTATGGTGCTTTTAAGGCCCAAACTGCATTTTTACTCTCACTCCAAAAGCAGCATTTCCAGGGCACTTCTAAGACAAGGGGCAAGGAAAATCACTGCTTTGTTTCCAAGCCACGAATGCAAGGCCAAACTTCTAAAAGGGCTGAAATTGAAGTACTGAGGCAAATGTTTCAGATTGAAGCCTGCAGCAATAGGAATGTATCACAGCAGAAATTCACATCAAGATGGCAGCAATGTCCCAAGACAGGGCATTAAATGAATCTGCACAGCTAACATGGAAAATATATCCTTGGCATGTAAATCTTGTTATTTACTATTTCTAGGTCAATAGAAATATATCCATTACATATCCTGAAATACATCCTTTAGCATTTATGTCATTATTTGAGGCAGCCTAACTGCAGTCTAGAGACTGCTCATTCCTACCTTCATCAGGTTGCCTCAGTTAAGTGCCCACCTTGATTAAAGATTCAAATGGGAATATCCCCATACTTTGATACTGAGAGATGTGATACTTGTAGATGGATAGAACTTGCCACCAAATGCCAGCATACTGCTAAAACAAAGCAAACTTAACAGAGTTCAGGGTCAAGGAGAGGGCACCACTACAGAATACTGGAACATTACTACACAAGTTTCACAAAGCTTAGCATGTTTAATCAGAGCCACTGTCAGTAAAAAACCTGTCAAATGTAACTTCATTTCAATTAGCTGCACTAAGCTTATGGCACAGCTGGGAAACGTTTAAGTATAATAGACTTTAGTTGCTTCTTGAATTCCAGAGTGAATTTAGCCCTGAAGGAAAAGAAGCTAAGAAGCTCAAAGCAGAAATATTTTAATACATGATTTTGTCCACCTTGATATTCCCAATATCCAAACACTGCCAGAATCAGAAAGACTTATGAAGTGAATATAGCTTTAACTGATACAAAAATATACTAGAGGGTCAGATTAAAGAATGCAGAATGGGAGGATGTCTGAGAGCACAGAAAAAGGGAGAGAAGACTCCATATAATGAGGAAATGAGAATCAGCATTTCCATGAATTGTGTGAAGTTCTTAGCAGTAAGAATTTCACACCAATAGAAGTTTTCATGTACATTGAGAAGCATGAAAGCACCAGCAGCCAAATTATTGAGACTTAGGACTGAAGTCCGGAGAGTATTAACAAATGCTCAGCAAGCCCAGGGCAGTCAAGCACAGCTTTGGGCAAACAAGTTACCAGATCACATCATCTCTGCAGCCAAATGGAGAAGAAACAGATAACAGTCGCTTTCAGATGGAGAATCCAGTTTAAGTGCCAGCTGCTCAGCACATGAGTGCAGCAGCAGATCATGTGAAAGAACAGGAAGCAATCCTAGAATGAACTTCCAAAGCACATATGATAACACGATAAACTGGAGTTAAACTGAACTGGTCCAAGCAGGCCACCACCATGACAGGACAAGAACAGGATTTACACTGAGACCCATGAGCCCCGAAGTGCCCAAAGTAAAGCCCACATGCCAAATTGGCTCAGATGATTCTGTTGTGCCTGAGGCAGAGGTGCAGCCCTCAGACAACAATTTTGTGCAGCCTTTGGACTCCTGAAAAATTGCCAGTGCAGCCTAAGGCTGAGCAAAGTTTGGGCTCCCCTGAGACAGTCCAGCTACAGGCCATGGTCATGCTAAAGGAATACCATGATCTACAGAACCAAATGTTAGTGTCACAAAAAATCTACCTACCTGGTTGGGCCCCATCAAGTGCACCCTGGTCTGGAGGAACAGAAAAAAAGTTATAGCAAGCCAAGCTTTGCATCCTTTCCCAGAAAGTAATCATGAGGGTGAAGTTGGAGAGCCTAGCCAGATTGCCACTGGGATGCACGTAGCGGCTGTCCTGCAGCATGCAACCTCCTTCCATTTCATCTTCGCCCCATGCTCCTCTCCCAAGCAGCCTTATCTAACAATCAGAGGCAATAACAGCAACCCTTGATTCCCAAATCTCTTTTCTGAATTTGCAACTAATTCTGCATAATCAAATTTCTTGCCCTTACTCTTACATCTCCTCTACCACCAGAATGGCAACTGCTGTACTGCTGCTTTTAAAATGGTTAATTGCAATTAATTATGAACTCCTCTGAACAACTTCTGAAGTGTGAAGAGAATGGCATCATATCACATAAATAACACATCCCACACCCATAACTTTTTTTTCCATGATTAGTAGATTCTGAATAAAAAGAATGAACTGCCAATTAGAATAAAAAAAAAAAAAAAAAAAGGTTCCTCTAGTTTATGAAGGCACTTATTATCACACCCATCCTCTTTCCATCACTCTCCCAGCTATATACCCAACAGACCAACAAGGGGTTATCAAGATAGGAGTCTTTGCAGAGCAGGGCTCTAGGAAGAAATTCCCCATTCTCTTAGCCTCCCTTAGAAACTTAAAACACCTTAGTTACTCTCCCTTCCCTTTACCTTGCATATCAAAATATGGTGCACAAGCTGGGCTTGCTTTGGATGGACTCAATTCATAATTTTTTATCATACAAAATATTCTTAAACAAATGAACAAACAAAAAAGTTAAAAGCCAGAAACTACATCCAAAAGCAGTAGAAATACAGGCAGTCTGTATTAATGGAGCCAGTAACAATGTACCATGCCTGAAGGGAAAAGGACCCTTGTTACTGTTTGCCTTTGCTGAGTCCATGAGCCACCAAAGACACCCTGCAACACACCTTCGACACAAGTTTTGTCTGCCACTTCTACCTTTGCCTGCCTAGAGAAACAACAGTTACTGGTGCTTCAAGATTGATTTTCCCTCCCCATGTCAATCACCAACACCTACAGCAAATCATTAGCTGTAGGTTACAACTTTGGCACCTGCAGTCACATTTGTTGGGAAGGTTTGGCACCAGATTCACAAATCAAAATAGATTCACTGCTGAAATTGCAGCTTTAATCCAGTAACACAAAAGAAGGTACACTCATAGCTCTCCACCTTGTTTTCCCACTTCAATAACAGGTTTTATACATTGGCATCAGCTTTTCTGCAATTTTTTTTTTTTTAATTGACAATTAATGGTGTGAGGCTCCAACCAAGTTTTGAAATCACTGGGCAGGGATTATGTAGCTGGAGTATATAGTGACAGCTACTTCCCTGACCACTGATACCCTATCTNATTTTTTTTTTTTTAATTGACAATTAATGGTGTGAGGCTCCAACCAAGTTTTGAAATCACTGGGCAGGGATTATGTAGCTGGAGTATATAGTGACAGCTACTTTCCTGACCACTGATACACTATCTTGCACCCCCCATGATAGTGAGAAATTCATATGCCAATATATGTTAGGCCCCTGGTTTGTTATCCCAAAAGAAAGCAAGGCAGTTATTGTGCAAAATGGGAATGCTCATGAACCTCATAGCCATAGTTTTGCATATTGATCACAAAGAGGAGACCAGTACTTCAGACTGGGCAGCAGAACAAGGAAGGAACACCCTGCCAGAGCTGACAAGAGCCCTGCTCTTCCCACACAGCCAGAGGTTTCCAGTATGAACTGCCAACTCCAGAGATGTCCTTTACACTATTATTAACTATCTGCCTTATCAGCCTATGCTAAAATTCAAGGCCAAGACTATGTCACATCTAGTCTGCCTCAACCCCCAAGAAGATGCAAGCAGCACCTTTGCCATGTAAGAACTGGCAGGACAACACAAGAAACTCTCAGCCTAACAGAAACCTGGGATTGTTCCTTAACAGCCCTCAACCAGGAGCTTGTGTTTCCTCCAAATGCTATGTGACATGAGCAAGGAAAAAAACACACTTTGCAGAAGTGGATTGTGCAATGAAATCAAACCTCCTCTCTTTCAGCTTCTGAGCACGTGTAAAGAAGAATTTCACTGCTACAGTGCTCACAAAGAGAGGCACTCAGAGTCAAGAACAACAAAACCACACAGAGACCTCTCCAGAGCCTGCATAAAACACTCCATAAACACACACTTTAAGGCAGGTCTGAAAGGACCAGCAGAGCACCAACATCTCCCTTAAGAAAAGCATCGAGTCCCAGAACCAAAAGAATGTTTCATTAAACTAAAATACTGTGATTCCTAACAATACCCCAGTTCTGAGTATTCCCTCAGGACTGTGGCCCGGATGCCTTTTGCTGTCATCTTTGTGTAACACAACCACATGGGACAGCAGTGACATGCCTGCTCCTTTCCCATGGACAGCCTCTTCCTGGCAAGATCCCAGTCCCCAGAAGAGACAGGGGCACAGGGCACAAAGCAGGGTCTCCATTAAACTGCTGCACTATTTTTAAGTGAAAAACAAACCCCAAAAACTTATTTTCCAAAAAAATTCTGCAAAATGTTTTTCAGTACTTTCCCCTCTTAGGTCAGATAGCCAGACTTTTCAAATCCAGCATGCCTTGGACTGAATCAGAAATTAAGGTCAGCTAGAAAATGAGTGTGCTAACTTTTTGTCATCAAAATCAGGCTTTTATTAAGTTATTAAATTAAGTTATTATTACCATGCACACATCCAGCAAAAAGCAATTACTGTTCTGATCACACAGGATAACACTGGGATCATGGAGTTCAGCCCGAGGATGGGAACCAGCCTTCTGCTTTTGTCTCAAAATAGCATCATCATCCCAGAACACAACTCAGGGCAGGCAGGAGCAGTTAGCCACAAGCTTTCTGCTCTGAAGAGCGGAACAGGGAAGGACATGGGACAGAAAGCTAATGAATCGATAGAATGGACAAAATTATCCTTGATCTGCTGCCATTTGCTAATATTTACAAAAGACCTAGGGTAATTTTGTTTCAGGCTCAGCATAGCCAGTGTTCATTGCACCTGGAGCTGCTGACAAACACAATTTGTCAGCAGAGCCAGATCTGAACAGCTTCATATTAACCCTCCAGTGAGATTTTTCGTCTCCAGGCTACCTCTAATAGGATTTTTCCAGACTTTCCCATATTGTTTGCCTCCAACAACAATCCAAAGAACATTACCCAGACAGAGCAGTTAAAATTATCAATTACTGACCAAAAAAAAAATCAACAGCTTCATCCTGAAACCAAGATTGCAAGTCAGACCCCTATGATCAACTTCATAAATTCTCCTTTCAGGAGATGGGAAACCAGCAGGTCTCAAACCTATATGCAGCACATCCTCTGTCTGGAGCTGTGCTCCAAGCTCTGCCAATGCCAAGAAAGGCATCACACCACAGGCCGTGTGTGGGACCATCACATGCTTTCAGACACATCAGCTACCAGTGAAAACTGGCCAGCAGGAGCCCAGAACAGGAGCTTCTCTGAGCTTTTTCTGCACCATACAGAGACACTGCAGGGACACAGAGCTCACTAGGAATACAAATTTAAACCACAACGGGGAAGAGTTCAGAATGCAGGCACAACCCCCATTCAGCCACCATCCCAGCCCAGAATCCTTTCAGGAAGCTAGCTAATTCTTCATTTGCTACCCTAGACCGTGTCAAATGGCTACGTTCCAACGGCCCCGGACACACAGCTCCAGTGGAGTGATACTACATTCAGAGAGCTTGTCAAAGAAAAAGTCATGTTACCTTGGAACAGAAATCCCACAGAAAGAGTGTTTATGTCATGAGGCAGCAGACAAAGTATATCCTTGATTTGGGCTGACATTCCAGTCTTATCAATGTCTCTGATCTAAACTCTGCTAAGCACTTTGTCTGAAGCTTAGTCTAAAGCCAACGACTGTATCATTTAACTCACCCTTTCCCAGAGTCCTCAAACACCAGCTACCTCTGCCATTCGAATTCCCAATATTCTGCTGTTACTACTGAAATGGTGGAGCCCACACATCTGTCCCTTTCCAGTTTCAGCAGCAGAGACAAAGGTGCAGACCTCTATAAACCCCAGTCCTGAAACTCCAGCTCTACAGAAAAGAAGCTTCACATTTGTAAATGAAAACACTTCTGGCAAATCTCTAAGGCATAATGGCCCAAATGTCAAACACCTGGCCTGTCAAACTGAGCAGGAGACAACAAACAACAAGGTTTTGAGTCTGCCATTATAATTTTGTTCCACAAAAGATGGAACATGAGAGATCATTAAAAAGAAAGCTCATTTGAGGAAACTGCCCAGAAAAGAATGATATCAGGATAACTCTCACCAAAGTAAGTGCCTGAGATTCTTTCTGTAGAGGTCAAACTCTGCTGCAGAACAACCCTGAATGAGAAAGACTCCACTTGTGCCTCTGCTTCCTTGAAATTCACATGTGGGGCAGGGACCAAGGATACAGAGAGATGGCAGTAGGAGGGGTAGGAGGTGGCTATAGTCAAGCAGGAAGTACAAATGAAGTCACAACAAGTTGAAGAAGTGCTTCTTTTTTTTTTTTTTTAAACAAGGAACACAAGACAAACTAGCCTTACCCTTCATTCAGGCTTACCACAGCAACCTAAGGAATACCCCCAAAACTCTTTTTTATGGAGGTCCCAGCAATATATCACCAAAGGTTAGTGTAAATAAAATAATATAGACAAGAAAACACAAAAAAAATCCAAATGCTTGTGATCTTGAATGAACAGGTCTTTCCCTGTGATGGAACACAGGCCTATTTCCCCTATTTCAGATTTCTGTACATGTTATTTCTGGACAGGATGGCAAGCTCTGGCCATTCAGATACGAGTGATGCCACCTACTGTGGATTACTCAGTCAGCTGAGGACTTGACAGCTACATTGCTTAAGAAGGCAATTTCTGTGGCATTATCAAGCAAAAACACTTTTGTGCTTGGGATGTAGTAAAGAGCCACACCTAAAACAATTCAGCAAAAGCAACTGAGACCCGATAATATAATCAAGTCAGCAAGAGCCAAGAAGTGACCCAAGTTTAGCTGAAGTCAATGGAAAATTACAACTATCACAAACATTCAAGAAGTGTGGTGCTCCTTCTGTGCCATCTGTCATTGCCACTTGGGCTTGGCAAACAGCAGATGTCCCCAGAGCCCTGCCAGAAAAGCCCTTCCTCAGCCCAGCTGCAAAGGCATCAAAGGAGAAAACAGAAAGGTTCCTACCTGCTACTTCCACAATGTGGTGCCTGGCAATATCATAGTAGGGATCATCCCACTGCAGGTGAGTGACAGGCTCAGGGGAACCTTTGGAGTCATCTGCACAAAGTACAAGAAACAAACAATCAGAGGATGGGATCTGGAGCACATTGGCAAGTACAATGAGACAGAGGTATAAGAAAAAAAGGCACTTCTACCTGGGAGGGACTAATTTATGAAACCGTACACACTTTTGAAATTCTGAGTGGACAAGAGTCACAGTGACTTCAGAAGAGTTCTGTCAGTCCTATGAAATCCATATGTGTCCCACAGAATGTACACTGTCTCAAACAACTTTTCAGATATGTCACAAATATTCACAAAGACAAAACCCAAGGACACCATCATGGCTTTTTAGGAAAGAAGGATCTTAACATAGTCCCTCAATGGATGGTCATCCTGTACGTGCTTGAACTAATTTTCCTGACCTCTTTGTTCATAGCACAGCATTTCAGAGCAACAACTCAGATCTCCAACCCCACCTCCCAGATGGAAGTTTGAGACCATTCCAGTCCAGAAGGCCAAACTCTCCTGAAAGAGACCATAATGGAGGCCACTCAAGGATTTGCAGCACATCTATAATGTCAGCACCAAAATGTAGCCAGTCTCAGGACTGAGAAGAGCATATTTACAGCAGCTGGCTCTGCACTTTTTAGTGCTGTTCAATACTGAGGCTGATTCACTTGGGTGTGGTGCAAATTTAGTGTGTCTATAAAGCTTTTAAATGGAGCTGTGGCTCTCTGTATATGTAGATATGACCACAATGCTGGAGGAGAAGCAACTGCTTTTTGGCCAAAACCAAGATCCCAAACAAGCAGGATACTTACCTGATTTGGGAAAAGCGGGGACTTCATCTGCTGGCCAGTTCTTATCATCATCTATGGAGGTCAGTTTCAGCTGGCTGAGGGACTGGTTGGTATCATCCAAGTTCAGGTCATCCTGAAGCTCCGAGAGTGGGTCTGTAGCCATGGTCCCCAAATATCACAGTTTATTTTGAGGTGTCTAGAACACAGACTGCAGAGATTTTTAGGTGAAACACACAGATCACAAATCTACCTCCTCACAGAGGTGCTTCTTCTTCTCACTGATTTCCTCCCTTATCTTTACTTATCTAGAGATTGTTTCCCCTCCCCCTTAATACAAGCAGGAACTCCTCCTCCTTGCCAGAGGCACGACATCCCAGATTCTTTCATGCCAATTGCTATCAAAGGCCACCAAGAGCTGTACCAACCCTCTCAAGGAGTCTCTGCTTGTCCACAGCTCTGGACAGAATAGCTTTTCTCTCCTGAAGCAGAAGCAGCACCGGGACTGCAGAAGGCGACAGGCTGCACCAGCCCCTGCCTGATACACTCCCAGGGTGGCTCTGAGCTCCCCCTCCCTCTGAACGGCTGGCACAAAGCCCGGCTGTTTCCACAGTTGGCCCAGCACTGGAAGCTTTCCCAAGAATCATCATCCCCCCCCTCCTTCTCCCCATAATGGAGAACCAGAGCTCTCAACAACACTGAAGTGGGTGCTTCAGTGTGCTGGGATCTGAACAGAGAAGTGAACAGCTCCTTAAAACAGGAATTTTTTAGGCTGAGCTACTAAAACAGGGATAATAATACACATACAATCCTTATCTCCTTTCAGCATCACCCAGTAAATAATTTCTCCTACAAAATAGCTAGCAGCAAGGAATCAACTCTTTCATTTAAAGTCATACTGCCTGAATGATTACTTTTCACCAAGCATGCCATAAGGAGACCAAAGAATTAACAGAGTCCAAGAAATAGGCAGCTCAGTGCATTTGCTGTTGTTTGCAAATATTTTTCACTCTCATCTGAAGTGGAAGATGTATTAAAGCTGGGACTGAGCTAGCACAGCACACCTAAGATCTCCTAAGAGTACCAACTCCTGGGACAATCCTTGGGAAGCAGCTGTTATCCTCTGAATTCAGTCTCCTGGAAGTAAGCAAGGAAACATCAAAAAGGACAGCTGTAGATTGGGATTGCTCACACAGACCACAGGGACAGTAATTCAGTGGTGAGCAGGCAGCAAGCCAAGAGGAACTGTAGAAAGACAAAGTGACACCTTGCATCAGCAAGAGTCTCTCTAACACTGTTTCACAGAGATGCTTGTGCTTATTTTGCTTTATGAGGAGAGCAAAGGGTTCAAAGATGATCTGAGGAGACACAACACCTTAGTGTGAAAAGTAGTAGTAAAGCTATTTCCTTTAGCAGAATGGAGAGGGGGCAACGATATTTTGCTTCTTTCACCCCCCTAGAGCTTGGATGTGTATATTCATCCAGAGAAAATCATGAAACAGTTACTCAGACTGAGCACAGAGGACAAAATCTGTGAGAGATTGATCTCTGGAAGGTGTCACATCCATGCTCAGGTCTATACTTGCCACCAAGCTTGGGGATACATTTTGAGAGCACAAAAAATTGGATATTCAGTGGTTTTCCTCCCCCTTTGGATCATTTCAAGCTTATTATTTACTTCCTGTCCTCTCTTATCTGCTAGTCACCAGTTTACAACCAGTTTTCACCTCTCTGGAGCTCCCAAAGGACTGGAAGCTATTGCTAATCAAATGCAATGTTTCCCAAAATATGAAAGAGCATAACATATACAGGCAGCAAGTCATCAAGACAGCACATCAGACACATAGGGTCCAACCACTGCAGCCATGCAAGGATCCAAGCAAAATTATTCCCTGCCCTCTGCTGAGGGCTGCCAGAGCTGCCTGACCTCCTCTGATCTCGACAGGCAAGGAGCAAGAAATCAGGTTCCCTAGCACCGTGAGCTCATGCTGGAACCACGCAGCAGTGGAGCCAAGGGACAAGGACTCCCCACCCTCAGCAGCTGATCCGATTTCTATGGTAACGACAGGCACTGACTCCTGTGACTCAGCGAGCTTAAGGCATTTCCCACAGCAGCTCAGCAGCCCCAAAAGCCAGTGCTCCATGCTGAGGAAGCATCCATGGCTCTCCAGGGCAGCCTCTCAGCATTCACAGCTCTCAGGGACTTCCCGGCCCTAGTGAGGACAGAGGACCTACATTCGACTGCTGCCATCCACTGAGATGCCTTTCATGGGAGATTCTTGGGGACACCCAGTAGTAACCACTTCCTCAAAGCCAGGTCCTGAAATGCTTGGGGACCAAATCCAAATCCCTCCACAGAGCAGTGATGTTACTTGGCAAGATGGGCCAGCAAGTCACCAAGTGTCCTCACTTGTCCCTATACAGATCACCACTTGGCTTTGCAGTCAACTTGCAGCACTTGTCCAGAGGCAGAAGAGCAGGTTATTAGACAGCACTGGGGGATTTCCCCTGAGGCATAAAATCAATCTTAGCGTGGCACCATGTGGAAGAATGAAGTTGTTAGCAGGATCCACACTGCAAAAAGAGCCCAGTGGAGAGTGCTCTGGCCTCACCCCTTAGAAAAACAGATAAGGCTCTCCAGATACCTTCATGTGGTTTTCACAGCCAGCTCCATTCCTTGGCTGTAGGGTACTGCTCCATGGTGTTAATGGAAGCAGGATCCAGAGCAGAAGACCTCTCAGATTTCAGGTCCTTCTTGTGAACCAGACTGTAGTACCCAGAGAGCCCCAGAAGGTTTTGCAGAATTTTCTCCAGCCCTTTCCTAACATGCAAAAGGCAAAAGCACGGGTCTCACATCAGATAACCATACAGCAGTTTAGGACACATAATCCTCTAAATGCTTGGGAACTAGTAGGCTCTGAGAAGGAGAAAACTGGAATTAGAATGTAAGACACAAACTGAGGATCTTCATATAAGGATACACATTTCACTTTCCAATAGTGCAGCTGCCTGAGATGCTTCCGTGTGTACTCAAAAATCATCCTTAAGGATCTGTCATTAAACAGAAAGTCCATGTGTATCATAGTGATAGAGTTGTTAAAATGGGTAAAATGTTTGTTAAAAACATTTCACGATTTTTAACAATAAAAGAGCAATTAAACAGATTTAATTCAGTTTAAAAACTGCACCTGTTTTACATATATATCAGGACAAGATGCAAGTGGTCCACTCCATATAGCAAATAATAAGAAAAATTACATGCCTAGATTTCAAAAACAGAAATTCTAGCCAAACATTTAAAAACTAAAGAATCACACATAGTAGTAGAAGCATATACTTACTGCCAGGCTCTAAATAGCCAGCTGCTACCTTTTTTTCAAGTATTTAAGTATGTTTCCTGCAGCTACACTACACCTGAACACTTGCAATGTAATAAAAATTAACTTTCCTAGATAAGAGAGACATATGATGGAGAACAGCACACTCTGCTAAAAGAGAGAACTCAGACCATTAAAATACAATTTTCACACAAATTCTGAGCTGAAGATTCCTTATTAAGATACAGAATTTACCATGGGAAGACCATTCATATCCAGGAAATCTTGGTAGCTGCTGTTCATGCAAACTATTTTTTTCTGCAATTTCAGTTTCACTACTTTTCTACCACTTATTTCTAAGCTACACCTACTTGGTAGTTTCCTGTTCTTCTTCCAGATGTACTATCAGTTCAGAAGTAAATTACACTTCAAACTATGTCCATGTATTACCACAGCCTGGAGCTGTAAATACAATAAAGAATTACAGAAGCAAAGTGGCCTCTTCTGTACAAGATGAACCAGTAATGGTCAGATACACCACAGTCCCAGTTCTGGAATTATTTTTCTGACTGTGCTGCCATCTGCACCTCCTCCCAGTTTCAGCTTATTTGCACAGAAGTCTCTTTCTGCACACATCAATCAAGACCCTGCACTTTGCTATTGTGTTAAAAACACAGAGAAGAGAAAGAGAAGAGAGCAGTTACTCAGCAGCAGACCTTCAGAGTACTCACGTGTGTGAATGAGTTCCAGAACCAAGACTCACCCACAAAGCCCAGCCCTTGTCTTCCCTCACATCAAGACTGATGATACCACCAAGAGCATCACTACCCTGGTACTACCCTGAAAGAACCTAGATGTCAACAGACCTTGCCATTGCTCACCATGACCAGTACACTCAGGACAGACACACTATTGCTCAGGGAAGTTCTTTGGTCCTTCATTATTCCAATAGCTTTTTAACGGAGCAGCCTTCCTCCCCTTGTCATCTCAATCCTTTTGCTGAAGGCCACCTCCGTGCCCGCTGGAAATCCACCCTAGCGAGCAGCCAACCTCCCCTTACTGGTTCTCTGCGGGGTCTGAGGGCAAAAGTGCAGAACTCTCCGAGTGTCCTCTCCGGAGCCGTGGCACAGAGTACAAAGGCTGCTCTGAGCGCGGTGCAGGACCCAGCCAGACTCACAAGTGAGGGAGGCAGTGGGGCACACACAGCCCTGCGCGGGCTGCACCCCTCCTCATCCTCCTCACCCCCTCCACCATACGTCTGTTCTCTCCCGTTCCCTTTGACTCACCTCCTATGAGACCCCTGAGCGAACCTCAGGCTTGCTTACGAGATGTGCCATTTACACTGCTGAAACAAAGGTTCCCTAGCACCCGCCAACTGCCTGAAGGCAGGACAAGCACCAGCCCCTGCTGCTGGGCACCGGGGTTAATGGCAGCCAGCCCCAGCCCCAGCGCCAGCCTCGCCGCAGCCGCGGAGGTCGGGAGCAGCCAGCAGCAGGCCCGGCGGTACCGGCACCGTCAGCCCCGACCAGCGGTGACCAGGACACCGCGGGCTGCCGGCCCGGCTCTCCCCGCCCAGGGGCCCGCGGCGCTTCACCAGCCG
>VYXF01006163.1:394234-440440 GCA_013397295.1 Polioptila caerulea | reverse complement strand
CCTCCCCTCCCGCTGCCGGCCGCCGTCCGGGCGCGTCCGCCGCTCCCTCGCAGCGTTCCGCCGGCACGGAGTGCCCGGGGCCGAGGGGGCGGCTGCGGAGGCGCGGGGGGCCGAGCCACCCTCGCAGGCGCTGCCGAGGCCCAGAGTGGGTGGGATGGGCGGCCCGGCCTTCCCGAGCGTCGGGTTTGCGCCTTCAGCTGCCCCCGGGATGTGTGCGCCCTGCAGCCCCGGCGGGACGGCGGTCCGGACCTGGCGTCGCTTTTAGGAGCTACCAGCCGAGAAGACAGCTACCGCCCTCTTTTCTGCCAGTCATGACAAGTCCTAGAAATGCTGCTCGTGAAACAATAAAAATGCTGCACGGGTACTGTCTGTGATGAGAAATCAGAGATTTGTCCCTCTTCACCAGTTTAAAAGGGAAAAAGATCATAAAAGTAATGATCTTCATGGCAGAGCCCCAGGATTACTGCATAGCAGAGTATCCATCTCCAGCATTCATCTTCCTCTTATCCAGCAGCAATCATGTCACACAACAGCCAGCATTAATTCACCCATCACGCCTCTGTGTTTGAGCAGGGGATCGTGTCTCCAAAGCAGTAGCTGGTGAAATCACAGTCCTCAATGACACTCTTAGCAGGCTGTCTACCAAATATTTCCATAGGCTGCAAGAAGCTTCCAAACTGGAGCCATGGCAAGCCAGGGTGCTGGGGACTGAGAATCAGCACGTTGAGCCCATCTCAACCATTAAAACCACTGGCAGGTGTGAAGAATAATTGGATAAGGGTGTGGATCCCATATCTGCAGCAGAAAAAAAGTGGAAACAGGACAGCAGGCAAGTCCTGGAGACCTGGATCTATTGTCTCCCTCAAGTAGGGTTTCATTCAGAGCTCCCTTGGTTGGCAAGCCATGCAAGGTCATGCTCTGGCCAGCCCACACCAGGAGTGCCTGCAGGACTCTGGTGACAGGACAACTGGGTAGGAACCCCAGAAGCCCAGTCCTACAGAAGGAGAGACTGTAGAGATTTGTGAGAAGGAGAGCAAAGCTTCCAAAAACTTCAGACTTGCATTCCCAGAGCATGGGGGGAAGGGCTCACTGGAGTGGCAGGAGTAGTATACAGAGCTGGTGGGGAATCATTCTGGCACCTGAGGCCACCCTCTAAAATCTCTGTCCCAAAAGGGGATGATCAAGGTGGTGCTCCAGGGAGTATGATAAAGCCCTCTTGTGGCTGTGCCACCCCAAGAAGCACCACTTTGTCCACCATGGCCACAAGCCCCTCCTGCACAGAGTGTGGCAAGAGCTATGGTTCAGAGGGAGGCTTGCAGGAGCCCCAGGTCCCGCATGCTGGCCACCACCCCTTGTCCTGCCAGCAAGGCCTTTGCACGTTGGCTCTCTCTCCTCATGCACAGGAAGATCCATTTGGCCCAGCTGGGCCCAAGGGGTGCCAGTGTGCCATATGTGGGTGTCACCTGGCCAGCCCCAGCTCCTTGTGCAAGCACATGTGCCTGAACACAGGGCAGTGCACTTTCACCTGCAAGCAGTGCAGCAAGTCCTACACCCTGGCCACTAAGCTGTGGTGCCATCAGAAATCCCACCTGGCTGGCAAGCCCTGCAAATGCGAGCTCTGTGGCAGGGAGCCCTTCCCCAGAGCCTTGTGCACCATGTGCTCACCCACAAGGTGGGAAAGGACTCTGAGGAACTTGCCACTGCAGTGGCCTCACTTGCTGTGGACCTACCTCAGGCAGCAAGAAAGAACCAAAGAGGAAGGGCCAGCAGGGAGGGCTTGTGACAGAGCCCACCTCACTCATGGTGTAGGTGCTGAGGCCAGCGAGTGAGGCTGAGCTGCTGATCACAGCCAGTAGTCACTGCATTTCTACTTACCAGCCTCAAGGCAGGTCCCAGATCCTGAGGCACATGGGACAAAGGCCATGTGTCCATAAGCAAAGGATATAATCAAAATCATCCCCTCCGAGCATGAGGACAAATGCATTATGATGCAGGATGTCACTGAGTGACATGGTCATCATCCAGGAGGTGACGGACTTCAGGAGCCATGGCAGAAGTGGTAGAGGTCAAGACTGATACCTGGCTGTCCCAAAATGCCCTGGCAGAAACCAAAATAAAACCTAGCTCTCTCATCTCTCTGTTAGCAACAAGGCCCTGTGGCTCAGCCCCAGGCAGAATTAGCAGTGTTGGAGGTAACTGCCTGTATAAACGTGGGCCTTTGCAGTAGCTGCTCGTTGAAGCTATGAGCCCACATATGCCACATGCTGGGGCTGGCACAGGGAAGGCATTGACTGTTGATGGGAATAACTTCCTAGAGAAGACACAGCGTTAATAAGCAGTGCTTCTTTTCTGCCTGTGTTACATTGTCAGTCAGTGACAGTGCACTGCGGGGAAGGCAGGAAAGGACTCAAAGCAGTGACTTTGAACAGTGCCTTCTTTTCAAGTTTTTTAATTACTTGTTGCTATTCAAGTGCTTTCCTGGGCTTTTACTCTTGGAGCTAAGCAATGTTTCTGATCATTTGAAGCTCATGATGGTGCCAGACATTACTGGTAAGCAGCTTCCCAAGTGTTCACAAAGTACCTTGTAATATGAAGAGCATTTTTCACAATTAGCAGAAGCAAAGTCCTGCCTTGGAGCTAGGGCTGAGTGTTCCTTCTCTGCTGTCACCTGGTTTGCTTGCTGTCAGTTTCCTTCACTTAGGGTGACTGGACAGTCTGTCTGAGGACATGAAAAGGATCGTTTTGTGTCTCACTGTGCAATTTTCAGTGTCCTCGGCTGCAAGGCTCCTCACCTCTCCACATAAAGGTTGACAAGTTCATCGCTGCTCAGAAGATTTTCCATTTCCTCTCCACATTCAAGTTGGGTTCAATAATTTTTTCCTTTGTTTATCTTCACACATTCTTGCTTCCTCTCTTCCCCTTCTTTCCTACCCCTGCACCAAAACATTAAAAGACAGCACTGCCACAACTACATCCCAATACCCCCTCTGCTCCATCTTCTTCACTGCTGGTTTGCCAGCTGAGGCACACTGATGTAAATTAGTCCTGTTGTGGGAAGGAAGTGCACAGCTATGTGAACTTGACCTCCTAGGAAAGGCTGACAATACCAGACCTAACAAGTCTTTCAGACTTGCCTGCTCTGCACTCTCTTTTCACATGTTATAGGAACACCACTTTCACTTTCATTCATCAGAATCCTCAGTTTTAGCTATTCTTGCTCTCTGTCTTACGCCTCTCAAACACCTGCAATTCCCCAAATTTTTTTGTTTAGTCTTGCTTAGTGGCTTTAAATTCTCTGTGTTTCATATGTCCACTGCACAAGAGGAAAATATAGAGGCACCAGGGAATTATAAGTAGCACAGTTCCCTTTTGGGGTGCTATGAATGCAGTTATGTGACACTCCTAAAAGCTGCTCTTTGTGGTTTCTACATTAAATTATTTTTTCATGAATTTTTATGACCTGTTTGCAGACAAGGTGCTAGAGTGAGATCCTTGACACTTTGATGTGATGTAAAGATGGAAGGTGAATTCAGATGATAAACCTTTGGGTGTCCTAATTTTTAATTATTTTCTCCATAGGGGCACGTGAGCTAAGTCTTCCCTGAGTGCTTGGAACACAGGCATGTGAGGAGGCTTGTACTTGAAGCTGCAGTGCTTCCTACTGCTCTCTCTTTGGTGCCTATCCAAACTCAAATATTGACACAGCTGCAGAATGTTCTCACTGGAGCTGGGCTCATGAGCTGTGTTGTTTGAAGCGTGTGCCCTCTGTCACAGCAGAACTGGGAGAGAAGGGGGAGCAATGGGGGGAAGGGGTGGGGAGAACCCAGACCCCTATTGCCTAAATAGCTGACCTGCTTCTTTTTTGGAAGGTAACAGGAGAAAAATAGAAGGAGCAATTATGAATTAGGAGGTCTTCACAGAAACATTGTTCACCTGACACTTGATCTGAGTAGGTGGGAGCATGTCTGTGCCTTGCTGCACGTATCCCTTGGCTGCAAGATAAACTTAGCTGGCTCATTCTGAGGAGCCCATAGGTGACTCCTATGGGCCCCTGGTGGTGATGCCACCACTGTATCTTTGCCTTAGAAACAGCACGTTCTCCTGTGAACAACCTTCTCCTTGACAGCAAAACGATGTATAAAGTGTTTACCCCTAGGAAGTTCCAATAAAAACCCTGAAGACCGTGGTGCTGGTGAACCTCAGCATGGCTGTGATCTGGACATGGCACTGACCAGATAGCTGTGCAGTGCTGTATAGCTTGGTGTTTGCAGCATCTGAAGGGGTGTGGGAATACCTAATGCTATACCCTTTCTTGTATTATGTTCAATAAATGGTATTTTAATGACTACTTTGTGGGCTTTGAGTGCCTTTTTTATTGAGATCCTTAACAAGCCCTCCTGCCAGTGCATTACATTTGGTGCAGTTGTCAGGATCCTGGTGAGAAGGGAAGAGGGATAGCAAGGAAAAGGATGTGTACCTGCCTGGTGCCATATGCTGGCACGAGGAGCAGTTACACAGTGTGCTGCCTTTCAGTGCCAGTGAGGGTTATGCTTGGGGACAGCAGACACGTGCATTACCCTGCTGGCTGGAGATCTTGGGCACTCATTACTGTTACAGGTTCAGGCAGCAAGCACACAGCTCTCCTGGGTGGTGAGGTCCACCTTGCTGGCAGGGCTTCACCAAAGCTTTGGGGTGCTGCTGCAACACTCTCGGGTGACAAGTGCCAAGGTCTTTTGTCTGATTGGGGTCCTTCATGCTGGGAGGGCCACACCAGGTGTCAGGCATGCACACAAGTGTTACATTTAAACCTCACACCAAGATCAGGGTTCAGCCCCTGGCCAACTTGTAAACTGACTTAAACCTGACCAAGGTATTAGACTGAAAAGGAGCAGGCTGCAAGGGAAGAAGAGAACTCTCTGGGTCCTGAAGTCCCCCTACACCTGGCAGCTCCCTGGCCCTCAGGGACAGGGGAACCCCCATGTCAAGGAATAAGGGTTTCATCTTTCAGATTGTATCCAAGGTGTTGCTTTGATCAAACTGTATAACTCACTTTAGGAGCAAATTGATAAATGCCTCAACTATTGAACCAGCAAACTGTATCCACCATAGAGCAGATAAAGGTCCAAGAAAATGGGCCAAGGCCAAACCCCCTATATTCTGCTCCCTGGAAGTTGAAAAAGTAGTTACACAGCAAAGAGAATTGCCAAAGGCCTTCTTTACTTAAAAAGAAGAATCAGCATATAGAAGGAAAGAGATCAAAACTCCCAACTGTGTTAGAAGTGGTAAATCTGGATGATAAAGGTACTTTAACTCTTGTTCTAAGAAAGAAAATAGCACCCATTCATGGGTGAGTGAAGGTAGAAAGAAAACAAAATTACAAAAATTTGCTTACAGGAACGGAGGAGTTAAATGTTGGAGGGGTGGAAGTCACCCCTGGAGAGGTGATAGCTGATGCATGCTGTGTTGCTGCAGAGGCTAACCACAGGAATGGGGGAAACAGAAAGAAGCCCTAGAAGCACATTATGGAATGAGAAATGTGAAGACTCACCATCTTTAATTACTAACATTGTTGTGAGACACCAGAAAGGGCTGCAAAGTGTCCCAGGATGTAGTGAAAATCTCCAATTACAAAGCAAAACCAAAGTAAAGAAATAGAAGAAACCTAAGTGATAGACGTAGTCTTGAGTAATCTAGAGACAAAAGGTTTCAGCAGTTCCAGTTAAGAACCTAGTTGCCCTGAGAGGTGGGTTTGTCTTGTATCATGGGGGAAAGAAGAACAGCAGTTGGAAAAGAAGCAGCCAGACATAGTGACAGAATCATCATCAGTTTCAGTAAGGGCTTTTCATACAAATGCCTAAGAAAAAAAAAATGAATGTAGGAACCAGAACAGAAGTAATGTTAAAGGAAGATGGCATAGGTAAGTATTAGAAGATATTAATACCTGTCTGATAACCAAGCTTAAATGCTGTATTGTAGCATTGCTTAAAGTCAGGCTTATATACTGCACGATCCCATGGAAGGTGGTAAGACCTTTCCTTCAAAGGAAAGACAAGAAAAGGGTAAAAATCTGTGTGAAAGTATAACAATGTTGACTTAAGCTGCAGTGTAAAGTCTGCCTGGTTTTTATAAAGAAGAGAGAGATGCAGAAATGAAAAAGAAAGTGATTGAGGATATTGGAAGCTGCTAGAGCCCCCTCCTCCAGTGAAGAGTGGAGGTGGATTTGTGGGACACAGCAGCAGCTATGACCTCACCACTGTTGTTTCTGCTCTTTCCTGTCCTGGCCTGTGCTCTCTGCCTAAATGCTGCTTCCCCTGCTAAGTAACCTGAGTATTTCTAGGGTTGTGTCTAATCCCATGCACACACTCTCCACGCAGGTCATTTCCACCCAGAAAATCCCAGCCTTTCTTAAAGGTGTCTCTCCAAAATCTGGAGCGAGGAGTACAGATGTGTGTGGATGAGAACAGGAGATACTCTTATGTGAGGAAGGAAGCCTCTGCAACTGCTCTTTGTACCAGTGTCCAGAGTCATACCTCAGCCACCCTAATGCTAATATTTGCACTACTTCTATGGAGATAAACATTACAGATGTATCAGCTGCACAGAGGCACAGCACAAAATATGCTCCCTGCTGGCAGGAGGCACTTTTGTTCCATGTGGCAATTCCTGAGATTTCCCCCATGCTGCCCTGCTTTCTGCTGTTTTTCCACTCTTGCCAATAGTTTGCTTGCTGTAGCAATGATTAGAGACTTCTCAGCTCTGGTAGTCCAGTTTTTGCCCTAATAGTTGATGTCATCCAGACCATTCCTGTCTCCCTGTTCCTGGAAGCCCTTGTTTTCCTGGCTGGTTTTGGGTGTGCTAGCACTCTGCTTGTCAGAGTTTCTGTTTCCTTTTGGATGGACTTTAGTATGTTCCACTATGGGGGGAAGAAATGGGGGAGCTCAGCCTTCATGCTGCTTCATCCTCCTCCACTCAGCTGGGAATTATAAGGCATTGGGAAGAATGCACTTCCAATGGCACTGCTGACCTGACTAGGAGGAAAATTTAAATTCCCAATGGGCTGTCAAAGGCACCCTTTCTGCTCCTTGTCATGGGCAAGGGAGAAGGGGGAACATGGAAACTGTTGTGGTGCCAAAATAGCTGAGGCTGAGCTTGCAGGAAGGAAAGAATACTCAGCACTAGGGAGAATCAGGGGGGCTTGCAGCTAAAACGAGAAGGGCTGGGAATGGCTAAGGAGGTCTCAAAGCCTTCCTGTGTTTGAGGCTGCCAGAGTACAGCCTCTGAGAGGAGCCAGTGGCAGGGACCTGAACCAGCGCGATGGGGCGGCAGTGATGGTGCCAGGGGCTGCACAGGAGCAAGCTCCCTGGCTGGGATGGCTGTGAGCTGGCAGAGGTACCTCTCTCCAGCCCCAGTTTTCCTTGTGCCCTAGGACAAACTTGTCCTCTTGCTACTCATGCCATCTTCCTAGATATGAAATAAGAAGTTAAGCAAGGAAACAAAGATGCTCTGATGGGAGGGAGGGAGGGAGGAATGCCAAGAGAGGAGGGATAAGAATCTCACTGTCCCTGACACACCACGACCTGGAGTCCTGTTTTTTTCATTCTGGTTCAATATTAACCCAGCAGGGCTGTGACTCTGCTCATTCTGCTTCCTTTGCAATTCCCCTGCAGCCAAGGCTGTGAAGCATGGCGCACACCAAAACCAGCATACTGAGGGGCCTGCTCTTCTCCAGCCTTCTGCACCTCACCTTGAGCCATGCTGGAGGTAAGACTCAAGGGCAGAAGTACCAGTAGATGACAGGAGGAAGAAAAACGGGGTTAGTTCTTTCTAGGGGTAACACAGGTGGCAAATTTTCTTCCTCAAGTCAGGAGGACAAAAAGGCTAAAAGCTTAAGCTGGGAGCAAAAGGGTGCTGAAAATGAAGTGAACAGGAGGATGCAGCTACATCTATTAGCTGGTGACAGCATCTCAGTGGATTTTATGGATCACCTGGGAAATGGCAGGGAAGGGGACTGTGGCTCAGACCAGGATCAAATGTAACACAACCATGGGGCTTTTGGAGATAGAGTTCCTCAGCTGACCGAGGTGACTTCAATTCTTCATTGTCTCCACAGCTGTCCCTTACTGGAACTTTGGGTCATACAAAATATGCTGCCTTCCTGCTCATTGCTCCTTTTATTAGAGGGTCTAACTCTCTTTTCTTAACATGAGGTTAAGTCCTCTGAGACCCACTACTGTGTGGGGGAAGACCTGTCTCCAGGTCCCAAATCAGGGGCTCTGAACATGAAATGGAATCAAACTGTGCTTATCACAGTGGTGTGAGGCTGGCAAGACAGAAATACAGTGGCTGGGGACAGGGACAGCAGCAGACTCAAAGCAAACAAGCCTCTATCTAACTGCAAAGGAGCAGAGCGGCTTTGCTGAGGAAGCAGTGTTGCTGTCACTTCTGTCCCCTAAGTGATGGGAGCTGTCACAAGATGAATTCCAGAGAGCCTGCTCTGATTATCAAGTGTAGACCTACAGGGCTTCTCTTCTCTGTATGGTGCGTTGGGGGAGGCTGGGCTGTGGAATCACCACATCAACTGCATGTGGTTTTTAGAAATTGCAAGGGGAGAACAAGGTGCCCTCTGGCTGTGAGCAGCCCTTTGACTGGCAGTGTTCTGACCCAATAGTTTTCCTGGAAAAGGAGCAGGCATTGTCACTGCTCAAGCGCCACCGACGTGCCAACAAGGGATTTCTAGAAGAGATGCTTAAGGGAAACCTGGAGCGAGAGTGCCTGGAGGAGACATGCAATTATGAGGAGGCTTTCGAAGCCCTTGAATCCATCGATCAGACGGTACGTACCAGGAAGCTTTCCCCCAGCCAGCCTCTGTAGGGAGACACCAGCAGGTTGCACACACAGCCAGGGGCCAGGGTTGTTATACTCAGTTCTGTGCACCAAGAATGAGGCTGATGTGTGCACATCCCATGGCAAGCTCAGGCTTCCTTAGGGAGCTTCCCTCCTTGAGATACTGCAGGGAATACATCTGAAACCTCAGGTTTTCTCTCCCTCTCTATGCATGAAGTGACAAGGTGCCATTGCTCCTGAACAGCATCTCCCACTAGCTAAGCATGATACCTCACACATGTGAGCTGCTGTCCCAGACGCTCACAGAAGCACTGGCACAGCAGCCAAACACTGAGTGCAGGTGCCTCAGACTCTTTTGAGCTGAAGCTTTTGCACACCCAGTCCCTTTTCCAGGTTTCCAGACTCATCCACTCTGCCAAATTTCTGCTGCATCCTTTTGGGATTTGCTCCTAGCCCCAAGTCCCTGCAGAATTCCACACCCAAAAATACAACAGTAAACAGATACTAGACAAGACACTACCTCTGTGAAGTACTTCAAAAGCAATCAGCCTCAGGCTGCATGGTAGAGATGCAGATCCAAAGAGCTGAGCAATACCTACATGTGATCTGTGGCCTTAGAAATTCCAGGTTCAGCTGCTTGGACTTCTGCACTGTAGCCCACTGCACTGCAGAAAGCTCTGTAGGTTGATGGAGGTTGTAAACATCTTTGGTCTCTTTAGAAACAAAGAGTAGAAACAAGAGGACTGTCTTGATTCCTGAGTCTGATGTGTGGGAATGTGGTTTTGTATTGGATTTTTTGCTTTGACTCCATAGTAATTAGTATAAACAGATCTAGGTTATTCTTTCCTTTTGTTGTGATGGAATGTTCTCTTACTGATTTGAATCACAGTAGCCAAGAAAGGTTTGATGTTCTGTGCCCCTAAATATATTTTTTTCTTTTTTACAGGACACATTTTGGTCAAAGTACCAACGTAAGTTGTTTTGAGTCCTGCCAGGCACTCTTATTTCTTAGGATGCACTGTCTCATCCTGGAGAGATGGCTCCCTTTTTTAAGAGCTCACTTTCCAGGGCTAAGCACTTGTTTTGTCTCTAGATGATAAACTGGTTCAAATGACGATTCTTATCTGGATTTCGTTCATATAATGTGTCTCTTTCTTCTTATTTTGCTAGTATGTCAGGGCCTGGGAAGGTCCAGGACAGTTCTGGATGCTTGTCTAGAAGGTATGAACTTCATGCTGACCTCAATCTTCTAGATAGAGTGAGTGCCAGGAACTTGCTTCCTGCAGATATTGTACAGAAAAAAATTAAACTGATGTTGGAGAAGCCATATAATTATAAAGAAAAATACCAGAACTCTTATTTGAAATTATTTCTTACTCTTCGTTTCCCCACTAATCATTTCAACTGACGATCTGGCTTGTGCACTGTAATAGCATGGGGTTAATATCCTTATCCTTGCGACACAGTCAGGCATGAGCAGCCTCTCAGAAAGGCTCTGAGCCAAAGCAAAGCACAGAGCCCTCAGGGATACCTCCCTCTGATGAGGCAGAGAAAGCTTAGGCTGCGTGCACTTCTCACAGGAAAAGGACATCTCTGCTCGTGCAGGCTCATGCACCTAGCAAAAATTAAAGGAATTTGTAAGATGGTACTTCTGACCTTGAAAAATGCAACATCCAGTTCCACTGACCCTGGCTTACACTGAGTTGGGATTTTGACAGGTAACTGCGCTCTTGGACTGGGCCAGAACTATCAGGGAACAATTAGTCACACCAAGTCTGGGACAGAATGTCAAGTGTGGACAAGCAAATATCCACATATTCCTAAGTAAGTTCATCTCCCACATACCCCTTCAGAGTTCTCCAGGGTGTCCTTCCTTCCTAGCCTAACCAGCTTTCTCTCTCACAGATTTAATGCCACCATTTTTCCCAGCCTGATTGAGAACTACTGCAGGAACCCAGACAACAACTCAGAAGGCCCATGGTGCTATACCCGAGACCCAACGGTGGAACGGGAGGCGTGTCCCATCCCCGTGTGTGGTAAGCCCCAGCACTCCAGAGAGCCCTTCACTCACAAAACACAGCACTGAGACTGATACTAAAGCAGTCAAGGAGAGGGTTAAGGAGGGGAAATGCTTACATGAACAGAGGTCAGTAGGAGTAGAGAAGCTGCATCTTAAAAAGTAAAGAAGCTGAGGAAGCAAAGTCACTGAGTTGCCCATACATAATGAGCTGTTTTCTCTAGATTAAGCTAATCTAGATCTAAATTAAAACCAGTGTCAGCAGTCCCCTGGAATGCACTACAGTATTTTCTAGTCAGTCATCCCAAAATCCTGGCTCAGTTGTCTCTAATTTTTGACAGCCATGAGTCTTAATGCTTTTTGGTCTGAATTTCTACCTTTAGGATAAAAAACTAGAGTTTGTGCTTGACTGCCTGCCTTAACATTCTCTCCTGTGGAAGTGTGCAGTTTAAAACTCACAATCTCGAGTAAAGAGAAGATGCCCTTCTCTCATCATTGCTCTGGACATGGAGGATGGTCCCCCTACACTTACACATTCCTGTTTCTCCCCAGTACAGAACTATCTCCCCTGGGGCTTGGCCTCTATTTCAGAAGAACTGGTAAAGGAGAGAACCTTCTCACACAGCAGAAGTTTCTCTTCCAAAAACAGAGACAAGAAGCAACAACTCATAACCAAAAGTTAGAGGTCAGCAACCATTCTGACATGGGGTATTTTGAAATTTTAAAAGCCGTTACCATTGCTCTGGTCTGCAGAATCTAACAAACTGAGAAGAAACACCACTCTGCTTTGAGGCCATCAGGCATCTGTACTACCTCTGTTCACCAGTTAATTTCTGGCCTTCAGTATCTTACAGTTACACTTCCATGTGCATGGATATAGCAGGATTAAAAAAGCCTTGGTTTTGTACACAGTTCTTTTATAATCATGTTGATATGAGTCAAAAAACAGAAGCAGCTCCACCAATTAGGGTGAACACTACTTGCCTAGTGGCTGTTGTGCACCAGAGTGAATAGTCAAATGGGGTCTCTCTTCAGAAGGGGACATCCCCTGTGCACAAGAAGAAGGCACCTTGGGGCCAAGCAAGAACAGATTATTACCCACTCCTTCAGGAAATGAAACTTAAAACTTGCAGCCAATAGGACACTTACAAGAAAAAGTGTGAAAAGTCTTGCAGGGAAATTTTTCACTTATCATTAGATTTGGAAACACTGGCAAAAGTTTAATTTTCCATTTTAGTAGAATACCACAGTAAAAGCCTCCCCCAAATATGGCCTAGTTAAGCATTTTAGAATAAGGTGTTGGAGGACCTAATAGAGCAGAACTATGATGCCTCAGACACCTACCCATCCCTTGAGCTGGTTCTCAAAGGTGCCCCAGAAAGGGACATAATATTGTTCCTCATAGCTTAGTGACAAAGAAAACTGGGATGATTAGTGCCAGCCTCACTTAACACACCGCTGGACCACCTCTGACACTGCAATATTTTAGAGGGCCACCATATGCATGGAAATACAGTGGGAGCTCCCAAAAATAATGGGAGGTCCCATTGAACTCTGGGATTTAGTAAAGGGACTCTGGTGCAATTTGCTAACAGCACTTCTGAGTGTACAGCTATGGCTTAAATAACTGCTCTTGTCTTTCCAGGTGAAGACAGAACAACAGTTCCATTTACTCCACGGGCTGTAGAACCTGCACCAACCGAGCCTTGTGAACCAGAGAAGGGCATGCTTTACAAAGGGACTCTCTCAGTCACTGTGTCTGGAGCTAAGTGTCTGCCATGGAACTCTGAGAAAGCCAAAGAGGTGCTCCATGGAAAACAAACTGACCCAGAAGTGGAGCTACAGGAGAATTATTGTCGGAATCCAGACAGAGATGACGAAGGTGTCTGGTGTGTCACAGACCAACCACCCTACTTTGACTACTGTGATCTGCACTACTGTGGTGAGAAGTCTGCATAGGTTTGGGTAGGCACACATTTGAGGCAGCGGCAAATAACAACAGGAGTAGAAAGAAGTGCTTGGCCTGGGAGGCATAGACAAGGATGTACATGCACCACGCACAAGGGAGTCCTGTTTGTGCATACATCACATGTACTAACCTGCCTTTGGTGCATAGCACTGTTACCTCTCTCAGGTGTTCTTCCTGAAAACTCACACTGGTGGACAAGGCACAGTAAAAAGAGCACTGGTGTTTTAAAACATCATTCCTTCATGAGACCCACTGTGTGAGAAAAGGAACATTTGCATTGCTGATAATTATGGCAACTACACTTAAGCCCTTTACTATGTTTGTCTTTTCATCTCTCAGACAGCTCGCTAGAGGATGAGAACCAAGAGTCTGAGGGAATATCTGGACGTTCTACTACTCCTAAAGAGTTCAAAACATTCTTTGATGAAAAAACTTTTGGGTCAGGTGAAGCAGGTGAGCACAAACTCTAGATACAGCATGTTTGCAGAAGGGCTGTAACTTCTTCCTATTCACTGTTCCTCAGAAACATCAGCTAACCATAATCTGTTAAAAGCAAGGGAAGATACTTAAATTCCTTGAAGAACTCTCATAAGTCAATATCCAGTTCCAATTGCGGAGCTAGTAAGCACTTCCTTTCTAAGATCTTCCAGCTTCACATGCTGACTGCACACAACAGTTCTCCACTGTGAATCAGGTAGAGTACCAAAACTAGGTACTTGTTGCTTGTTTTTTCAGATTGTGGCACTCGTCCTTTATTTGAGAAGAAAAAGATAACAGACAAAAGTGAGAGGGAGCTGTTGGATTCCTACACAGGAAGAGTTGTCGGTGGGGATGACGCAGAAGTTGGCAGCTCCCCTTGGTAAGTATAGTCCTTGCATGATCTTTGGGAATTGTGTCTCCCTTCTCTTCAGCTCAACCAGGTAGAAATAAAAAGGCTTTCCTATCTTAGGCAGCATGGACAAATTAGATTCTAATCAAAGCTTCTCCAAGTGGTTGACAGAGCAGTACTAAAATAGGTGGAAAGAAACTCACCTCTTGAGTCAAATATGCAACCACTGCAGAAACCAAGAGTTGGTGTGTTTCATCTTCATGTCTTCCCTCTTTCCAGCTTTGCTGGAACAAAAAGGCTGAGAAGTTTCTCCAGGTGAAAGAAATGGGGTAGATGGCCTACTACACAGGATATACATGTCCAGGGAAGACTTTTGCTACAGAGCTACTTACATATTTTTGCCAGTATAGTGCAATGCTGTTTCCTGCTTACTGCCAATTCTGCACTTTCTGCATGAGACCAGGACCCATTTAGTCCTCCTAAGGGCTTCCTTCCTCCTCATCTCTCAGGCAGGTGATGCTCTACAAAAAATCTCCTCAGGAGCTGCTGTGTGGTGCCAGCCTCATCAGTGACAGCTGGATCCTGACTGCTGCTCATTGTCTTTTTTATCCACCCTGGGACAAGAACTTAAGTACAAATGACATATTGGTGCGGATTGGCAAGCACGTAAGAGCCAAGTAAGAGTCAGAATAAAGTGAGAAGGAACTACACTTCCTCTGGAAGTAATGAGATACTTTGGAGTTGGGCTGTCATTCAGTATCCAAGGAAGTATTAAAGCTAATGTTATATGCTTCTCAATAACAGGATCTAATGGGGCTGTCATTTGCTGCTCTTGCTGATCCTGAAGGTTAAAGTGAAAGGGAGCAAGGAAGCTTGGGAAATCTACAAGAGTGCTCCTATGTAAAGACAGCATTATCTCAGAGGGTACAAAGCTGAGAGTATAATAAACTCCAGAAGCCTCTCAGCTGCTACTATACAGCGAGTTCTTTCCTTCATAACTATTTCAGATATGAAAAGAATAAAGAGAAGATTGCTCTGCTGGATAAAATCATCATCCATCCCAAGTACAACTGGAAAGAGAACATGGACCGAGACATTGCACTCATGCACTTAAAGAGACCCATCAGCTTCAGTGACTACATCCATCCTGTCTGCCTGCCTACCAAAGAGGTCGTGCAGAGGTGAGAAGAGAGAGAAAAAGATGACTTTTCAAGGCTATTTGCAGTATGAGTGCCAGGCAGGAGAAAGCTGTTACAATACATTTAATTATACTTGTGCTTCCTTCCACAGGCTGATGCTGGCAGGTTACAAAGGGAGGGTAACTGGTTGGGGAAACTTGAAAGAAACATGGGCCACTAACCCCGCCAACCTGCCCACAGTCCTGCAACAGCTCAATCTGCCCATTGTAGATCAAAGTACCTGCAAGGCATCCACCAGAGTTAAAGTCACTGACAACATGTTCTGTGCAGGTAAGTAACACTGGAGTCACAGGCACAACTTGCCACAGAAGTCAAGGGCTCTGAGCTCCCAGTGTGACTCATGCAGCAAGGTTACTTTCTGATTAAGTTTGCAAATGCCCTCCACAAAGAATAACTTCCCTATTATAAGAAATTTCTCAGCTCTCAAAAAACAAAGCTGGAGAATTTAAAGCTAGGAATAAAGTTTGCAACACCAACCTGTATCAAGCACTAATCTAATTGTACTATGTAGCAGCAGCAGCTGTGGGAGAACTAAGCACAAATAAAATTATCTTTTCACCAGTACATAGAGCAGTTCAGTGACTTCCTATAAAGGCTGCACACCTATTATCCTATCTACTAGCTTGTCTCAATCTTTTGGAGCCCATTCATACTTATGGCCACAAATTTTGAAGGCTCTTACCTTCCTAAATCTCTTCTAGCATCATACCTTTTTGAATGAGAAGGGGACACAGAATTCAAGTTACCAAGAGACTATGGATTTATGTACCAGTTTAATTAATAGTTTCTGCTGTATTCTTCATTTGTGCAGACTTTATCAGTTCCTACAAGCAAGCCTCGTAATTTTTGACTAAATTTGTGTTGCTTTGCATCTAAACACATGTGATTGCTTGAGTTAGGATGGAAGCCAATTACACGAGTGTGCTAAAAATACAGAGCTCTTATGGATTCTTTTTCTGGACAACATTCTTTGAAATAGCTGAGGATGCAGACATACAGAAAAAAAATGGAGACATGGGTGATGGGAAAATGCAGAGGTACTATCTAGTTCATCAGACATGAACAAAATCCTCTTCCTCTTCATAGTGAGACTTTAGGATGACTGGGGAGAAAAAAAGCAGAACTTACAGTGACAGGAAGGTGCAAGTGGGGACAACAACCTATCTCTATAGTAAACAGAAGAACAGATAAGTTTCTAAGACAAGAAAAGCACAGTAGCTCAAGCTACAGCTGTTGTACAGTGTTAGTGCAACTGACACTAACAGCAATTCTGATGAAAAAACATGAATGAGAGCACATTCAAGAATGCTGCAAAGACAGATGCAGAGTTAGAATTTTTACATATAAATTTTACATATAAAACCAGAAGTCCAAGAGTTGACAGAATCAGCAATCTCATGGGCCCCAAAAATTTACACCATGTATCCCAAAACTTTAAAGAAAACATGGCCAACACCAGCCACTCTCCCTACAGTCAAATGTCCATTTTTCTTGCCTGTAGGTTACAGTCCTGATGCATTAAGGAGAGGAGATGCCTGTGAAGGGGACAGTGGGGGACCTTTTGTAATGAAGGTATGTTCAACAAGTTCAAGCTTTTAAGACATACGGAGATAAGTTTGACTATGCTGAACTTCACAGCCTAAAAAACAGCAGCAGAGTTGAGCCACTGCTGAGTGGCTGAAGCAAATCCAGCCCATGCCCAAGGTGAGCAATGGAGATGAATCCTGCAGTCATCCAGCCCCATTTCTATACTGAGCTCTCAGCAAATTTGGAGACCACCTGCAGGATGCATGAGCGATAGCCAATTCTTAATTAAGAGATTTAAGAGTAGAAACAAAATGGCTCCAATAAACTCTGTTGGAGATGCCAGTCTGAATCTCAAAGTAGCATCCGTCATTAAGCAGGCTGGGGCGCATCCAAGGTTTAGATTCGAGGGCAACCAAGCTGCTAAACAATCCAGAGCACAAGTCTTAGGAGGTGTGGCTGAGGGAGGAGGGCTTGTTTAGCCTGGAGAAGAGGAAGCTCAGGGGAGACTCCTGAAAGAAGGTTGTAACTAGGTGGCAGCCTCTTCTTCCTGTCAAGCAAAGGACAAGAGAAAATGGCCTCGAGCTGTGCCAAAAGGAAGGTTCAAGTTGGACACCAGGTGGAATTTCTTCACTTAAAGAGTGCACTCAGTGCTGTGGTTTAGTTAACACGGTGGTGTTTGGTCAAAGGTTGGACTTGATCTTGGAAGTCTTTGCCAACCTTAATGATTCTCTGATTCTACCAAAGTCTCTTGCTCCTTGTGCCAATCCCTTTTTTTCTTTACTTTAGAACCCAGATGACAACCGTTGGTATCAAGTTGGAATAGTTTCATGGGGAGAAGGCTGTGACCGAGATGGCAAATATGGATTTTACACCCATGTATTCCGCCTGAAAAAGTGGATACGGAAAGCCATCGAAAATCATGGGCGATAGGTGAAGCATTTGCCTTGCTTGCTCTCAGTTTTGCTACAATGCTCCACTTCAAAACATAAGCATAGAAGATCCTGAAGTAAAACAAGTTCTATCCTTACAACCTGACAAAGGAAAGTCTTATACCTTGGAAAAAAACGCTCTGAAACCCATCTTCTTCCTTTTATTCAGGCTGAGTTTAGTTGCAGTTGGATCCAAGTCATGACAATAGCCAGGAGTACCACAGGACTAGCTATACTGTTGTGCTTTAAACAAATTCCCATCCCTTCCATCAGCTATAATAAACAGGTTTTGGACCTCATACAATGGCCTTGTCAGTCACAGCAAGCAAGATTATACCCTCATGCACTATCCCTTTCCTCCCTTCAAGACAACTAATTTACTGTTCCAGTTTTTGACTCATGTATGTACCAGAGATAACCACCCTACAGTACACCTGTGGCATTAACAAAACACCAATGTCAAAAGTAAAGCAATTAGAAGCTGTTTTGATCAGACAAACATTGTTCTCAGCTGCAGCAGCAGGCAATAAATACCAGCACCACTGTATGCAATTCATCCTACACAGGAATAGCAGCTTGAATACATTAAGCAGCACTTTCCAGTAAGTTCCTACACAGCAGGTGGTGCTGGGTCCTCATTGTGTATTTTCCACCTCCATAGCAAGATTCTGAAGGAAACAATTCATGCAGCCATTATCAAAGCCTGCAATGGAAGCATCCTGCACTACAGCATTTGCTTGTGTTATAAAGGCTGTTTAGGGATTTCTCAAAAAACAAGATTCAGTCTTTCATAAACTTCTCTTTAGCAAGAATTTGTGGATCACTGAGGACTCAGAAGTACAGCAGTAAACACAAATTCTTGACCACCCATTTTTTTCAGCTCAATTTTCTACTACGACAATCATGAGATTTGAAAATTCTCCTTGCTCCCTATGGCAGCCCATTTCTAAACTTCTCACTCATAGTGCCATTAAGTCACAGAAACAGGCAAAAGTGAAATTAATTGTTCTAAAAAAAAGTTATTGATCAATTAGTGTCTGGCCACCTCCTTTTAGATGGCTCATTTGGGAACCAAGTTGAAGTAGCCCAATTTGATTGCCCAAATAAACCATAAAAACCAACCTCTCAAAGAAATCTGAAGAACAAAACCTCAACAGGTCAAGTTTCATGACTGTTTAAAATTATTGATAACCACAGACATTGAACAGTGAAAACGTTTAGCCCTTCTAATGTTTAAATTTTAAGCCTCACTCCTTCACTACTATCAAATAATCTGTGACTAAAGAGGGGAACAAGGACCGTACAGTTTCTGGAGAAAGTAACTGTTCATATTGACTTCTAACAAACAATACAGAGGAATCATTTTTAAAATTCAGTTTAATGTTATTTAAATATTGTTTGGGCTGAAGATTAGGCTTTATTAATTTATGTGCACAAGTTTTAGTTCAGAACTCCCAGGATATTGAGTCCAACCAAACACTACAAAGACACAGGGCAAAAACTTATTCATAAAAACAACTATATTATCTTCTGCTACTCAATTCTTGTATTTCACTTCTGATTCAGCTTCAAATTTAAAATAGTTTATGCAGGTTTGCAGGCATTGCTGTTTTAACATCCTGAGCTAATTAACAAATAGTTCTGCAGAATGTCTGCTGAATATGGTAAAGGAACATATGGATTAATTTAAATGTCACTAAGTTTCAGAGAGCAGCTAGCAATTGAGAGGTAGTGGCAGTAACTCTAGTGTCAGCCAATACAAACTACTCACCAACTGCCCCAGTTTAAGTGCACAAAACCACAGCACTTACCAATAAGGGCCAAAGCTCCACTTGTAACAGAGCTCTGTTCCACAAGTGCATGCCCATTTCAGGTTATGAGAGGAGACTGTGACTACTAAATGGAGGCAGTGGAGCAATGAATGGCATCATATCAGTTAACACAGGATGGAGAACGCTCGTGATCACCTGCTATCAGTGTGCAAACTCACCATAAGCACCAAGCAGCATTATGTCAACTGCAACCCCAGCCTAGGGGTCCTGTGAAAGGAAGATTTCAGACATTTGCAGAAGCTCTGGCATAGATCTGTTGTACAAGTACTAATTTAAAGTCACGTTTTTACTGTAATCAGGCAAGACAGTTTCAGTAATGGCTCTTAGGCAGAGACTGCTGGGTCCACATAGCAAACAACAAAAGCAGCAGTTACATGGAACAGATTGAAATTTAGTGTAGAAGTGTGGTTTTTTAAGCCTGCCTGTCCAGCTCTTCAATAACTCTGCTCTAGCTACAGAACAGATGTGCAATTTATGCTTCACAACCAGTTTTCATATGGAAGTGCAGTAGTAAGGTGAAAATACATCACCTTCCTAGAAATGAAAGGGCTAGAAAGGATACACAGTGTGTCTGTCTTATCTTCATTAGTTGGGCCTTCTGAAAAAGGCTAATCACTCATAAAAAAAAGAATTGGCTAAAACTTCTGCAGGCTAGTTCTATTAGGTGTCTTAGTTATAAAATGGTAACATCTGATATTTAAGAGCAAAAAGAATGTAGTTAGTGAGGTTTACCTGCATGAGGAACACTGCTCAACCAGTTGAGTTCAGGATAAATGAGTCCACTGATTGTACACCACTGCTACTCTATTTCATATCAACAGCAGCAGGCTTCCTCAAAGAAAGCTCCCCCAGATGGGACCACACAATCTGGGTAAAGGCATCACAAGGACTAGATAATTCAAAATAAGCATTTCAGCAAACTAAATATTTTCAAGTTACAGAAACATATTCAAAAACAAGAAAAAAAAGCAATTATATGAAAAATGTACTACTGCCCATAAAAGGAAGAGTGCAAAGTCTCAGGACTGCACCCACAGACAGTGTATTTCCACTCATCTTCCTTATACTGTATCCAAACCCCAAGTTTCATTTTAGCTTAGTTCAGCTTCTAGATGCCCAGTCACTAACATTCAGGAATAGAGAGTGACCTCTAACCAGCAGTCGCTGCTTTTCCTATAGAGGCTGGTATAGTTAATGCAAACTTTATTTACAAAAGACACTTAAATTAGTTACTTCATGCCATGTGTCCATACAGAATCAACAGTTCAGGGATTACATGGAGAAGAATTCACAAAATTAAAAGTGAAATCACTAAAGGTCTTCTAAGAGTTAAGAACTAGGAAAAGATTTCAAAGACAACTTTACAAATAAAAACCCCAAGTCATGAGAAACTAGTCTGAGCAAGAGGATGGTTGTTTACAGGTCTGTACACTAAAACTAATACACAGACAGCCTTCTATTGTCAAAGAGATGCTCATTGAGAAGCAGATTATGTACAAATACTTGTGCCACAATGACTCAACCCCCCAAAATCCACTGTATTATACATAAACCAGTTTGTATACATTAGGCCTAAACGAGGCCATTTAACTATGAAGACTTCTAGTTTAGTAAACTAAAGCTGAAGACAGCCTCAAGCAACAGCGATACCGTCTCTTTGCATCTCTATTTGCGACTGCTCTTTATTCTCTCCAATCGTTTTTTCAAGTCATCAATATTGGCTGCTGCAGAAGAGGGTGAAGCCAGGGTAGTTCCGATGCCAGAGGAATGAGTCTGATTGGAGTCCAGGTCCAGATGTTGGTACTGCTCCCGGGACTCACGCAGCTGGGAGAGCTTACTGTGCAGCATATCTGTAGAGGATGCAACTGTAGGGAGTGTTGGTTTAGAGAGCAGAGACGTCAGAGGGGGTCTGTCTTCCTGCTATGAGGGAGGAAAGCGAAGCGTTAAGATGTATAGTAGTAAAGGCCATGTAAGAAGCACAAATCATAATCAATGGCTCGTCATCTCTACAGGATGCCATAAAAACAGAGCAAAGGGAAGGAACACTGCAACAGAAGTGGATGTAGAGCAATGAAGTCAGTTGCTGTCAAAGTCAGAACCATGCAAAGCTAATTGTGATACTCAATTCTTATCATCTGAGTAGTTAATGTTTAATTTTATGTCCACGGGGACACAAAGAAACTAGTCTGTCAAGATCAAAAAATTCCCTGCAGACCAGAGTTTTACCGAGACAGACTGCCAGAGTCTTGAAAAGCCTGAACTCTAACACAAGAGAAAAATCCCTGCCTATGTGCAGCATCCGCAGACAATGAATTTTCTGGGAGAATGAGAAGAGTAAACTTTACCTGACAGACAGATAAGACTGAACCTGTCAAAGACTTGAAGTGTCAATTCACTTTTCTTTTACCAATTGATATTTCCATCTGCGTTACTTCCCTAGTTACTATCATCTAGGAAACATTCATCCTCCTCAGAGCTCTAAGTTGATATTCAAATTTGTGTCAAAGGTTAAAAGTGATGCATCAGGATGACTATTCCTAGAGTGAACATCACTTTTTATGTGGCCGAATTCAAATTTCAGGAATTGGCACTAGATTCCTAACACACAGATCATTGAACTGTAAGAAAATTTGGTCTACAGGTTTCCAACACTAAGCTCATTCAGCCTTCCTGTACCTCAGTATCCATACATCCGAAGTATATAAAACTTCAAAGTTTTAATTCAGTTCTCCTGGCTGTTTCAGAGCAGAAAGATCTAGAATTTCCACATCATTCATCCCTGAGGTGTTAACTTTAAGATAGTTTAGCAATAGTTGTTCTTTACACCTTTCTGGGACTGAACTTTCCAGCACAGGAAGATAATAAGCTACAGGCCTGTAGAAACAACCTGCACATAATACCAGCAATGCAGACAGAGTGGATTGAAATGTAAGCCTCCTTGGCCAAGTAATGAGTATAAAGCCATTAATACTAGACATAGTGACATGCAGTGAGTAGCTAGGACATGCATTATAAATGAAAGATCATAAATATTGACTGGAATCTGCCTTCTGGCATTTACAGTCTTAAAAAAGAAAAGCAAGTGCAAATCAAGTGCCTCCACCAGGGGATTTACAAGTGTTGTCAAGTACAATACCTTTGCGTTGTCAAGGCCACAACGCTGCCTGAGGATTTTTAATCTTTCCAAGTAAACTGAAGGCCCCACTTCCTCCCCATTTGTGTTTCCTATAGATGAAGATACAGTGTGGGTAGACGCAGGAACACATGTTCCTTCCATCTGAGGAGAAATTCCTGGAGGATGAGGGGAATGAAGGAGGAAAGTGAAAAAAAAAATTAAAACATCAGAAAAGTATAAACCTCTTGGTCAGTTCATTGAAATAAGATGAAATATATGAAGAATTAACCAAGCTATTATGTGCTAGTTATTTGCATTTGCTAGTATAGGCATATCTGGCCTTTCATTTCCTTGCAAAAGTGACAAGAAAAGAAACAGGGAAAATTAAGGAGTGGGTGCAGTGCAGCTCTAGAAGTGCTGAAGACAATAGTTGAAGAGAACAGTGTGGGGAGAGAAGATGTTGATGTGCATCAGCAGTGACTATAATGTCCAACAGGAGAACTGAGCAACTGGCAAGGCAGGAAATACATGGAGTTGTCTGTTTTTTTCTAGTTTAGTTGTACTTTTGGGCTTACCACTGATTCTAACCCCTCCTTATCTCTCATTTGTGCAACTTGAAGCTTTTTATTCCAAATCAGTCTCAAAGAGTGATTTCAGGAATACACATAACAAGGTTTTAAAAGCTTTTCTATCAAGAGACATAGAAAAGGAATTTACATGATGAAAAAAAACTTTTCCATTATTAAAAGAATTGCAAATTCTAAGATTTAGCATGGACAAGGATTTGTTCTCACTAATTTACTACAAGGTTGTTAAAAATAGATAAAAGGAGAAATAGGTTAAGCATCTATACCTTACTCTAAATAAAGCACTGTTGCAATATGGAGCAGTATACTTTATTATATCACACAAAGTTAGGGAAGAAAAAGAAAGACAACTGTGGCATGTAAATTTGGTTTTAAAAACTGTTGAACTGATATTGCTCAGTTGTGCAGACTTTCACTATGAAAGGTAGAATTCTCTGTCCTGCATAGTTGGACACATTTAGGAAGTTCTGAAAGAACCTCATACCCATCTTCCTAAAGGAATCTACAACACAGGGATAGGAGAAGGAGCAGTAGTAGAAAAAATGCTCAAGTTTCACAGGACACTGTGAAACAAGAAGTAAAATTTAGAGGTAGTTTTGCAAGACTGTGTATCAGCTTTTACTGTCAGCTAATAATTTGTCACATTCCTTCCCTAATATTTCATTAAATACTCCTTTGTATTTATCTGCAGTGACAAGACTCAGCAACAAACAGTTTTAGAGTAATTAATCCAATTAAAAAGCTAATTTATCAGAAAGGGATCATCACAAATTCTGCAGAAACAGTTCATGTTACTTAAAATAAGTTTTCCAATTCCACAGAAAAGAATATTATTAAAAAGCCTCCTATATGTTTTAGTAAAAAGGTAAAAGGAGAATCTGACAGCTGCTGTTGCTGTTTTAAACCAACTTCATACCTTGCAGACCCAATTCTTGATAGCAGACACATGAAACACTGCCTAGCGTTCAACCCACACTAGAGGATATGGATTAGAACCACATGTTTGCCAAGCCTTTCAGATGTTTTTTACATTTAGTGTGGTTATAACTTCTATTTTTGTAAACAAAGAATGCATACTCCCTACAAACAGTGCCTCGTGAAGCAACACAGGCAGCAAAAAAAACGCATGGCTTGCTTCAGAAATCCGTAAACATATGCAAATATTAATTTATACCAGGAGACATGTAACTGTTCTCTCTCTGCTTCTGATAAACCAACCAGTTTTGCTGTAACATGTACCTGTAGAAGTAGCAATGCGTCCTTTCCCTTCCCGTTCTGTTTCTATCAGCCGGAGGCCTCTTTCCACATAGCTTTGGAAGAACTGTGAGGAATTTTTCAGGAAGGGCTCAATGTCTGCATCAGAATATTTCTTTTTGTATTCATACAGTTCTGCCAGACCCTGGGAGGGAAGAGTTGCCATGTATGACTACAACTGCTGCATAAACCATTCTAGTGTATCGTGCTCTTTCTTGCAGGAAGGACGCACTCACCTCCTTGGTATTCTCCTTAGAGCCAATCTTCTTAAATATTTCTGCCAAAATATCATTGACTTTGGCTTTTGAAGCCTTTTCCTCCTAAATAAATAAACAAAAGGAGACTTTTAAAACAAAGTGAATAAAACCAAACAGAAATCAGACAAACCCATGACACGCTCAGACCTACTAGCTGGATACAGAGCTTCCAGGGTGAAGAAAACCTTGAAGTGATCAGGGTTCTACACAACCACTTTATACACAGAATGTGAGCAAGTACATGATGAAGCTGTAGGACTCCTTCTGAGAAGTCAAGAGTTTAAAATCTGTTTCAGATATGGCTAACTTTTAGTAGGTCAGATGCAGTACCATGCAGCATAAAACTTATGCTGCACATTTGAATTTCCTGGAGAGTACTTCATCCTGAGATATGAACAGAATACTCAGGTAAACACATATAACAAATTCCCAAAACAGCCATAAATGAAAATTTTGCTTTAGAAGAGTATTTCTAACATTAGTTGCACGTTGAAAAGGCAATTACTACTTGATATTCCACAAATACAAAATTAAGTTTCTTTCTTAAATAAATTGCTTTACACTCCCTTCCCCTGCCAACACGTTTTCTTTACTTACTATGCGAGAAGCTCCTTTTTCTGTATCCTTATCAGCTTTTCCAGTCTGGTCCATGGAGTGTTTCATTACTCTACAAAGGTGAGCTTCTAGCTCAGACTCATTTTTGTTGTCTATCATTGTTAAATGATCTAAGATCTATAATGAGAAAAAGAGGAATTAAAAAAAAAATAAAAAATGAGAGACTGCATGAACATCTAGTTTAAAAATACATGACTAGTGATTGCTCTGACCTTGGGCCCTTTCAACTTGCACAGGGTGTGAAGCAGAGTCTTCAATGTCCTAATAGGGAACTCACTCTTACATTGCTTCAGCTTCTCTTTGGGAAAGACCTTCATGAAAATGTGGATATCCAGCAGAATCCGATCCAGATTGATGCTATTAATGGTTTCCGGAAGAAGACGCACCATTCTCCACAGACACTGGAATGAGAGGTTGACTTAAAGCAAGACAACTCAAGAAAGAAGCACTTGATTATATAAGGAGAAGTTACACAACACTATCACTGAGCCACTTCACTCTGCTAGCACTTCATACAGGCAAACACTGTGTCTGCTGCTCAAGCTATATTTGCACTGGTACGTACTTTCTCCTTTTACTGGCTGTACAGTACCCAGAGCTTTCTTTAGAGCTGATGCATAAGTGAGGTGCTGACTTCTCTACCTATAACAGGAGATTGAATGCTTTGTGTGAAGAAATTTCAGCAGATAATATATACATGCTATGTACACCTACACACAGCACAAGTTCTTTAGGTTTAACCTCTATAAGAACACCTGAGCAGTCTTTAAATCATGCCAGTGACAAAAGGATGTTGTATGGTAAGAAAAGATCATGCTCATGCTTTAAATGCAGACATTTGCCTGTTCACTCTGCCTGTCAATACAGATGACAGGATACAAGTCAGGTCCAGCCTGGCACCATTTGAATCCATAGTACAGTCTGGTGCCCAAGCAAACAAGCTCAGCAGGTGACCATATACCTCTGAATGGAGTTTCTGTAAGTGTACACAAGTTTCTGTAAAACTATTAACAGGTGTTAAGGTCCCTCCTCAATTCCCTATATGTGACATCTAGTAAGATCAGAATTATAGAAGTTGTAAGAAATATTTCCAGTTACGGACACTAATTTAACTCCACCTGTTCTTTCAGGTAAGATGATTCAGACAAACCACATAAGTGGTTTCAAAAATCTCTACTAAGGGCTCACCTTCATGACAAGTTCTGAAAACTTAGGAGAACTGGCTGTTGCTAGAAGACTGTCTTGGAGCAAAACAAGCAGAGCACTAGAAGGAATAAATTTATAAAGGTTACACATAAAAAGTGCTATTCACAAAAAATAAAGATGCTAATTCACCACAGCATACCACACCAGAGACTGGGGTTAGTTCAGCAGTTGTGCAACAGCTCTTTCCTTCTTTCTTTCCAGTATGTTACAAGAGTTTAAGAGATAGACTGCTGAACTTCAAAGCACAAAGAATCATACTAAGTTGGTTTGTTTAGCCTGCCTCCAGCTGTACAGTCAAACTCTGATCAGTCAGTGATAATTCTTTATTAGCTAGCTGAATGACTCTATAGACATCAGTCTTTGCTTACAAAATGACAAACTCAGCCATTCAAGGAACACAAGAGAACACGTTGAGAAGAGCAGTAATTGTGCAGTTTTCATTACATACCTCAAGATGTTGGTCTGGTCAGACTTCTCTAGAACTTTCACTACCAAGAGGTTGACTGATCGGATGACCTGCTCACCCTCCTCAAGATCTTCAACTCGAGAATCCAGCATTAATGTAATAAGACCATGCATTAGGTCTTTAAGCACACCAGTGGATGCCTCTCGAGCCAGACTCTCTATCTGAAATAGCTAGAGATTGAAGAAAGTGTTAGTTTTCCCTGCACATGATCCTTAGTATAGGGACTTCTCTAGACTACGCTGTCAAACCATGATATCTCCCTGTTTCCCACAAGAGTAAAAACAGTCAAAACACAATTATGAAGAAAGTTATTTCTACTGAGTGACTTCTGAAAATACTCAAGCCACCAACTCAGCGCTCAAAAGGTAAAGAATATTCAAAACAGAACTTAATAGAAGTCTTAGTGGCTGTATTTTGCAGAAGCAGAGACATTCTTCCCTTCCCCAACTTCTCATTCCCCACCCGCTCTAAAAAGGTGCATTGATGAGCAGTCGGCAACAAATCTTCGTAAGAAAGACTCAACATAAGCTAACCTAGGTACAGAACAGACATTCCGTTCTCCCACAACTTCTGCACAGAAGGTATTTGCCCTTCCCCTTACCATTCACAGCAAAGTCTTACCGTGATCATGCTCCCAATAATACAGCTGTAAAGTCTGACGATCTCATCTTTGTCCAGCTTCTCATCCGCCATGTGTGTATTGTAGATTAACCGGAGCTGCATAAATGTGGCTATTAGGAATTGGTCGATGTGGCCAGACATAGCTTCTGCTTTGTCCTCCTGCTTGAGTACCTCATCAATCTAAGATTAAAAAACAAAACGCTCTAGTAAAATCAACATAATGCAAACAGAGCAAAATAACAATAATTCAACTCTTGTTCTATAGGAAGGGTTTTGCCCTGACCAATCCATTTGCCAAGGCAGTTGTACTCTAAGCTTTCATCCAAAATCAGTAGTTAGAGACTTGTATTGCTAATTCAAACACAACCAATTATTGATATTTTAGAGAACTGCAATCCTATCATGTTCACAAATGAAAACATGAACAACTGTATTATAGATTCTGGAATTTACAGCTTTATGAAATCTTCTGGACAACAAACTTCTACATAGCCACCCTAAACTCATGCCAAAACTATGGGGCAAGACAATCTTTTTGCTAAGGATCTCTAAAACAGTTTAAATTAAAAGTTAAGTCTCACTGACTAGCTGGCTTTTACAACGCATAGCACAAATAATTTGATAAAACCGAAAATATAACACAGAAGCACTAATGAAAAAAGCATGAAGTTTATTCTACATCTTGCAAGTGGAATTTCTATTGCTAAAGCGAGTCAGATGGCCCCTGTGCACTCAGTTTTGTCATCAGGGAGTTTCGGAGCAGAGCCCACGTCACCTGACATGATTGCTCCACCACAGTGCAACTCATCACCCTCGCAGGCAAAGTCTGGTACAGTGTGATTAGCTGCTACCTTAATTCACTTACCTGTGTCAGAGCCTGGATGCTTGTATTTATATCACCACTGGCTACTTGGGAAATGACAAAGTTGATAGTAGAAGCTGTGTTACTGTGCATGTCATCGAAGTGTGGGGACACAGCACGGATTCTAAAGGGTTGAAAACAGGATTAATTACTTTTTGGAGATCTACTTTTTTCATCTTTTTAACTATGTATTTTAACGATAATTTAGAGACAAGGGAAAAGGATTTCATTGTTCACTGAGGATTTTCAAAGAAGGAATAATTTCTTTTACCATATCTATTGCACTATTTGTAAAGACACTAATGATGCATCTATAAACCCAAGATCCTTTAACTATAATAATGCCTAAGTAGAACTCATGTTTTTCATTAAAAATAATTGCTCTTCATATTTCAGGAAAGTACAACACACCTTTGTTTTGCCATCTCTTCAAATTAGCTACCCTTTTATGAAAACAAGTCTGAATGTAGAAACTAGAACTGTCAATTCACCTTCTCAAATTACTTTTTAGGCAGCCCTGCTGATTTCACTTAGGAGTTAAAACTAAACTCACTTGGGCTCAGGAATCAAGACTGGCTCAAAGATGTCATCTAGTTTGTGCTGTACAAGTGCTGGCATCTCACATCTGACGGTTCCATTGTCATTTTCAATTTCGTCAAGATCCAGCTGAAATTCCCGTGGAACTGTATGCGCTGTCTCAGAATGGCTGCCCATGTTGCGATTTTGGCTACAGAAACCACAGGAGAGTTTTAAGTTTTACATACAGAGTTTATCATACATACACAAGAGGCAAGAACATTAGCATTAGCATCCACTGGTAGCCCTAAAGCTCTCAAACTAGCACAAGTTTCGCAGTTTGGATTATATTCAAGCCCCTTAACTCCCTTTGCCTTTCCCCTAGTCCTTAGTAAAACAAACTTCTGTAGGCCAGAAGAGCAGTTGCTACTTACTTGCCCTCCTAGTTTCTCTTGTAAACCACAAGATGCCCTGTACCTGTGCTAGGTATGCATGGTTTGAGATAACTAGCACAGTTTAGAGTACTATTAAAGGAATACAACTTTAAAGTTTGAGTGGCCTTTTTTGTCTTTGGTTTTTTTAAATAATGGAAAGGATGCACATGTACAGAGCAACCTCATAAACTCCTCTGAATATAAGACTCCCTGTGTCCCCGCATAACCATATGCTGCATATCAGATTTTCCAAGGAAATAGTTTACAACACAGTTCTCAGGACAGACTTTTATTCCAAAATAATGAGCAGGTGGCAAGGAATAGTCTCTGAGTTTTTTGGTTTTGGTACTGTTGCCCCAGGCTCTACAATTCACACATGCTAATCCATTTCTGTGCTTTATGTCTGCCATAACTAGAACAGGGTCCAACAAATACTAAGTTTAATGCAACACAATGAAAGTTCTCCCAATATTTTGAACAGTTGCTTAATGCGGAAATGCCATGTCTGTCTGCAGCTTCATCTACAATCACCTTGGCAGAAACCTGTATTTCTGTTTTCTTTAATTCAGAGACCTGTAAATAACCTAGAACTAGCCGTGGCAAATTTGTCACCCTCAGGAAGGGATGGCTAGGATAGAAATTCAAAGATATAAGAGCCTTGCTACCAAGGAGTTATTGGGCAGTACTTACATCCTATAAGTGCGATACATAATTCTGTCCATGGAGAAGCAGTGAAAAAAGGCACAAGACCATTTAGAAAGATTTCAAGACAGACAAGACAAAAAAAATTCAGACATTTAGATTTATATTATTTGGCCATTTTTCAGAACATGCAAAGATGATGATACAAGAACTAAAATGACACTGTCAGACACATTAGCACGTACACTGTGCAGGCCAGAGACCACAATGTAACATTACATACTTGAGCTTGGAGGACATGTCCTCAGCTTGTCCCTTGCGCATCATGCTGGCGTTGGCGTTGATGCTCTGAGTACGCTGAGGTTTCTCCTCTGCCTGTCTCACTGGAGCAGAAGAGGGTCTCTTGGCTGACCGCTTTATTCTTTCCTCCAGCATGCTCATGTCTTTCTCTGAAAGCTGTAACACACAATGCTTTCACTCAGCCTGAGTTGTAGGGGTTTTAGAAACCCCATTTGGCTACAGGATTCACACCATGCTTATTAGCGCAGACTAATTGCTCTTCAATACGAAGGTGGGAACTGTCAATGCTACCTCCTAGCAGCAAACTCACCAAGGACACTCTGGACTGTCAGGTGCTACTTCAAGAGCTAATTAACCCATGTTGACAAGCTGTAATACAGAACACACCTATTTCTAGCCCATATAATTTTCAAGAAACAGTTCATCTTGAATTCAAACTATACTACTATCCCATGTTTGTAATTGTTGCATGTGTTGCTGCAAAAACCTCAAACAAACAAGCAAAAAAAAAAAAAAACCCCACCAAAGACCAAAAGAAACCCCACCCACCTTTTTACAGTCCCTATATAGTAGCAGACCAGGAAGTGCTTTAACACTCTGGACCACGCCACAGAAATCAGAGTCCCGACAGATGACCTGTTCAATGTACTCATAATTCAATATGAACACCAGATCAGGCAATTTTATGCTCCAACTCAGGCAGTGAAAAGATGAATATTTACCCGCTTATCTACCAGACTGAAGACTATCAATAACTCCATTTGAACAAAAGTAGGCATTACAATTTCATGAGAAATACTTTCCAGCATCCCTATGATTTAGAAATCTTCCTGAGAACTCATAGATAGAGCATACTGAAGCTCAAAGTCATGGCTAAAGGGCTAAATTGTTCAGCTGCTACAGTTTTTTCTTTACCTTGAAAACTCAAAAGCCAATGGACTATGTAAAATTGAAGCAGAACCAGATTGCACTCTGAACAATAGCTAAATAGGATGGAAATATAAATGTTAAAGTAAATGCAACATTAACTATCATGGGAACAGTTACCAGAGAAAATAAGGGTCACATGAAATTTCAGCTTTTCAAAAAGATGGAAGCTTAAAGAAAAAAAGAGGGGCAGCCTTGCTTCCTCTGTTTGTCATATTCCATAAAATACCCATCCAATAGCTTGTATGTCCTGTGGCATATGATGCAACACAGCAAAGCTGCAAAGGCATTACAATATCTATCACATTCCAATCAGTTTTAGTGTTGCTAGAAACACTACCAAGACCCAATCCAGAGAACAGAACTGTAAAAAATGATCCAACTGCTCTTGATTCAGATTAGAATTCAGTGTATTTAATCTGATAGGCACAGTAATTATAAACACAGTGAACTAGTCTTCCATTGCTGGACACAGGAAACCAAGTTTAGCCACCTTTTTTTTTTCTTTTTAACTGCATTTTAGATGATAATGGCTAAATATGATTTTCAGAAAGCAAAACAGCAGCAATACAAAGCGACATAGAACTGACACTTGAAAAATTAAATGCAGTAAGATAAAGCAAATAAGACAAACTTACCAGACATCAACTGCAAAGAAATTGGATAAGTTTGGTATTAAAAAAACCCCGAGTAGTTAATGGAGCCCCAACAACTAGCCTTTTTGGGCCAAATAAGATAACCAAATATTCTGAATCAGACATGTTACTTGTAGAGTTGACTATAACGCAAGTTATAGTCTTGATAAACAATTTAATTCCCACAAAGGTGAGTGTTTTACTCCTATTTTTCCAGTTTTCTTTTTCATTCATGCACATCCAGGTTATATACACCTCTCCTTTTGGAGAGGGGCTGAGAGTTGGGGTTGGGAGCATGCTGAAGAGAAGGCTCTGGGGAGACCTCACTGTAGTCTTCCAGTACCTAAAAGAGGCCTACAAGGAAGCTGGAGAGGGACTTCTATCAGGAGCACGAGTGATAGAAAAGTGGTAATTACTTTAAAATGAAAGGAGCTAAATTTAGATTGGGTTAGAAACTCTTGACTGTGAGAGTGGCTGAGGCAATGAAACAGGATAACCAGTCCCTGCAAGTGAGTCTGTGTCTCTGTCTCAAGTGTCTCTGCCCATGGCAGGGGGTTTGGATCTAAATGGTTTTTAAGGTCCCTTCCCAAACCACTCTATGATTTCATAGATTCTGCAATCTGGGATTAACCAAATATTACACCATAGATCTTCTGATGGCTAAGTTATTTTCAAAACTACAAAATGCTCTTGACGCCGACAGCAAGATGTACCATCACAAGCAAAACAGTGCTAATCCCCTACAAAAGTAAGGACTCGCAGAAAAACCAAATCACCAAACCCCAAACAAAACCATCCCAAACAAACAATCCCACAAACCAAACCAAGCACAGCACCCTAACCCCAAATGCCCCATAAACTTATCTGCAGTGATACTGACATTTCCAATCAGCTTAAACACTTGGTCGCCATGGACGTTGTAGACGGTCACGATGGTGTTCAGTGCGGCGTTGCGCACGGTGTTGTCCCGGTCACCAATGTGAGTTGCCATTTCTTTTAGGGCTTTCCCTGGAGTTGGCTGGCACACATTCATGCCATATGATTCAACCAGACAGCCAAGCTCTTCCAAGCATTCTAAAAAAAGAAAATAACATATGCACATTCAGCTTTAAAGGTGCTGGGAAGAGAGCCCTCCCAATTGCTGTGTTGCTTGCACAACTTGAACACTCACTGTAGAGAACTACCAATCACAAAGCTGATGATAGATATACTCCTGGTGATTCATGGGATCCATAGTAAGCTACAGCAGACTACTTCACAGATAGTATCTAAAAGCTATCAGTCACCCTTCCACACTTCAAGTGTTTCCCATAACCATGAATGAGCAATGTTACAGTTAACATCACATTCAGGTAAACAGTTGTGAGCCTGCAATACTATACTATGTATAGAATTTAACTTTCTTCTTGTACCAGGATAAGATATTTTCAGTGTGACCAGGGAGTTGTTTGAACTACAAACACCCCAACTTTATTACAAACATTACTTGTGATGAGACAGATGTACACAGACATTTCTTGATCAGATTAACTGATTCCCTTGGTGAGTAGGAAAATAGTACTGTCACTGTTCTCTCCAGCACTGTTTCACTAAGAAAACAAGCCTAGTCAAGGGACTCATAATAATTATAGCAATTTAAGAGATTACATGTCTTTAGAAGGTACAAAGATACCAAAAAATAAAAAGCCATGATACTACTTTAAAAATCTGATCCTTTAAACACTTATGTTATGCACAAACATCTGTATAAAATGCATGTGTATGCAAATCTCACACCCCACCCAACATTCTTATGCTGGGTTTTTCAAGACACAAATCAAAGCAGTTTCAAGTATTTTGCACATGTGCAGTTCAACAGGCCATTTCCCACCTGCACGCTGTTTGGAGTTTTTTGATTTTGTCCCCTCCATGATAAAAGGGAACATCTTGCTGGCTGGATAGATGAGACACATTCTGTTCAGAATGGCACGTACGTCCTTACGGATGACATCTTTCGGTTCTCCTACCTAATGGAAAATTAATGTTAAAAAAAAAAAAAAAGAGGGGAAGAAATACAGAATATTTAATACAGTCTCATGATACTTTTGACTATTCTAAATAGTCTTAGGAAAGCCAGAATCATTCTCAAGGCAAAATCCTCTTCTTGTCAATGACTTTTAAAGGGAAATATGCAATAAAGAATCATAAAGGTGAAAAAAGACAAACCAACACTGCCAAGTCTACCATTATACCATGTCCCCAAGTGTCACACCTACATGTCTTCTAAATACTTCCAGTGATGGAGACTCAACCTCCTCACTGGGCAGCCTGTTTCAGTGATTTACTACCTATTCAGTGAAGAAATTTTTCTGAATATTGAATGCAAGCCTCCCTTGCTCTAGAACAACTTGTGGCCTTTTGCTTTCATTCTATTCACTTGTTACTTGACAAGACAATACCAACACCCCCTTCACTACAACCTCCTTCCAGGTAGTTATAACGAGCACTAAAATCTCCCCTGAGCCTCCTTTTCTCCAGGTTAAAAAACCATGGCCTGTTGAATCTCACACCAGCCACCAGACTGAATTTAACTCAAATCACAGTGTATTTAGAATGAAGATATCACAGTGTTAGAGGGTATTCTGCCATATTCCTCATGAAAAATAGAGTTAGTTTCTGTACAATAAATTGTACCTTTAGGATAAGATATGGGATGAAAGAGGATGCTTCATTTTCAGTGAGGTGATACTCTTCTTGACTCAGCAAATTGAAAAGCAATTTAAGGTATTCAAGAGTTTTCATCAAAACACTTGTGTTGGTATCAAAGAACCGCAGGGTAAGCCATTTTAGGATCAAATCCAGGCAGCTGATGACTCCATCTTTTTCACTCTCCAAGTGCTTGAAGGAAGTTAGGAAAAAAAAAAAAAAGTTATGCAAATGAAACACACACATACACTGATCATCCAGAAAATAAGCTAAGCTATGTCTGGTAAGATAATTTACAGTTACTGAAAGATTCTTAGAACCATACATACTCACTTTTAACTTATATAGCTTTCTAAAATTCTAAGAGAAGTTACAAGTTACTGGTGAGGAAATTTTCCCTTCTCCCAAGAAACAGAATTAATACCAACTTCATCATACCTCTGAAAATTACTTCTATGTATGTTTACGTTTCAACTACACAGAACAATGACCCCTGGCTCCTCAGAGGATTTCTCTTTGATTTCAATTCAAGCAATATCTTTCATAGCCAAGAATAATTTTATCAGCTTCATCTTCTACCAGAGATCCAAACTCACCTCAATCATTACAGTCAGTGCTTTGTTGTGGTGCTGGAAGTCTGCATGAAACATCTCATCCTGTAGCCATTTGGCCACACAAGTGGACATCTGAGTTTTTAGCTGTTCAATATATTCATCACGGGGAGTAGTGAAATTCCATTTTAACACCTGTAAAAGGCAGCATTTAGAACTCACAGCAAGCAATACCTTTTCTTCCTGACAGAGGCTGCTGATTGAACATCTTTTAATTCTGCCTTAGAATCTGTTTTCAAAGCCTTCTCATTGCCAATAAGTAAGGAAAAATCAGTGCTGTTTGCTCACCTTTTTTTTTACATGACAAGTTCTCTTCATATGGTTATCCTTATGCCATTATCTTAATAATTATCACTTAAAGTCATTGTTTTAAAGCTCCAGACAGGCCTACCTACTAGTAAGTTACAAGTAACATGCATATTTTCAGTAATAGAATTTCCCTACAAATAGCTAAGTGGAGCTGCTCAAAATAAGTATATTAAAGTATTTGCAATGTACCCTAGAACTCTTGACATTGTACCTGAAAATATTTGATACTTGACACTTTACAACTTAAAAATAGAAAAACATCTTATGACAGTGTATAAATGCATAAAATTTGAAAATTAGAAAAAAAGAAACACCACTGTAAGCACACTATTGATGTATAAAATTCAACTCAAGAATCAGACTCCAAGAGATAGACAGCGGCTAACACATGCCACATATTTAATTCTAAATTAAAAACTAAACAATGTGTTAATAGCCTCCACTTCAAACCTAGTGAACACATTCTGATTTTTTCTCACCTTCAGAGCTTTCTCTTCTTTCATCCTCTGTTCCTTCCCATTTGGAACAATGATAAAAATAGGGCCTGATTTATCATCATCTTCCTTCAGATTAGGCTTGCTCAGCATCTTCTTTCCCTGTACACCCTGAGAGAAGCAAGGTATTAGCAGGCAACACAAGCCATATAGACACCTCAGTCCCAGCAACTGCAAGCACTAGATACTTGCCACCCTCATGCTGCCTATGTATACAAGAGCCAGAGAGAAGCTGAAAGAAAAATGTTAATTAGAAGTTTAAAAGTATGTGCTCAGCTGCTGTAGAAGCAATACCCGTGACAGTGTGCATAGTAGTACCCTGTGAATTATGACACATCACTCTCAACCAGTGTGCTAGTCACCCACACAGGACCCTAAAACCCAACGTGGTACCTGTTTGATAGACTGGCTCTTTGTCAGACTTGAACCGCCCTTGCTGAGGCTTGTGTTAGCTTTGGACAGGTGGGCACTACCCTTGGGCATATTGCTATTAACATCTGACTGCTGTAAACAAGGCATAGAAAAGTCTTGGCTGTAAATGTGTTAAAAGGTTTGGAATGGAAACTCTTTAAGAGTAAACAGCTGTCTGAAAACAAAGGTCTTAGCTCTACCAGCAGAATTCTGACAGAACGACTTCAGCAAACCTAAAACAGCCTTCAAGGTTTGTTCTGCTCATTCTTGCCATGAATATGGACCTACACCAAATGTTGTTACAGCACTGCTTCAGTCAATGGAGACAACGGGACTGTAGAACAACTTGGGTTATTTTTAGTAATATACATAGGACCAATTTTATTAATAGCAAAAAAAAAAAGACTTACTGTAACACAAAACAGAAAAACCTAACCAAAAATCGACTGTAATCAGTTGAAGGAACAATGTTTTTAAGCATACTTCTTCCCTTTTTGCACTTTTGATTGAGAACTTTTTACCCTTTGTATTGTAAGGCAGAGATTAATTTCTTTTGATACATGGATTCAAAATTAACATTCAAGTATAATATTGCACCTGGAATGGCAAGAATGAATTCCCAACAGCACAAAATCAAAGAGGCCAAGAAAATTGGTAAGTGATTGGTAAGATCAGGTAAGTGATATGGGAACGCCTGCCATTTCAGGGCTCAGACAAGCACAAAGATTTTTAATAAAAATGGTCCCTAGCAAGGACTACACTCTTCTACCTATAACAGATTAACAAACAACAGCTACTAACTTCATGAAACTGATTTTACACAAAAGGCAATCAACATACCTTAGTTTTAGAGGAGAGTCCTCCTGCTTTGGCTTTTTTGGGATCAGGCTTGGATTCCATGGTATTAGACCCCAAATCATCAGCATATGCTGGAGAAACAATAGACCACTTAATGTCAACCTGAAGCCCATTTTAGGTTATCAGTTTTCTGTTCTTAGGACATAAGAAAAACTTTGTGGATACAATATGCTTAATCACACATGTGTCAGAGGATTTTAGACCCACTGAAGAAGTCTCTTAAATTCCATGTTATAGCATACAAAGTTTTCCTAATTAAGATCATGGTATGTCAACCAATTTGTCATCTTTCAAAAAAATTAAAAAATATAGACCTATATACTGTGCAGGCTAATGTCTAGAGATGTATTAGCACTTGGCTTGAGCAGGCAAGCTAGACCCAGCAGGCAGGACTACTTCTTCAAATCAATTGTCCCCTGATCCCATCACACAAGCATTCTGGCAGTCCCATAGTGAACTACACTGAGGAAATAGTCCAGATTGAAAAATAATGTGAAAACATATAAAAAAATATTATATTAAAATCAGATTAGCATTAGAAAAAACCTTTCCCTTTAGCCTGGCTTGGTTTTAGCTTCAATACCAAGTAGGTATTTTCAAGTTTTCAAATAGCAGCTGACAGATGGTTGTGTGGAAAGGAAACACCCTCCTACACTGGAAACTGATTCAAATGCAAGAAAGACCAGAACCATAACTAGGCTGAATACTCTTTCTCCAGCTAAGTATGCTTATTCCTCTGACATGTCAAAAAAAGCTTCAAAATCCACCATTTTCTCAGTAATTTCCCAAAATGCCAGAGAAGTTACCTGATGCAGGTTGGAATTTGGCTGGAGCTGCTCCTCCTACTACTCTGGAAGATGCTTTAGCAGGAGGAGCTGGTTTGGCTGGCATGTTGGCTTTGGCTTTCTCAAGCATGGCCAGTACCTGGTCTTTGGAAGTTGGCTAGAGAACAAAAAGTGTAAAAAGGAAGTGCTAAATTTATCACTAATATTTTCAATACATGCTACAGACAACAAAAACAAAAGTAGTTTGAAACAATCCATGCTGTGTTAAGTATCGGAGGATACTCATCTTAAAACATAATTGTTCTCAGATACTTTTGTTCTGAGTTAAAATAACTTTCATTTCAGTTTCTCCTGCAAGATCTATGGGAAATATATAAACCAGCAATATGTTCCAGGTGAGTGGTCTTTGGACACCAATGGAGTGTGTACTCACCACTCAGGGGTCCATAAGCCAAGCCAACCTGCTAGAAATCGTGGTAAAGTATGAGTACCAAGGCATAGAGGGGGAACTGGTATGGAAGCTATCTGCGAGTAGATTCTTTTCAGAAGAAAAGCAGAGTGAGTAAATATGAAGCCCTTGAAGTAATAAGCCTGTAATGGCAGTAATCATTTTTGAAGCAGAAAAAGCTCTAACTCACAGCTCCTGACACTATTTTCAGTTCCCCTGAAAATATTCAATGCAGACAAGCTTACATGACTGAAGACAGCATGTCATGAGACTGTGAATAGGACTTAATATTCACTCATTTAAGATCACATGATCTAATCTTTGTACCAGAAGTACCTTCAGCTTGCCAGTGGCTTTTGCCATCTTCTCAAAGCCAAGATGCATCATGAAGAACGGCAGGGCATCCTGCGCCTTTTTGCGCACATCCCCATTTCGATCCTCAAGGCAGGAGTACAGGTGAGGCACACACAAGAGTAGGTCAGAAGGAACAGAACGGAGGGCAGGCAACTTCTCAGCCAACCAACCAAGAAGCTGAAAGAAAGTTTTAAAATAAAAGCTTTTAAAGAAGTGTTCACAGTGCTATGTCAGGCCACAGGAGTCTGAAGAGTAGTCCCTCACACACCATTACATTCTACAGTCTAAGTAGGAAAAAAACACTGAAACTTTTTTCAGACAAATATTCTTGAACAACATCAATTTTTGTATCAGCAATTACAAAAATTAAAAATTAAGAACAGCATGTTAACACACAACTATCTTAAAACTTTAAGCTTGGTCTCTTTGCAGGCTGTTTCTTCCTTTTGAAATGACCCGAATTCCAGCCGCTCTTTGTAATGTCTCCAGTTCTGTTCCGTGGTGAATTTGAGGGAGCACACACTAGCTCTTAAAACGCTGATCGAAACAGACAGAGGTTTCATTTCAGAGGCACTGAAGTCTAAATGACAGCTACTGTGCAGGAAGGAAGCCTGTTATTAGCCTTTTGAGGTTTAACAGTTTTATGTCAGTACAAATGCACAGCTACCTGTTTTCCCATATAATAATAATGCTATAATGGTAGCATTGTGTCATTCCAGTCTGCATAGACAAAGAGTCCATAGCACATAAGGTTATTTTGATTTGACACACATAGGAAGTTTATTTGACAGAAGCCTACCTCTTGTCTTAGGAAAGGATTTTCTTTTTTGAGCTCTTCAGACAGGTCTTCCCCTTCCAACCACTCTTTCATGCCAGTTTGTTCAGCCCAGGCATTCACAGTCGCCAGTGCAGCAGCACGAACATTAGTCTGCAGCAAGAACAAGATTTAAAAAGAATAAACCTAAAGAGAGCAGAAGATTATGACTGAAGAAGCAATAGTCATCCTTCCTATGAAAGCAAAAAGCTTTCATATCATGGGCTTTGAAATCTTTTTTTTTTTTTAATTTGCAACTTGAGAAGTCTAAGATTCAGAAGAATTTAGTTTCAGTGATGATATCAGCTGCAGCAATCTCCAAATCAGACATTATACTTATCTACTGTAATTTTTTAAAAATAAGTTTAATAAAGAGGGTGAAAAGGTATCTCTAAAATTACTTTTACAGGCTACCATTCATTGATGACAATTCTGGGAGTCTAACTCTCAAAGAAGCTAAAAAATAACATTAATGACTTATATAGTGCTTAAAATAGACTGCACATTCATAAATCAAGGCAAGTGGATTATGGAACCTGCAATTAGGGCATTCTCATTTAGGATACACATGAGCAAAAGTCAAATCAGGAACGAGGGAGCCCTTTAACTCTGACCAATTTCCATCTTTAGTGTTTTTTTCCAAGCAAAATTTAGAACAGCACCCTTTTCTGAAGCAGCCATATGAAGTTATGAGAAGCCAAATAGAATATTTAACAACCATGGTTCTTTAAAACATTATCAGTCCAGACATGACTCTATGCATATGACCCTCTCCTGTAGGCTGAATTTCTGAGGAAAGCTAATAATGCAGCAGACTCATTTAGTTTAGTATGAACCATATTAAATGCAGAAATAACATTCAGGCATATATGTAAACAAGAAGTCAGCATCCCTGCTTTACCAACTTCTCCCATCTTCCATCTTGTTGAGGAAAAGAAGCAAATCACGTGCTGCAGATAAACACATGCTCAGCAGCCTCTCTGACAAGGCCTTGGTTCCCATCACCCAAATTTAATTTGTCTTCACTCATGCTTCAAGCTGATTATTTTCCTCAACTATTCAGTGGGTCTACCACAAACATATTCAAGTAGGACCCAAAATGAATTCATCTTCAAAAACTTGAAAGATTTGATAAACTAGTTAAATATTGCACTTGCAGTACTTAAAAAAAAATTACCACTGTAAGAGTGTTTAAACAAGCATACAATCTTCTGTCAGCATAACAGTGCTTACAATTTATGTAAATATTATATATTTTAGTAACAGTCTAAGTTAATCACAATTGGTCTTATCCTTAAGCCATGTACTAGCAACTCTCCTACCAGTCTGGGGCTCTGAGCAACCTAGTCTAGTGCAAAGTGTCCCTGCCTATGGCAGTGGGGTTGGACCTAGATGGTCTGTAGGATTCCCTTCCAACCTAAAAATGTTCTATTGACTCTACAAAAGAAGCTTGCTGTTACCTCAGGAAAACTGGTGAGTTAGAAAAAAAAATTAACAGTCACATAAAATCTCAGTTCTTGAAGACTCTTAAAAATAAAACAATTTGAACCAGGAGATTTTTATCTAGCCCTATAACCAGTCCACATTCTTGCATTGTTTGGAGCAGGCAGATCCAGCTTCTGCTCATTTTCCTACTCACATTCCAAGCAGAGACAGCTGAAGTATGCCATCTTTGATAATTGGCCATGACTTCTGGCATAAGATATTGGCACCTTCCCAAGTCTCTTTACCCCATTGCTTCAAATAGCTCTTTCCCATGGTCCTAAGATTGATTTTGACACAGCATCCTGGCAAACTTGACATTGATGTTTGTTATACAAGCTTCAGTGTCAGTTGTGAACGTCCTGTATCTACCTAGAGTTCAAAGGTCTCCTACACAGTGACAAAGACAACAACAATGTATACTGGAATCCACAGTGATACACTAAAAATTCCTAAAAAGGAAAAAACTAAATTTCCTAAAAAGGAAACTTTACCAAGCAATCCTGTTCTAGGTTTAAAATAGTGTACTTTCAGCAGCAGAAATATGCATATAGTCACCACATTCATTTAAAAGCCAGATTGTTTCACTGGCTTTAGTTACAAGGAGGGCAATACATCTGAATATACATTCAGGCACATATTTATACTTGAATATTAAGTTGTCATTTAGGCAAGTAGTTTTTAAAAACAATTAATAAGCTTCCAAGGAAGTTTTAACTCTCATCCAACTTTCAGGCATAGCTTAGATACACAAAAGGCACAGAGACCTTGACGTCTGTCCTACCTTACTATCTCCTAGGACTGTAATGACAGGAATCCCCAAATTTTTCACGTACTGTTTGATATTGGGGCCCATTGCTGTTGCTAGTTGCTGAAGAATGCTCAGTGTTTGTTGCACCTGCACATAAGGAAAAAAAGGGGTTTAAGTAAAACAGTGTTACAAGCATTTGTGCAAAAACTCCCAGTTATACAGGGAAAAGAGACACTGCTATGTATTAAGCTTTTGCTTTAGAATGCCTGTTGTTCAATTACACCTATTCCACCCTTCAAATTCATCACACAGAAAAATAAAAAATAATTCCGTATTCTGAGCAAATTCAAGTAAAAATATTTTCAAATGGGGACAATTCACTTTTGTCACAAATGAAGCAATTAGTCAAATTCCTTTAAGATTTCCTTATATAACATTCAGAGTAAAGGTAGATTTTCCTTTCTTCTAAAGCATTTTTAAATGAAAAAAAAAAAGGCAAATATTTATTAAAATAGGCAAATACAGGATTTGGAAACACACAGTTTACTGTTGATTTAATGACATTGAAAGAGACCACACAGTAATAAGCAAGGTTCAGAAATCATAACCATCTTAAGTTTTAAGCCGGAAACAACCAAAAGAAAATTTTGAAAAACATACCAAGATTTTATTGGAGTCATTGAGACGACCCTTCAGAGCAGCTGGAAGTTCTCCTATGTTTGGCTCTATGAACTTTGCTTCATTTATTATGCTTGTCACTTCATCTAGACCCTCCTTTCTGATCTTCCAATTTTTATCCCCAATCTTAGACACTAGTTCAGCTGTGATCTTATCACTGCAAGAGAAAAACAGGTCATGTGCAATATCTCTATTAGTATTTGAGGGCTTTAACACCATAGATGTCTGCTTAGAAAGCATTTATAAATGCAAAGTTTTGTATCTTCAGGTGCTAGAATTCAAACCTACCCAATATCTGTTCTTGGCAAGAGATCCACAACATCATTCCCAACCTCCTCCTGTTCTTCTTCTTCACCATCATCCCCACCTACCACGCTGTGCCTGGAAATGCCACGAGTTGGAGCTGGTGCTGTCTGTCCCTGCATCTGCAAGCAATGCAAAATCAGAAACAACAATTGTACAATTTTTCATTTGACATTAAAAAAAAAAACAGAACACTTGTATGATATGAATACTGGCTCAGGACAACAGACTTCTAACCCATCACACTATTCCAACAAACACAGGAACTTTAAAAGTCCATAATGAAAAAAATTACTATTGAGATATCTACACATAATGAATTTGTAGCCTTTGTGCATAGTCTTAAAGCATCTGGTTCAATTACAAGCCCAAGGGTTAGATCCCAATATTGCTACAAACTCCAGCTACTGAAATTTCAAAGTAGCTTTAATGACAATTCATAGCAAGAGAGCTCCACTTCATACCTTTTCAAATTCTGCATCTATCTGGGAGAGAAGGGCTGGCTTCTCATCTTCAAAAAACATTCGCAGAGAAGGTCCCACATAAAGATACATTACTCCCAGCAGTGTAATGGCAGAAGTTCTCACAGCCTGCCAGAAAGAAGAAAAAGCACTCAGTCTTCAAATTAAGGACTGATAATAATTCAGGATTAAGATTCTAAATTTACTCACTGGGTTAGTTGCAGCAAGAGCTGTCTTCACATTACTGATAAAAGCTTTGACATTCAACCTGTGGAAAAAAGATGTCTCCCATAAATAAAACACAACACAGGAAACAGCCCCAACAAACAAAATCAGCACAATATGTTAAATAAAAAAGATACCCCTAGACAGATTCATACAACTAACTTAGAATGCAGAAGACATATATATTCAAAATATCATCACAGGTACAGTGTAGATAGTAGCTGCTTAAATAACTACTGAAAGATCAGTTTGGAGAATAGCCTACTGTGAAAATCAATCAGTAAACAATTTATATCAAAGCCTACTATTGTCACAGCTGGAAAGTTTTTTAAACTACATAATCCATGTGACTGCTAGGACTGAAACATTGAGGAATTAATCTAGAAACATTTTAAGTACCTGAAACATGACTACACAATAAAGGTGATAGTATATTATTGTTGTGTTGGGTCTTTTTTTTTTTTTTGTTAGTCTCATGATCTTCCAGAAAAAGGTACAATTTTCAAAAGGACATTTACAAATGAAATAAAGGAAGGTTTAAATTCCTGAATATTCCATATTATCTGTGCAACCTCAAACACTGCTGCCCTAATAACACATCTATACATACTACCATGCTGTAAATATGTATTTTTGGGGGAATTTACTAAAGAAGGGTTTATTTCCTAGACTTAATCAATGTCACTATCCATTTAAAAGCCACAAAATATCCTAAGACAGGCATAGTAACTGTCCAAGTAGTGAAATAAAGTGATATTTGACATTTTCCCTGCTTAGAGATTTTCTTCTCAGGACTAAACTCTATTACATACACTTGTTAACATTCAGTTAAAAGACTAGTGATTAAAAATTAAGGCCTGCTATCCCTGCTTCTGATAGAGAATTAATTTCTTAGTCTCACAATGCCAGACATAATAACAGTTATTTTGTTGGCTAAAACTTCATTCACCTGTAATCAACCTCAAAATGGCTCCCAAGGAGGTTAACAGGCATGCTGGTATGTACTCTTCTGTAGGCCATCAGATTCAGTTGTTGTGGGTTTTAATTTTAAACTATAAAATATAGTGGCCCACCTGGGTGCAGGTGTATCCAAGTAGGGGTATAACAGACATGCAATACCACAGCTCTGTGCCAAGCCCACACCTGTAAGGACCTTAAGTTTAAGATAAATGCTCTCCAGAGAAGACTGAGTGATGAGTAAAGTAGCTAATATGTAATTGTATCCCATTGGACTAGTAATGCCAGATACTTCCCGTGACATACTTAAAAGCTGGAAGAATCTGGCTAGCATCAGAGTTTAGGGAACTAAAGATCAGATTAACAGAATCTTAGCTCCTGATTAGAAATATTTTTGTTCAAGTTTCTCTTAGCAATTTACTTATAAGACTTACCCAGAAAAGCCAAACTCTTTAATTGCATTTGAAAGCCAGTTTAAAGTTTCTGACTGGTTTTTAGGATTCTTCTGAGAGAAAGCCATAGCCACAACCTGGAATAGAAGAGAGTTAAGACTAAACTTTCACAGGCAAACCAGATGACAAAGTACTGTAATAAATATGTGAAGACACCAACAAAAAAACACAGAGCAAGTGAACAGAAAAAGCTGGGGTAATAGAAGAGGAAAAAACAACTGTATATACTCTAGCAGGATACAAATGGAACTGAAGTGAACCAGAAGTTCCTGAGTACTTAAAGTCAGCCAGAGACACCTTTAATTACAGATTTGTGCCTGCTTTGGCAGTATTAAAAAAATTATTACCATGCCTCAGAAGATCATGACAGAGATCCTCCTGAAGCTGTGCTGAATCACATGGAGGACAGGGAGGTGATTGAGACAGCCTGCATGGCTTCACCAAGGGCAAGTCCTCCCTGACCAGCCTCATGGCCTTTTATGACAGAGCAATTACATCAGTGCAGTTACAGACCCCATATATCTGTACTTCTGTCAGGCCTTTGACAAGGTCCCCCACAACATCCTTCTCTCTAAATTGGAAAGATGTGGATTTCATGGGCAGACTCCTGTGGGTAAGGAATTGGTGGAATGATCACATCAAGAGGGTATTGGTCAACAGCTTAGAGTCCTTATGGACATCAAAGACAGGCAGTACCCCTCAGGGATCCATATTAGGCCCAGTGCCATTTAATGTCATAAATGACAGGCAAAATGATTGAGGGCTTCCTGAGAGCAAGTTTGAGATGAAACAAGCTGAGTGGTGGAGATAACACTCCTGAAGGACAGGATGCCATCCAGAGGGGCCTGGATAAGCTTGGGAAGCAAGCCCATGGAAACCTGAAGAAGTTCAACAAGCCAAGGTATTGCACCTGGGTCAGGGCAGCTCCTGGTATCAACACATGCTGGGGGATGAATGAAGAGAGTGTGCACAAGAGGGAGCATCCAGCCCCTCCAAGAAGGCTGGGCACAACCAGCAATGTGCACACATAGCCCAGAAAGCCAACTGTTTCCTGGGCTGCACCAAAAGATTTGAGGCCAGCAGGGCAAGGGAGGGGATTCTGCCCCTCTTCTCTGCTCTTGTGAGACCCCACCAGCAGTGCTGCATCCAGCTCTGGGGCACTCAGCACAGGAAGGACATGTATCTGCTGGAATGAGTACAGAGCAGGGCCACCATGATTAAAAGGATGGAGCACCTCTCCTATGCAGAAAGGCTGACAGAACTGGAATTTTTCAGCCTGGATAAGGCTCCAGGGGTGATCTTCTTGTGGCCCTTCAGTACTTGAAGGAGGCCTCCAAGAAAACTTTTAAAAGGGTATACAGTGGTTGGACAAAGAGGAATGGGTCTGAACTGAAAGAGGAGTTGTGGCTGCCCCATTCCTGGCAATGTTCAAGGCCAGGTTGGACGGGGCTTTGAGCAACCTGGTCTAGTAGAAGGTATCCCTGCCTCTAGTGTGGGGGGAGGACCTTTAGATGATCTTTAAGGTCCCTTCCAACTCAAACCATC
>VYXF01006163.1:380387-392947 GCA_013397295.1 Polioptila caerulea | reverse complement strand
CCAGAAAGCCAACTGTTTCCTGGGCTGCACCAAAAGATTTGAGGCCAGCAGGGCAAGGGAGGGGATTCTGCCCCTCTTCTCTGCTCTTGTGAGACCCCACCAGCAGTGCTGCATCCAGCTCTGGGGCACTCAGCACAGGAAGGACATGTATCTGCTGGAATGAGTACAGAGCAGGGCCACCATGATTAAAAGGATGGAGCACCTCTCCTATGCAGAAAGGCTGACAGAACTGGAATTTTTCAGCCTGGATAAGGCTCCAGGGGTGATCTTCTTGTGGCCCTTCAGTACTTGAAGGAGGCCTCCAAGAAAACTTTTAAAAGGGTATACAGTGGTTGGACAAAGAGGAATGGGTCTGAACTGAAAGAGGAGTTGTGGCTGCCCCATTCCTGGCAATGTTCAAGGCCAGGTTGGACGGGGCTTTGAGCAACCTGGTCTAGTAGAAGGTATCCCTGCCTCTAGTGTGGGGGGAGGACCTTTAGATGATCTTTAAGGTCCCTTCCAACTCAAACCATCCTATGATTCTATTTTCAGTTTTAGAGGAATATATATTTAACTTCCGCCTTGGTAAGCATCTTGAGAGTAAATCACTTTCATGCAACAGAGAAAAATCAAAGATTTGGGATTTACTCCTCAGACTGAAAGGGCAACCCTACATATTGTTCCTGATTTTATTTACTGAAAGAATACCTTTGCTGCTCACTCACCTGCTCAGCAGTCCATGGCAACTGACATGCTTCTGCTATTGCTGTCATGGCCTCTTTTGCATTAGTTCCACATTTCACATCGCCAACCTTGTCTACAAGGCCATCCAGCACAACTTGTGCTGAAGTTTTGGAGAAGTTTCCTTTCTGTGCAATCAATGCAACTATATGCAATTTCATCTGCATCACCTGCAATGCCCAAAGCAGCAAGAAAGTTACTCATGTTTTCGTGTATTCTCAACTAATTTTTATCATACTATATATCTATAGATACTTGTTAGAATTATATGGATTTGTGGGTAAATATTAACATATGCACAAAATTTGTATTTGTATATACATACACACACATTTGAATATGTAAAAATATTCATGCACACATTTTGTACACATACACAAAATAGGTATTTTGTGTGATTATATACAAAAACTGTACACACACAAATACATACTATTACATATATACACACACAACCAATAATACTGGGCTGCCATCATCTACTTTCAGAACTTATATACATACACATGCTTGTATATATGCACATGTACATATACATCTAACAGATACTTTGTAGATATCTTTAGATACCTTAGATGACATCTAGAGTCTCAACTCTTAACAGAAATAAAATCCAATTTCAGAGTTTGTATTCTCATTGATTACAGATAGAACTGTGCCACAGTGACACATGCACTCACAGCCTTTTAGCTGGAAGTTCCTTTACAGTAACAAAAATGGACTGTTTAGTTATTGAAGGATAATGTATTACCTGAAAATTTGTTTCCTTCCAACCAGGTTTCTTCGCCAGCATTCTTACTAGGGCTTGGCAAGGCATTTCATTTCTTTCCATAAGCTCAACAGCCTTAAGGATAAACATTAACTTAGCCAGTGGATCACAAATAATACAAAACTCAAAGAGAAATTCTCAACTGTCCTCGAAGTATTTTCTTAATACTGAATTAAATGACAGAAATTCTCAGCATAATAATTTACCTGAAGAGCCACTTTTACAAGGAGTCTGAGGTACTGAACCAACATTTAACCTATAGCATTCACATCACTACTCCTTTAATGTTCTTTAACAAATGTCCTTAACAATCACTATTGGCGATTCCAACCCTAGGAATTTAACACAATTACAAACAAAAAAATCCCCAAACAACCCACCTGCCCCTCAAAAAGGTGCTTTTGTTTTTAAGATGAAGTATATTATGCAGCTTTAATCTTGGAATGTTGACTACACAGCAGACATTAAGCCTGAATATGATCTAAATTACTGGGGTTTAGCTGTTCTTAGGCTTATTCATACAACTGAAATGGCAACATTTTAATAAAGCAGGCTTCTGCAGCAGCATTTCAATGCAGCCAGTCACCATTTCCTAATTGAAGTTAGTCACTTTTCCCACTAAAATATTAAAAGCTCAGTCATGACTCTACTGGTATAGTGGTATGAACTACTGTACATCTACAGTTAAAGCTTTTTTGAATGTGAACTCTCAAAGGTCTTCTGATGGATACCACTGGAGGGGCATTTGCTGCTTTTTTTTGCTTGTAACTACATGAAGCACTTTCCACCAGCTGTGAAGACTGCTAGTACTGTATAAGAATCTTAACATAAAGATTTCAACTGGCAAATAGTTGATCATAATCAATTGCTGCTTAACATGCAAACAGCAGGAACTTATTTGCAATAGATACGGCCTAGTTGTTGCAAAACCTTTTGTTCCAGTCTAGGTAACTTTGACACCAAGCTTTACAATTACTTGGAGTTTTAAAAAGACCTCTAAGCATCAGTCAAGATACAAGCATTTTTGACAAAAGCACAACTATTTACATTAAGGTAAAATACTTACTCGGCTATTGTTATGGAATTTAAACCATGTAAGCCATTTGGCTTTTGCAAGTATTGTTTAATCCATTTGAAGTGCTGATATACAACTACTACTAGTAAGTATTTCAGGAGACTAACCAGGCCTAAAGAGCTGAAGAAATTATTGTTTGTTTTCTCTTTCCCTATTGCCTCTCTTATCAACTGTCCCAAACATACCTTCTGAAATTCCTCCATGCAGGCAAGCCTCTCTTTCCAGTTACCACTGTCCAACTGCTGGATACAAGAAGCTGGAAGGACAGCAGCAGCTTTCTCTTCACATACTTCCATCTGCAGACAGATCAGAGCAAGGTTAACACTCCACTGTATCCCTTCAGAGGAGGGCAGCAACCTTAAGGACAGTCAATACACTGGACTGACCCTTGTACTGTGGTGCACTTACAAAAGAGGAGAAGGGTTCTGTTGTAGATTGAAAGGTTTTAGTATGGATTGTAGTTTAGGAGTCTTATGGGTTTAGAAAGCTGTTAAAATTGCACTGCAACAGAAAAGTAATCTCTGCAAAGTATGAGAAACTGTGCAGACAGTCAAAAATAATCCTGAATACCAGCTATCATGCTTAAAGAATCAAGCAAAGGCAACCTAAAATTTGCAAGGTAATTTTGGATCAAGTCTGAATAAACACTGACAACAACAAATCAGAAGTCGATGATGGCAGACAGGACAAGACCTATCTTCTGTCTCCATTTTAGCAAAATGGAAAATGAAACTTATTTAGTGATAAAAATTTCCCTTGTTTCAATCGTGTCTGCATCACCAGAACTGTATCCTCATTTTCTACTCTATAACCAGCAATATAAACTGGACACACAATAGAAATTATTCCCTCTAAGCAACAGTCCAAATATAACTATGGTTTGGATTGACAGTCCGAAAAACTTGCAGATACATCTAGCAAAGAATTAAGAGGTTTTTTGTTACTGTTTGATCCACAGATACCTGAGTTTACCCGGTTCCCTACCAAGAAAGTGGGTAGATGCTCAGCTAACATGCAGAATTCAGCAATTTTTTTGAAATGTAACTTAATATGAACAGCACAGAATAGATTTTTATTAGTTCATTTAATTATTACTTTATTTCACTTCAGATTTCAATGTAAACTCCAGAATAATGTATTCTCAGGCTTTTAATACCAGACTCCTTCAGCAAATCATGTGTTCAAATTACATATGAAGTGTCACTCTTTTTTTCATCTCTTTCTACTTCAGGAAGAGATATACCCAGTTGCAAGGCAATAAGCATGATTTATTGCTTACTGTCTCATATGGCCTGGTGCCAACAGCAGCCTGAAGAACAGGTGTATTTACCAAAGACCCATTTCACCAGTTATAAATTTATACATACTGCTTTCCCTTCTCCTACCAAAAACAAACAACCTCAGTGAAAAACCTGAAGAACTGATTAACCAAAGCTACAATCTTTGGTTACAGAGGGCTTTGTATTTCAGAGAATAGCAGGATACTCACAGAGAGCTCCGACTCAAAGATTTCTTTGGTCTCAGGACCCTTCTTGCCTTTAGCCCCAGCACCTCCTGTACCTGCAGCTGTAGCTGGTTTGCCTTTCTTCGGTGGGACCCCAGCCTAGAAAGCAAATGGACATGGTAGCCAAGATCAAACAGATCTCTAGCTCAGATACCAAAAGAACTCCTCTTTTTCCTATACTACACTTCTATATTCTAATGTCAAAAAAATACCTATCTCTGGTAGTGTAACAACTGCAGGCAGAGGTAAGATAGAGATTATTTAATTAATATATTGCTTTTAAAATACAGATTTTACAAAACATAACGGAACAATGTAAAATGAAAAAGGAAAGAAAGATGTGTTTGTGAAAGTTCAGAAAATAATGATTTAATCTGTATGTTTTCCTATGGATACTGGTAAGATATTAAACTTGTGACTGGTGTCTCTTTCTCAGGTTATCTGAGTACCAACAGATTTCAAAAATTTTATCTATTCTTCTATTCGCTTCCAGGTATCCCACCTGAAGAAGTAAGCAGCATATTACAAAGACTATCTACTGCAGTCAATTTTTAAAATCCAAAGAATAATATTAAGAAATACAGGCTAATAGTTCAAATTACTTCAAAATATACAAACTAAAAATGATGCTGCAAAAATACCCAATACTTAATTAGTAACCTTGTTAGTTACAAGAAATGTTTACTTCAGCAAAGCCTATATATCATAGAGCACATCAATGTTACAACATCTGAGGCTCCTCTGAATTCCTCCAGCCTTTTATCACTATCTCAAAATTAAAATCTGGTATTAAGACATAAGTGACAAGACAGTTTGTATCACTAAAAACTGAGATTTCATTACATTCCCAGAAAGTCACAGATTCCTTTTTGTGTTAGGCTCACCTACTCCTGCAAAAGAGCAGTGATAGCTCAGTGGAGGCAGATGTTCAAGAGGTCACCTTTGATATGCAGTAAGTTTGATGCCATCAGAGACAACTGATTGTCTGTCGATCTCTTACCTTCACTGCAGATGCTTTTTTCAGTGGTCCTGGTTTGGCTGCTGCATCTTTTGTTTCTTTATCTCCTGCAGGCCCTGGAAGAGCAGCGCTCTTTCCAGCAATAGGCTTGCCTTCTTTTTTCTCAGCTGCTCCTCCTGTTTTTTTACCATAAACCAATTCTACCTTTTCAGCACACTCTTTAATCTGCCAAGCAGTGGGAAAAAAAAAAGGTGGGGGGTGGAAAGAAGCTATTTAGCTACCACAGTTGGATGCACAGTGCCCCTTTACCAGCAGTAGCTCAAATGTGACTACTGTGGAAAAAATGTGAAGAGTTTAAGTTGTTTACAAAATTTTGTTATCTGGTGTTCATTCAATAGTAAGGTTAACCAGTCAGTGTCATCAACCATCACTCCATTGCCAAAATAATTCTCCTAGTTCAAAATGAAGTATATTTATATACAAAGAAAACATTGACATGCCACTGATACTCATAGATGCTCTAAGTCCGAGCACCTTAAATTATAAAATCTTAATTCAGTCAACATACCTGTCAGCTTATGCAAAAATATAACAACTTGGTTGGTGGGAAGTAAGTCTTTAATACCAAATTCTATCTAGTAATACAAAATTAGACCATATGATTGTGACCTAAAAGCTTGTTTCAGGCAACTAAGTAATAAAAAACAAACAAAGCTCCATATACCACCAACCAAAACCACAACTAAATCTCACAACTCACCTCACAGATAATACAGCCAGATACTTTATGTAAGAATGAAGAGATTCTGAGATTCCCTGCAACATCAGTAACATTGAAGTAAAAAATACATCTCTAAAAATCTGTGCTGAAATTAGCAAGGCAAAAGCATCATCTTTCACCTTCTCTAGCCTAAGATGTATCTTAAATGGAGCCTTTTAAACAACATTTATAACAACACTCACCCGATCAAGCTTTAGTTTGTCTACATCTGCTAGAAATGGATTCACAGCTTTCTCTCCAGCTACTTTCAAGGCAGTGCCTAGTGCTTCAAATCCAGCATCTCTTACTTCAGGAGCAGAATCATTGATATGCTGCAGAGAAAGACAATTTATGTCAAGTGTAGTGGCTCATATCTAAACATCTTCTATATAAATCTCCTCCCCTTATTTAAAATCTAAATCTACTGCAGTGTTCCTTGACATTCCACAGCAGAAAGAAAAAGGTTGTTTTTCACTTCTGTTTTCCTGTGTACTGACCTAGCCTGCTTTTTCTCAGATACAGCCATTTTCTCATCTTTGCCTTTTTTCCACCAGAAGAGATTGAACATTCATGCTTTAAACATCATGAAAGTTCATGAAGAGTTTAAAGTCCTGCAATCTTGTTCAAATCTGCATTTTTCAAGCCAGAGATATTGCCCATACCAAGGAAAGGGCTATTTGCAATAAGAAAAATGTATACATCGTTATCATTTACACTGATAAATGCTCTAGTGTCACTGCCATGTATGAATCAATGATGGTTGTTCTTTTATTCATAGTAAACAACAGCATTCCAACAAAACTCAGAGATGTGTGCAAGAAGCAAGTGGCAGTGTCTGGGATAATAGTCGAAAATCACTGTCTTAACCTATTACAAGCTTAGTGAGTCAAAAATGCTAAGATAAAGGAAACTAAATTGTTCCTCTGACTGACCTTCAAGTTTGACATCAGCCAAAAGCGACTCTGAGGGTAACATAGCGCACAAGAACTCTCTGGTCTCTGCACTACCTTCAGATCCTTCTCACCAAACAATCCAAGGTTTCACAAATAACAGTGCTCAAGTCAATACCAGAGAAGGATCCTTCTACTTTACCTTGAGAAGTGCAGCACAGAAAGGTTTTAACAGGCTTTTTGGCAGAGTAGAAGGTGTGCAGTGTCTGAAGCTTCTTGCAATGAAAAGGGATGTTTGTTGCTTAATTGTTGGGTTTTTGTTGTCCATGACTGCCAAAATATCTTCACTTATGTTCTGCAACGTGGTCTACAGTGTTGAATAAAAAAATCATTATTTCAGTAAAGAGAAAAGCAAATCAAAATTAGAGACCAATTCTCAGACGATGGGGAAATTTCCACTCTTACTTACTGTAAGAAAGATTGCATCAATGGCCTCTTGCAGTGCCTGCACTACCTGGGGCTTCTTCTCTTTGAATTTCTCCAGGATTGTTGGAACAACCTATGGAAAAGGGAACAAAAATGTCAACTCCCTCTTCACTAATATAACTGTAAAGCCTGATAGTCTGTGCCTTGGTACTTAGCAGAGAAGCCAGTAATTCAAACATCTCTGCTGTATCCCTCCAGAAGTACATAACAGCAGTCTGAACTAGTTTATTCTCGCTACTCTCCAATATTAAACTCATCCCAGTCACTCTATTAACAAATATAGATTTTTAAACAATCTCATGACAAAAGCCAGACCTACAAGTTCACATACATAGATTATGGAATGATGCTGGAATACAGAGCAATGGAATGGAAATGAATGATTTCATAACGTAAAGGGTGCTGTGCTCTCGTACTCTAAGAATACAAGCAAGTATTTAATCTGTCCCTTCTTTCCCTTTCTGACAGCATTAAGCATGACTCATTAAGAAGTCCTCATCTGATCCACAGCTGACAAGACCATGATTCTAAAGCAACCAGAATTCTCTCTGCAGCAGTACTTTTCAGATCTATCACCTTGGGAAAGCACATCTGACATTAAACTATGCCATACTGGAATTTGACAGCAATTTCTACCTAGTCTAGGTGTTCAGACTGTGACTGGTGAAAAAACAAATAAATAAAATATTCAAGAGGGGAAAAAAGTAAAAATTACTACACTGTAGACATTCTCATATGCCTAATATGCCATTCTCACATGAACAGGTTCATTTTAGTACGGGCTCTATAACCGTAAGGACTTCTGTCACTGAGCCAGAAACACGGTGATCTTAACTGTGGAAAGCAGGCTATTTTCAAGATTTTCATAAACATCACAGTTCATAGTTTGCAAGCAGTCAGATGCTTTACAGGAGTTATATACTCTTGCACAACAAAAAAAAGATTAGTTTTCTACTCAGAAGTCGACTATGGGATCTCAACCCCTTGTGACGCACTGTGACCTAGGCTCAGGTGTTATCCTTTTTTGGGCTGCAACTTCCAAATTGCCAGTTCACAGACTTCAACACTCAACAAACCTTCAGATAACACAGATGGCACCACAAAGACCATCATACATGCTATTGCAGGTGCCAGACACCCCTACACCCTATAGAGAACAAAGTCATAAGGAAGAGACACTTAAAATCATTAAGCCTGTGTTTCAGAAAATGCTGACAGGTAAAATGAGCATTCTTTAACATGGAAGTTAGAAGCCATAGCCCATGTGAGAGGGAAAGAAGAAAAATTAGGGCAGGGGTACAAATGCATTCAGAGGCGAAGCTGGCACACAGGTACTCAATTATAGTGAGGAGTACAATTCTATTTCTCTACTCGTTAGAACACACTGCAGACTAGCATTGCAGTCCTATATTTAAGTAGTAGAGTTTATAATCATACAATTCTAGAAACAATTTTGTTCTATAACACTTCAGTGCCCACTCTCAGGAGAAGTCTACATCTTCCTCACAAGTAAATAAATCCAGCAAACAAATCAAGTGAACTGCCAAAATGAGTACTGAGATTATGCAATTCAGAGCTGCCATTGCAGTATTGAAAAAGTCATCTTCTCAACGCCATTTGCTTGGCAACCACAGAGCTACACTCTTATTTTAGAAGCTTGGCTTTTTCAACACAAACTCTGTAGCAGTAAGGGTTAACCTTCAGAAATCAACTACAGAACAGACGCAAGAGTGATTTTCATAACTACCAACAGCTTTCAGAATGAAAGTGACTGTCCAAACTGTTGTTCAGAGTTCAGTAGACTCAAATGTTTCTGAAGCAGTGAGATTCAGCAACTTCCCTATTCAGAGACAACACTGCCAGCAGCCAGGCATATCAGTCCTCTAACCCCATTACTCTTGCTTATCACACGAAAAATTTGATTGAGCAGCTTGAAGAACACAGTGACACAGGCTTGAAAAACGAGTGAGAACTTATTAAAAGCTCTCTTTGTTTCTACATACTGATTAAGCTTCCTTGTATTCTCTGATATTAGCTGTTCGTAAGACAAGAGCAGCAAAGGAGAGAACAAACAAGCACTAAACTGGAGCACCAGAACATTTTGGTACCAAAAATCTCAGAATTTTTTGCTATTTAAAGCAGACAAAAACCCCCACAAAACCCAGGCAACAAGGAAACAGAACACCCACTACCTACCATCCTCCAACATTCAAAAAACCCAACCAACATAAAACATACACCATGGAGTTGCTAAGTAGAACTCTCATTTAGAAGCTGTTTTTTCCACTGTGGCCTACAAATACATTCCTGTGGGGGTACCTCTAGGATGAGGTAATGTAAACAAAGTTCATTTAATGGCAGAACAATTCAATTTTCTTAGTACAGAAGACTTATATTGCAACAGAAAGCTTCATGATGCTGAATATGAATGAAGAAGGTCCTTTCAAACTTAAGGTCCTTTCAAGCTACAAAAATCTAGGCAAGTATTTCAGTGCTTACTCTGTCAAGGGGTTGGTAAGCGTTCCTAATTGTACAAAGAATACCTTTGATAAATACCAAGGCTTGACAGGGAAAGGGGAACGGGAAAAAAAGGTGTCCAGCAGGAATAAAACCAGGGAAAAAAGTACATACTCTTACTTACATGCCCTGCATACTGTCCAAACTTCTTTCGGAGGCCTGTAGCTAGTCCAGCGAGGCATTTGGCAGCCAAAGCAACTAACATAACATTTGTATCCTTTCCAACAACCTGAAGGGAAAATCCAAGTTTCAGAGACACGGAAGAAATTCTTAAAATAAGCAGTGGCCCACAGATTGGGTTCTTTCCACAACCAGCTTCTTTCATTCCAACTAGTAATTTTCTACTCATGAGTATTCTATGTACTGCAACTTTTAAACTACCATACAAATAAATTACAAAAAAATATTAAACTACATGTGCACTCTGAGTTTTATTTATTACCTTTTTAAGAGCTTTCACCAAGTCTGCATAGTCTCCTGATTCCAACTTGGGATTTTTCACCAGCAGTTCAACAGCCTCTAGAGCTTCTTTCCTTTCTTGCCACTTTTTTGCTTCCTGCAGAGCAAATAATTTACATCAATCTTTAAAGATAAACAGTTCTGGAGAAGTATACTTGCCACAAACCTTAGATTAAAAACCTTTATTCCATCCTGAGAAAACCAAGGTCTCCCTACAACATCAGTAATTGCAATGAAATATGAAATACAGTCCTTTTCCAGAACATACCTCAGCCCCTTAAAATTACAGCTTTCTTGCTGCTAAATCCAACTTTAAAACTTACTTATGATAGCCCATATGTTATTAACACTAGTTTGTTATTATCCATTAGGCACTGAAGCACAGATTGCTGATTTAATGGCCTGTAAGTCTTAAGACTCATCAACCATACAAAGAATTAACAGGTAGTATTTAGGTTTATGCTTACTATTTTCTCATAGAAGTCTTTGGGAAGCTTGGAGAGAATTTCTACAGCTTCAAGCAACTCATATGCATCTACTTGTGGTACTGCCTCTTCCTCATCGTCATCTCCTGCAACCAGGAGAGAGAAATACATAAGCAGAGTGACACAAAATTTTGACTAGAGCACCACCTAAGGCTCATTGTTTACAAAGTGCTATCAGCAGCTGTGATTTTGTTATTTTAAAAGACAGATACTCTTTCATATAAAGTTTCTGTCTCAGACACATTTTCTTCTAGTGTAGTACACTCCACATTTTGCACCAGCTTGAGTAAAAGCTTTACAATCTAATGCATTCCTTCACAAACTATATACAGTATACTAGCCAATAGAGTTCAGAGATTAAATAGTTTACCTCCATCTGCATCTCCTCCAAGTCCCTGCTGCTGCTCAAATTTTGCTTTCAGCTCCTGCTGGGAACGCAGGAACCTGGTCTGCTTAGGAACAGCTGATGACACTTTGATCCATTCTTCTTCCAGTTCTTTTAGCTGCCAAAAGGGAAAAGAATCATTGTATCAGAGACATTATAGAATACCCCAAGACAAGCAAGCCATTACAGTTTTCCCATTTCAAAGCCAAGATAGCACTACTTTTCACTACTATCTTTTTTTTCTGCCACTAAAGGAATGACTTCACATCCACTATTCAGAAGTCTTTGACTAAGAATATTCTCTTCTGTGGCTATAATTGCAAAGCATTTGTGTAAGAACAAATAGTAAAACAGTCAGAATGGTGTGGTCCCCCTGTAGACACTTATAAATACAAATAGCTGAGCATGAAGGAAGCTTTCCTTTACAGCCATGCTGTTATTACACACTAAAACTAAGATGAAACAAACATGCTGAGCTACATTTGATGAAACTGTGTTTTTTTTTAACCATGCCCTTTTAAAGCAAGCTACTGCTTTCCACCTGAACATAATTAACTCAAGTGGGTAGGAGGAAAGGATGCATAATTTATAAAGTTTTAAAATTACGAAATATTCTATCATAATGCAATGCCACTTCTTGAAGGGAAACAGTCACATTCTGAGCATCATCAGAATAAGTATGAAGGGATGCACAGAGGAAAAAACTTCAGGAAAAAAGAAAACTGAGAATGAAAATTATTGACTTGAAGACTTTCAGTGACATGGTCTTTTATAAAGGCAACCATTCTGCTATATTCTACTGCTCAATTGACATCCTCAGTTTCAACATGAGGCTTCACCCCACAACTTCATCATTCAGAGCAATCAATCACTGCTATGATTTCCTTACAAACGACTAGGAGTGACCAATGTTTTGGGTAAAGTTAAATAGAGCTAAAAAAATACATTCCAGTTTTGGCTTTAGGAATGCCTAACATCACAGATGTTTGGATACAGAAATATTTTCTGCCCACCTGAACAGAATTTATGTTCTGCAATGGAGGTCTCAAAGCATCCCTTATCCAGCGGTAGATCTCCACAGCAAGGAGCTTGGCTTCATCTCGAACAGCCTTTTCCCGAGATTCAAAAAGTTTTGGCAATACTTTGATGATTGGCTTCAGTGAGATTATCTTTGAACCAAATTCACTGAAAGTTAAACACACAGAATAATAGCATCAGTATCCTTGAACAGGGAGCAATCCACAAGTAGCAAATTAAAAAAACCCAAAAACAGTTGGTTAAAGTCTTCCAGTGCACATTTAGTGATTTTGTCACATTTGCTAGATATTATTATGAGCTGCTACTGTAAAATTTAAAGAATATAAGCCCTATCAAAATTAACCTCCACACCCAGCTTGGAATTACAAAATCAGGCCTCTCAAATTACTTCAAAGCACTTAATCCAATGCTTAAATCGGCTCCCTTGCCAGGGGGAAAAAAAAGACAAGAGAGAAGAAAGAAAGAAGTTGTCCTTAGACCAAAATTTGTATGACCTACTTTTTTTTTTTTTTTT
>VYXF01006163.1:367614-380342 GCA_013397295.1 Polioptila caerulea | reverse complement strand
GATTCTCCTTTGTCTATCCTTGGAAGCAAACTGCAGTAAAAGCATTAGTCACTTTTCCACTTGTTGGACCAGATAATTATAGTGAGCTTGGGTAATCTTCACAGAAAACATATGTGCTGAAATATGTGCCACTGAAGGAACACATAGAACAAGTTTCCCCAGTCAATCACCCTTTCTTGACAGAAGATTCTACATGCTACTGCACTTAATACACAAAACCTCCCATTTCAATCACTGATCAATGAGAACACAAGAACTTTCTTTTCAAACTCATAGTAAAGTTAACTGCTGTAGTTATTAAGGCATCATATATAAATCACTTCAAAAGCAATATTTTTTTTTGATTCAGAAACATTTCTTCTTAATTCTGTCTTAACCTTTCTACCAATCACATTTTTTCTTATGGTTCCCTCCAAGTTACACATAAAAAAGATAGCAAAAATGGCTGCTCACGAACTAAAATCTACATGTCTCACTTTCTAGAGCATATTATTTTATTTCCACATCAACTTCAAAAAATACTAAGTATAAAAANTGTTGGACCAGATAATTATAGTGAGCTTGGGTAATCTTCACAGAAAACATATGTGCTGAAATATGTGCCACTGAAGGAACACATAGAACAAGTTTCCCCAGTCAATCACCCTTTCTTGACAGAAGATTCTACATGCTACTGCACTTAATACACAAAACCTCCCATTTCAATCACTGATCAATGAGAACACAAGAACTTTCTTTTCAAACTCATAGTAAAGTTAACTGCTGTAGTTACTAAGGAATCATATATAAATAACTTCAAAAGCAATAATTATTTTTTTTATTTAGAAACATTTCTTCTTAATTCTGACTTAACCTTTCTATCAATCACTTTTTTTCTTATGGTTCCCTCCAAGTTACAAAAAAAGATAGCAAAAATGGCTGCTCACGAACTAAAATCTACATGTCTCACTTTCTAGAGCATATTATTTTATTTCCACATCAACTTCAAAAAATACTAAGTATAAAAATCTTCAAAAGAGGTCTTGGAAGTAACACAATTCAAATGTGAACAAATGAGTTGCCCAAAAATTCAATTTTTCTATCATGACTCAAAAAGAAGAGCATATTGGGAGAAATACTTATGTAAACTTACTCCTATCTAATTCATATAATCTCATTTATATAACAAGAAAGAATAGAAACTTTAGCACAAGATAAAAAATACCAGAAATTAAACTAGTTATGCATTCAAGCTACCCACCTAGGTACAACACAGACAAATATTGTTATCAATGCAGAAATCCTACCAAAGCATAAGAAAAATTTAAGCAGCAACACAGCTCAGAAGGAGAAGACAGAGTTTAAGCCAAGAGGGCTGCATGAGAGTATTTGATAATAAATACATATAATAAAGATAATAAAATACTGTATGTAAGAAAAAAACCCACACGTGGCACATTTTACAGAAGTAGTTAGTTGAAAGATACTGAGGAAGGTTATGCAGGTTTCTAATTACACTGCACTGTTAAAAGGACATTTAGCCAGATAAGCAATTTAAAATAGCTGAAGTATATTCTTAAATATAGGACAGTAGTTTCACTTAGCAGAAGCATAGGTAATGTGTTAAGCCCAAAGCTTTATTTTGACATTACCAAAGCCTGAAACAATCATTTTAACAAGGATCATCTCTATGTATGCCTCAGCAAGTTCTCTAAAATATATATAACATAAGGCACTCTCCACAGAGATTATACAGTTTTCACATGAGCTAGTTTACTCAGAAAGAAGTGTTCTGTCCATTAATTTCAAAACATTCTGTTTCCTTTAAAAAAAACCCTAATGGTCAGTAAATTATATATACAAGTATAAGAATTTCATAAAGCCCCAGTATTTTTCACTCAAAAGCAGCAAACAAACTTGATGTGAAACCAAAAAATAATCTAATACTCAAGGCTACTACACCATCTTAAATTTGGTTTGATTTTTAGGGAGCACTAGCAGCTCTCCTTTTCAATAAAGGAATTATTATATGGACAATAGAAGCTTACTGTGCAACGAGCTTGTTTTTCCTCTTTCTTCTAAAAACACACACTGTGTACCCAATTAAACATGCTCACATCAGGGAGGAAAACAGTGGTTTAAAAAAATCCAAAAAACCAAACTACGCTGTAGTTTTGACATCAGTGAGTTTATTACAGATATTCAGAAGAGAAGCTTCACAGTCAGGAACAAGACACACTAATCTTGCCCTTCTCTCAGAGGCTGGGAAAATGGAAGTTTGGTCAACAGTTACCATGAATGAAAGAGATCTAGATGAGGCTTGTATAACATAGACAACCCTCACATCTAACAAATCCCATGATGTTGTCAACTGTTGCTGTCAAAAAATAACAGTTCAGGAAAGATGTGTTTTACTCAACAATAACAAGGGCCTGCTGAAGACTTAAGCAATAAAATTAGACTCCACATATTGCTGGGGTGAGGAAAAAGCCAAGAAGAAAACCACAAAAAAACACCATGAACTAAAAACTTACCTTAGTGCTTTCCTCAGTGTCTCTATACAAGCCACTATAATTTTTGGGTTTTTGTTGTCCAGACCCTTTAATAATTCTTCTTGTATTGCCTCTCCTTTCTCAATTTCTATATACATTAGACATATATCTTCACCCAGCTCTTTTGCCCTGGCTTTTGGTTGATTGAACACTTTATTTACAACTCCAGATGCTACTTCCCCTGTTGTCCTGAAAGATGAGAGAGTATTACTTTTGGAACATTTATGCAAATTAAGTGTTCTACATCATTATCCACAGAAAAAAACCACACAGAGCACCAAATCCAGATTAAAATCCAACAAGTCTTCACATAAAAGGGACTGCATCCTAAGATAACCTTGAATGAAATAACCTTTCTTAAGGGATAACTTTGTTCTTTATAGAAGAACACAGATCATAGTTAATATGATTCTAAAACCAGACTACACCAGTGAATAGTAGACATTCTCAAGAGTGTANTTTTTTCTTATGGTTCCCTCCAAGTTACAAAAAAAGATAGCAAAAATGGCTGCTCACGAACTAAAATCTACATGTCTCACTTTCTAGAGCATATTATTTTATTTCCACATCAACTTCAAAAAATACTAAGTATAAAAATCTTCAAAAGAGGTCTTGGAAGTAACACAATTCAAATGTGAACAAATGAGTTGCCCAAAAATTCAATTTTTCTATCATGACTCAAAAAGAAGAGCATATTGGGAGAAATACTTATGTAAACTTACTCCTATCTAATTCATATAATCTCATTTATATAACAAGAAAGAATAGAAACTTTAGCACAAGATAAAAAATACCAGAAATTAAACTAGTTATGCATTCAAGCTACCCACCTAGGTACAACACAGACAAATATTGTTATCAATGCAGAAATCCTACCAAAGCATAAGAAAAATTTAAGCAGCAACACAGCTCAGAAGGAGAAGACAGAGTTTAAGCCAAGAGGGCTGCATGAGAGTATTTGATAATAAATACATATAATAAAGATAATAAAATACTGTATGTAAGAAAAAAACCCACACGTGGCACATTTTACAGAAGTAGTTAGTTGAAAGATACTGAGGAAGGTTATGCAGGTTTCTAATTACACTGCACTGTTAAAAGGACATTTAGCCAGATAAGCAATTTAAAATAGCTGAAGTATATTCTTAAATATAGGACAGTAGTTTCACTTAGCAGAAGCATAGGTAATGTGTTAAGCCCAAAGCTTTATTTTGACATTACCAAAGCCTGAAACAATCATTTTAACAAGGATCATCTCTATGTATGCCTCAGCAAGTTCTCTAAAATATATATAACATAAGGCACTCTCCACAGAGATTATACAGTTTTCACATGAGCTAGTTTACTCAGAAAGAAGTGTTCTGTCCATTAATTTCAAAACATTCTGTTTCCTTTAAAAAAAACCCTAATGGTCAGTAAATTATATATACAAGTATAAGAATTTCATAAAGCCCCAGTATTTTTCACTCAAAAGCAGCAAACAAACTTGATGTGAAACCAAAAAATAATCTAATACTCAAGGCTACTACACCATCTTAAATTTGGTTTGATTTTTAGGGAGCACTAGCAGCTCTCCTTTTCAATAAAGGAATTATTATATGGACAATAGAAGCTTACTGTGCAACGAGCTTGTTTTTCCTCTTTCTTCTAAAAACACACACTGTGTACCCAATTAAACATGCTCACATCAGGGAGGAAAACAGTGGTTTAAAAAAATCCAAAAAACCAAACTACGCTGTAGTTTTGACATCAGTGAGTTTATTACAGATATTCAGAAGAGAAGCTTCACAGTCAGGAACAAGACACACTAATCTTGCCCTTCTCTCAGAGGCTGGGAAAATGGAAGTTTGGTCAACAGTTACCATGAATGAAAGAGATCTAGATGAGGCTTGTATAACATAGACAACCCTCACATCTAACAAATCCCATGATGTTGTCAACTGTTGCTGTCAAAAAATAACAGTTCAGGAAAGATGTGTTTTACTCAACAATAACAAGGGCCTGCTAAAGACTTAAGCAATAAAATTAGACTCCACATATTGCTGGGGTGAGGAAAAAGCCAAGAAGAAAACCACAAAAAACCACCATGAACTAAAAACTTACCTTAGTGCTTTCCTCAGTGTCTCTATACATGCCACTATGATTTTTGGGTTTTTGTTGTCCAGACCCTTTAATAATTCTTCTTGTATTGCCTCTCCTTTCTCAATTTCTATATACATTAGACATATATCTTCACCCAGCTCTTTTGCCCTGGCTTTTGGTTGATTGAACACTTTATTTACAACTCCAGATGCTACTTCCCCTGTTGTCCTGAAAGATGAGAGAATATTACTTTTGGAACATTTATGCAAATTAAGTGTTCTACATCATTATCCACAGAAAAAAACCACACAGAGCACCAAATCCAGATTAAAATCCAACAAGTCTTCACATAAAAGGGACTGCATCCTAAGATAACCTTGAATGAAATAACCTTTCTTAAGGGATAACTTTGTTCTTTATAGAAGAACACAGATCATAGTTAATATGATTCTAAAACCAGACTACACCAGTGAATAGTAGACATTCTCAAGAGTGTATTAATATTCTCTAGTTGAGGTTCACAAATAAATGCCATGTCCTGGAATCATAGATGTTGCAATATGCTGACTGTGTCAGTACATAATCCCAGCACAGTATTTTACATATACTTCCAAGCTTCAGATAAACTAAATCATTGACACCACTTTTAAATCAAGGACTGTGCAAGGTTGTTAGATTTTCAAACGAAGCTTTGGGTTTGTTTACTTGTTTTCAAGTAATACCTTTATTCATTTCATCAGGTCACAAAGTCAGTGGACCAAAGCACTAACCTGTCCTGTTATGTGCTTTTATCTCACCCCCAGGAGTATGGCCTATTTCATGGGCTAGACAACACAGAAGTACTAAAACACATGCAGTGAAGAAATTGGCAGGTATGAAGATTCATATTAGTTTTGCTGGCTGCAATGTCACATAAACATAACCATATTCTATTTCATATATGAATTACACAAACATCCCCCTGGAAAAAAGGCTCCCTCTTGTACAGATAAGACTGTTTCAATCAAACAAAAACAGAGATTCCAGTTCACAGCACTTACACCATATTAGTGATGCACTTTTTTCACCATTTCAGAAATTTTTACCAGTGCCTTGAATAGTTTTTTACAACACTGCAAGCAATTTGTGGTAAGTTAATACGCACACGGAGGCCATCCACAAGGAAAGCCTGCCATTCGGTAAGTTCCCTGGATTAGAAGGCAAATTCTGCTCTTAACAATAGAGATCAGAATTTTAGTGGCCACTGCACAATTTAGGTGCAGCTGCAGCCTTTCTCAGAGAGGCACATTAACCTGTCCTAACAGCCTACAAGCAGCAAGAAAAGGCTACTTACTTCCCAGCAACATGAGCATTTTCAACATAAGCAAGCGCTGCTTCCAGTCCTTTCAGCTGAGCCACTGCATTGGAGTCGGTCACAAATTTCTTTATCAATCCAAGGTACTTGGACCATTCAGGACTCTTTTCATCATCTATCTTCTGGAAGAGCTTAAGGGCTTCTTCATAACCGTTTAATCTGGCTTTCCATAGCTGGAAGCAGAAATTGCAAATTTAAATGTTGGGCTATGACAACCTTAACTAACCAATCTCACAAAGCCCTTCAATCAAATCTGAAAGTGTGCTCAGCAAGCTGGCACCTGCAGATTTCTCTTCAATGTCTATATGAATAACATGCAACAGGACAAAATACTTGTTTTTCTCCCACCAAGAATGATCTGGATAGAGAGATGCCAGTCTTCCTTCCCCCCTGCTCTTCATAAGTTCTAGCAACCACCAATGAGGAGGTGGGAGCCCAGCAATAGTTTCAGCTACAGAGGAGTAATTTCTCCACGTGAATGAGTGTACTGCTCTTTCAGCACACAAGCTTACACCATGTAACACTACTAAAATCTGCTCAATTGAGTTATTCAGCCTCTAGGTTGGACAGAGCTGATGCAGTTTCAGATCTGATAGTACTCACACCATGCAGCTGTCAAGATTACCCAATTACAGAGTGTTTAGATACAGTTCTACAAAATCACCATGAGCAGAGATACACAGCAAGCCAAATCCAAGTCTGCCTACCTTATGTTCACATTTCTGATCAATGGGCAGTTTCATCCACTCACTGTCGTCCCCCATTGTAAATCAGGTTCTCTCTATAACTACAGTAATTTCTGTGGAGATAAGAACAAGTTAGAAAACAGAAAAATACATATTGGGTGTGTATACACTTACACCTGAAAACACAAAAAACATAACCAAAACAAACATGCCCCCCCCAAAAACAAACAAAAAAACCCCCACACACAAAGGAAAAAAAAAACCCCGCACAAAGAAAACCCCAATCAACCAACCCTCAATTCCCCTCCAAGAAACCACCCAGTTCTGTGGCACATCTCATTGCTAATATGCAATCCAAAGTTGTAATTATATTTAGATGCACACTTTAAAGACCAAACCACTATTTTTTTAGCTCTAGAAAATTACCAGAAGTCATTAAAGATTAGACAGCAGTGCAATTTGTAGTATTTCTGGCACCGCAAGTCTCAATTGGTGGAACTTTTAGTAAGCTGAAAAGGCATGAGTGGAATATAAAACTTCACCTAAGCTTGAGGAAGAATGTACTACAGCAAAGGTACTAAGCCAAAATGAGTTCCCATCAACACTAAAAACTGACTCTTACTGACACGTGCTTTTAGCAACAGGTGCCATGAATCAGTGTCAAAAAATAATCAGATGCAAGTGTAAGGACAGTCAACAACTATACAAACAGCACAAGTGAAATGAACAATTAGCAAGAACAAAACCTGTTTTTGCCCTAATTCTAATGTAGCCAGTGACAGCAACTGTCAACAAGAGATCATTTTCTTGCCACGTGTAGGGCTCAGATCCTTAGTCATTCAAGTTTTCGTGGTTCCCTCGTTCTCCCTTTCCTTCAGATTAAAATAAGAACACTGACTATTAGGGTCTGACAGATGAGATCTCAGGCTCAGTGCCCATCTCAGACTTATTGTACAACTAACCTGACTGCTCAGAAAATAATGAGAGAACATGTCTGATGCAGAGAGGTCAGCAAAATGAAAATAGCAGCAGCAGTAGAAAGGGCTCCCAGTGTTATTTATAAGCACAAAATCAAATCAGAGAGGGAGTAACACATTTCAACACACCAGTCTGAATTCACAGACCAAGCCAAAAACTCCATAATCTGGCCATACACAACAATTTATCACTACAGGCATAAAAGTACATGACACTAGCACAATGCTCCTAACAGAAATTCAGCCTACACCAACAAAGCTGTATACTTTGGCCTATAAAGGATTTTATTTAATACTCAGAGGTTCTCTCCGTAGAAAATTAATCCCTTGAATCAGGGGTGTATTTTCACTCACATAAATGAATATAGCAAGTTATTCAAAGCCTTCTGTCAGCCAACAACACTAATACATACAGCTAACTCGATAGCAAAAATAGGCTAGCAACAGCATACAGTAAAAACAATCTTTTTTATTCCTTTCTGGATTAGTTAGAAGATACTTAAGTAACAACCCAAACTCCCAAAAATTAAAGAAGAAAAACCATAAGAAACACAAAGAACTCCAAAATCCCTACCTGTCACTGACACACACAGCCCCACAGCAAATTACAGTAAGCTTGCCTTAAATATTTACAAGTTCCTATGGATGTTAATACTATTCTCACTATAATTGCATAAACTATTAATTTGCCCAATGGCAGTAAAACAAGAGCCAATGTCAGAACATAAGTCGACTACATACACAAACAAGTGTATCCAAGCATTATTATGGTTTGTCCTTCTCATTTCCTTTCTCATCAAAACAAACAACAATAAGGCTGTTTTTTTCTTGACATTAGCACAGTGGTCCCAAGTGTGCTTCTATAGAAAAAATAGATTTCTTTGGGGGGGGGGGGGGAGGGCCAAAGAACTGTAAACCACTTAGAATGAAAGGATCTGCTCACTATATAAGAGGCAAAGTACTCAGAAGTGAGGCTACCTAAAACCCATTCTACTGAACTGTTAATTCTGTTTCACTATCTTTTTTAATGTTCAACTTACTAAAAAACAAAACAACCCCCCCCTAGTCACACCATTCCTCCATGGCAGGAATTGACAAAAAAAGGCACTCCAAACAAAAATTTATAATGAGAATATAACTCAAGGGCCGTACCAATGCCAAACAATCACACAAGGTCAAAAGGGCAAGTGAGTTACTGCATCCAAACCCCATCAGCCTTTTGCAATGGATCTGCTTTCACCTCTTTCAACTCCTGCTTATGTTTTCTTTGCCTCAACCTCTCATTTGTTCTCTTATCCCTCCTTCAGCCTACTGGGAAAGTTCAAAATGAAATAGAAATCAACAGACTCCTGATTCAAACTCAATGCATTTTACCTATTAAAAAAAACAAACAAAAAATGCAAACTCACCAAAAAACAAAACTGAAACACACAAAAAACACCACCCCACACCCAAAAGCAAGATGCTAATGGCAAATAGAGAAGTGGGGGTAACACATATGTAACTCTGTGAAGGTGATGACTTCTCTCCAAAAGAAATGAGCCTGAACTCACACGAAAAGCTTTCCAAACAGTCCACCTAGCAATGGATGCAGGCATGCCCTACAGCGAACACAATTTCCAGCAGTGAAATTCCTCATCCCTCAAGTAAGTTCTGCAGCCAAGTGCCATCAGCAAAGATAGCTTTGCCAGTATAAACTGAGCTTGCATTAGGAATATCTTCATTTGAATGCACCAACATAGAAATAATGGACTACTTCCTCAGTGTGGATGCAGACAACATAAATAGATGCAGAGGTCTCTTCCCAAAGTCACATACACCTCTCTGAAGAACAAGCAGAGTGAACTTTATACAAAATTAGGTAGTTCTGATTCTTAATCAGAAACTTGGAACCAATTTAAACTATTTGCCTCTTTATACTTTTTTGCTGAAGAACACAGAAGGAACCAATACAAGGACAATAGTTATTCTGAACACAAACAAAGAGGGGAAGAAAGCATGAGCACACCTGCCAGCAACAGAATTACCAGGATAAAATTTTGGCACCTGTACCTGTACTGTTTACTGTTTAGTACCTGTACTATTTACACTCTTTTTTTAAGAAAACTGACAAAAACATGAACTTCCTACTTCAACATTAAAAATAAACATTTCTTTCTCTCCAGAGATGTGTTCTGTCAAGGAAATGAGTCTTACTGTAGGGGAGTCCTCAAACAAGTACTACAAACCTCAATTCAGTTCAAACCCTAAAGTCAATAGCAACTCTATTAAAAAGGCTTGTCCATTAGCAGACTGACACTGATTGACAATTATTTTTATCCTTACACATATACAACAGTTCACTGCCACAAAGTACAACCTCTTCCTTGTACACTAGTGATACACTACAGAATCTAGAATTTCCCTTCCCACATCATAATGTACTTTACTTGGAGGGATCACACACGATAAGGAAGACATAAGGAACGGGGTTGAATGACCATGAAACAGTGTTTCACCTATTTTTTTCAGTCTGGTCAACTCAGTTCCCCCACTATTTTTAGTCATTCACATCTACAATCGATACTTCAATTACAAAATGGGTTAAGTTGCCTTCTGCACTGAATCTGGCATCTAAAAATAGTGATAAAATTGAACTCCCTCCAGCAATTTACAAATCCCTTTAGAACAGACAATTTCTCAGAAAGTATTCCACAGTCACAGAGGGAAAGCTCCTTCTTAAACATCCAGTCTTTCTAGCTTCATCACTGCTCATGCCTGTCCTAATGCCAAGATTTTGTACTGTCTACATCTTGCATTTACCAGAATAAAAGACGGTTGTTTCCCTTTCCAATCAAGTCACTGGGTTCTGTGTGATCAGAGAGCATCCTACATTTGACAAAAAGGTTTTTCTTAAAAGCTTCTTTGCAAAGACATGTAAACCTCAAGTCATTACTTCTCAACATCCAAAGAGCAAGTGGCCTCATTATACGGTAACATTGCTAAATTCTGTTATTACTAGTGAATTTGCAGCAATGAAGCGTTTGACCTACATAGATTTTTTTTTGTTGCCACAACTTGGAACAAACAGAATTAAGTCTTTCAGTAACAACATTCATTTTGGTCAAATCCAGAAAACAAGACCTCTGAAGCAACTGAACTGCCAAAATAAGTTTTGTGAGAGACATTTGTCATAAAAGTGGTCAGTGCAACATTTCCAAAAGCAAGTCACCCGAGAAATCTGTAGTGGAGATGAATAACAAATCTTTCCTGACAGTTCTTGGCAGGGCAAGCTTATATTACAGAACAGTGAGAAAAAGAAGACCATCAAGGAAAGAACAGGATCTTTTGAAGGGAGATCATGCAAAAGGCAGCAAGAGTGGAAAGCATTTACACGGCAGCACAAATGCAAGAACTTTAAACATAAAAGTGAGAATTCCCAAACGAATATACGTAAGTTTGGGAAGCAAATGTTTCAACACATTAAAAGCTTGTGTAACAAAACATCAAAGTTTGGATTCACCATGAACTACTCTGAACAGCTCCTACTCAACTTCTAAATAAAAGCTTTTCCTGCTTCAATTTGGAGAGCTGAATTGCATTAACATCATAGCTTATAGTATGGGCTACTGCTAAGGTAAAGTCTTACATCATTAACATTCTAAAATGTGATTTCTTTTGAAGCATACATTCTTCACCTATCACTGTATTTTACTGTGAAGTGTCAGCTTCCAGACCATTTTGTGCAGAAGATGTACAATGGCAAGCTAGGAAGCCATTTTATGCTAAACAAAACCAACTGTTTATTGATACTGGTTGTCTGCTTCTTCCTAATCACTTTCACCTATTGAATATTACTGTTGCACAAGAACATAATCAAATATTTTCATATTTTGAAAGATTCTCGAAAACAGTACTCAAAAATTAAGTTGTAAAAAATCAAGACAGGTCTTTTAAAAGGAAAAATCTGTTTGAAATGTTTCTACACAGTAGGGTATAAATCTGTAGTGTATATAGTTGGATGTTACATTTCAGATAAAACTATACTTCTTGGCAGACATATCTCTGTTAGTGCAGCCACAGTTTTCCCAGCAGAAAGAATTGTTTGTTTGTTTGTTTACTTGTTTGATGGCAGTTTTGGGTCACATTTGCTCTTTGGCTCCAAAATGATCAAGCTTCACTTTCTTAGAAGCTTAGCCCAACACGTTTTTTTTTGTATTTGCCAGCCAAACCTTCCCATTAGACACAACACGAAGTAGCTCAGAAAAAAGGTTGAAGATTCAAGTAATCATAATACAGTAAGCAATAAAAATTTTATAGAATTTTAAAGGTGGCATTTTCAATTGGTAGATGAATTATAAGTTGCAAGATACACACTCTTGATGAAAAAAATAGAAAGACCTCAGAGTAAAAAAAAGAAAAAGGAGAAATGCATGCTAAAGGGAAGCTATTTCTTCAGCAGCAATGAAATGGCATTCAAGAACAAACAGCATTAAATTGTCTCTTATCTGCTCTAACTTGTATGTCCTAACTCACCTCAGCGAAATTTTAACAGCACAATGACAAGCTATCGGTAAGATATATAAATACTTAATTTCTCTGGAAAAATACATTTTAATACATGGCCTCTGAAAGTAACCAGGACCATTCTTTGCCATTCATCTGAAAGCAAGAGACAATGCAAAATAAACTGACCTTCTGTTAGAGCTAAGACCAAAGGCAATTTGTAACTGCATGGGTAAGTCTGGAGTGAAGCCAGTCTTACAGAGCCGAGAAGGGCAAAAGGGAAAAGGGCAACACACGGGCAAGTGCACAGGCATGCACTGACATAATTCTAAGGGTGGACAGTTGGGAGTGAAAGATGTCAGTGGGACTGTGCTTGTAAGCTGCAAAGCCCCCCATCCCTCAAGAGGTTTTACAAAGCTGAGGCATGAAAAGGCTCATGTGATGTTCTTTAAAAGGACGGCCTGAACTGCTGATGAAGGAAAGCTCCCGCGGAGACATCACTAGCTCCCTCCTTCTCCAAGGGAAGCTCCCTTCAGCACGGCTTCCCTCTGCAACTAGCGGCGCCCCCGCCACCCCCAGCACCTTCCAGAAGAGCATCCCCTCCACTTGTGCC
>VYXF01006163.1:279354-367262 GCA_013397295.1 Polioptila caerulea | reverse complement strand
GGCCGCCGGGCCGGCGAGCAGTGACCAGCTTGGCCCGCCAGGCCTGCTGTCCTCGTGAGTCATTCCCGAACGCCCATACCCGTCAGAACAATTACTGTTCTAACACAGGGAGCTGCGGTCATAGCCGAGCGTGCAGCAGACATTATCCCAGGCCACCAATCATCCAGCAATCCCTCATTGAAGGAGGGAGCGGTTCTGAAACCCGACAGGAGGAACAAGGCCAGCCTGGGGAAGGAGAAACAGTGCCTTCCAAAGGAGGTACGAACGAAGAGCCTAGCACCATACCATCCCCGCAATTCATGCTGCTGCGAGATGTGTAATGACAGCACTCTGGTGGAGCTGATTCATCAGCAATCTCTCTAGCCTATCGTCTGACATTTTGAGATGCCTTTTCTATAGTGACAATAGCAACTGAAGAAGCTGGTATGGTGGAAACTGGGTGTCACTTGCTTCCTCCTCAGAAAAGCATCAAGCCATATGATGTAAGGCGCAGCCCCGGGCACACCGCGCTCCCTTCCCGCCGCCGCCGAGCAGCCCCCGCGGGGCCGGGCGAGCGGCAGCAGGCGCTGNTTTTTTAGCTAGCTGAAGAAAGAAGCCCCTTCCAGGCACCGCCAGTACCAGCCATGCTTCCCACTAATTGTCCAAGTTACTTTTCCTACCACCTCGCTCTACCCCCTGCAACAGGAAGGCACGAACATGCACAGCGGCTCCTTTCCAACACCTGACATTGGCAGCAATAAGGCTGTCAGAGACAACCCCAGACAACGTACAAGTGCTCAGGCCAAGAGACTCTATTCAAACAAGCCAGAGCAACACTGCCCTGCACAAGGCAATATTTAGTTTAAACAAAAGGGTACAAGGCTTTTCAATGTCACTTCAGAACTACACTCAAGTAACATGAACCACTGGGAATAGTCTAAAACAAAGCATCATCAAAGCTACACCATATTAGTCTTGGACCAACCCTGCTACCCTTGAACCACTCTGCTACAGATGCAAATGGCTTTAATGCATTCTTCTCTGGCAAAGACTTGACAAACCATTTAAATAGTTTACAAACAAATTAGCAATACAAGTTTATACATTTCTTTCATATAAGGACAGCTGCTGGTAGTGTGGAACAGAACAGAGAGGTAGGAACAGGGAAAAAGGGAACCAGATGAACACTGACCATGATTTTGAAAACCTTAATTAAAGGTTTGCAAGCATTTACATCTCTCAAGTGTCCTTCCAGACATGCATCCTACACAACAAAATCCTCCAAATTAGATAATTAAGATAGTTATCTCTACTCCACAAAACATTCAGAGCAGTTTCTAATTGGATGTACTGTTCAAGATGTGCATTAGTGATGTATAAGAAGGGGCAAATAGAAGTCCGGCATTTGCAGATAACAACTGGGTAGCAAAAAAACCAAAAAACAATCCACACTAAAAAAACCCGATTGACTGAAGAAGTGTACAACGTGCTAACTGCTTTTCAGCTGTAAATTTATCAACAAACACAGAGTGAAACAATTTATAACATTATACTGAAATTCAGGTTTTTTGCATTGACTATTAAACAGAAACAAGATATTCCCGTTTTAGCAGACCCTGGTACGAGAGCACAGCCCCACCGTGGCAGACCATGTCTTCAGGGGCAGAGGCCCAGCTTACATAACTGGCCCATACAAGGGGAAGGACAAGAGCCAGCATGAAAGTTAAGTCTGACAAAATACAAGTCCTATGCGTACCAGAACCAGGAATCATGTTCCATCACCATGCATTCTCTTTTTCATATTAGAATATCAAAGGAGAAACCTTCCATCAATATGGATTTAAAGCAGACTGAATAACTTCCACACTTCTAAAATTCAAATTTCTTTTTGTCAAGTCGTCACATCATTTTTCCTATAGCAGGTCTCCTAGTTAACATACACAATTTTGTGTTTTTGAGAATTACTTTCAATACATCTGCAGCCATTTGTACAGAAACAGTCTGTTGTACCTGAAGGCCATTTGCCAGTGATTCTGCTTTGGTATCTCACTCTCTCAATGTTGCTTATAAGGCTTAGCCCTATCACAATTCTTGAAGTAGAAAAACAAACCAATGGTAAATCTGAAAGTCCAATATGGGGGGAAGCTACCAAAACAGCAAAGTTTAAAGAAAGGCCAAGCCTGAGGCAAAAAAAAACAAAGCAAATTCTAAATTCTGCACAATCAACTGATCTCGTATTGGACACCAAAGCGTCAATACTACACAGGCAATTTGCACTCAAGCATTCCACCCTCTGAGGTAAACCTTTCTCAAAGTTTTAGTAACAGACTTTTGTCTGTTTTTTAGATTACTCCAGTGTTTGAGACTCCGAGCATTCTGAACTAAGCAGCTTTACAGTTTCAAACGGACGGATTCACTGAAAGCCTATAGCAACACTTTCCTTGATACACAAGTAATACATTAGGAAGGGCTCCCATTGCTGGTAGCTCAACATCCCGACAACTACTCATCCCCTTGTCACCTGCACAAGGCAACTTGAACTGCAGTGCAGTCCAGCAGAAATACCAGAAAATCCAACAATAAAATAAGCAAAAAGTAAAAAACCCAGAATAATTAGACAGATGACACACAACAAACACCAGTCAGATAGAAAACTGTAGCACATATGATTTATTTTTTCAAATTTATTCTTGGAACAATCCTGGTTTGCTTAAGGCACACAGAAGTATCATTCCTCAGACTCCGTTTTCCGACCTAAAAACTTCGGGTCTCCCACTGACAGACGATTGTTTCCAATTGCTCCAATTCCTCCAGACTGAGGAGGAAAACCCTCTCTACATCAACCTGGAAACTACTGTTTTTGGAGGAATCACAAGTCTGTCTGATTCAGAAACAAAATCAAATGAAAGGGAAAGGTGAGTGCGGAGAAATATGGGACACACATTTCTATCCAGCCCTTCTTTGCATATACTATAGAGAATTCAACAGGAAGCATCTCCTGGTGAGGGGCTCTGGCAATCTTAACACTTGCACCCAGCAACAGAGCTACAGAAAGAAGAGATGAGCTCGCGCCTTTAGTTTTAAGACTACAATCACTCCGGAGAATGTTTGTCTTAAGGACATTCTAGAGGGGGAACCGATCCTGCACACAGCCTCAGGGAACAGAAGGCACCCGGCCCACATTTCCCTTCAGGGGTGCCCGGTTCCCCCGCCGGCCCCCGGGCCCACTCTCCCGGCCGCCTCCCACGGAAGGCCCCCACCAGCAGCCCCAGGCCCACAACGGCCGGAGGCGGCCGCAGCGGAGCCGCCGAGCCCGCGGCTCTCACCGGCCCCATCGCCCCCCGGCTGGCGGGCGGCCTGAGGGAGCTGCACCTCCACAGCGCGGCGCGGCACGGCACAGGCCGCGGCCCTTCGCCGCTACCAGCCGCCATCCTCACGCCGCCGGGCTCTGCGGGCGGATGCCGGCGCAGCCCGCGGGCCCGGGCCATCCCCGCGGGGAGATGTCGCGCCGCTGGGACTGCGCCTCCACACGGTCCGCGGGAGAAACGGGGAGGCTCGGGCCTGGCAGCGGAGGAAGGCCTAGCCACCCTCCCACGGGCGCGGACGGCAAAGGGAGCGGGGCTCACCGGGGAAAGGACAAGGCTAGCGGGTCTCACCTGGGCCCGGCGGGTCGGGCCGCTGACGGTCCGGCGGCTGCTCGGCGGGGTTTGAAATCGCCAGCACCGCCCGCACCTCCCAGTGTCCGCCGCGCCCATTGGTCGCTGCCGGCCCCGCCCGCTCTCGCGCCCGCGCCCCTTATTGGCCCGTTTGAATCCGGCAGCCGCAGCGCGTGCTCCCCGCGCGCTCCCGGGACAGCGCCGCCGCGGGCGGCCTCCAGCGGCCCGGCCCGGCCCGGCCCGGGATCCACCGAGAGGGGCCCGGCCCGGCCCGGGATCCACCGCGAGGGGCCCGGCCCGGCCCGGGATCCACCGAGAGCGGCCCGCCCGCTCTCTCGGCCGCCGCCGTGTCCCCGGGCAGGGTGCAGGAGGAGGCTGCCGGGCCCTCCGCGGCCGGAGCAGCGCCTGGCGAGAGGCGCTGGTCCTCAGGCAGCCGGGTCAGGCCGCAGGACTTTGGCAAAGGGCTAAAGCATCTCGGAGCTGATGGATGTGGCTTTGGGGAAGTTCCTGCTACAGAAGAATGGGCCATCTCTTTCCTATGGTCAGTGAGTTTGCAAAGCAGCGAGTCAAGAAACGACTGAGAGGGGACCTCATCAATGTGTATCAGTATCTGAAGGGAAGGTGTCAGAGGATGGAGCCAGGCTCTGCTCAGTGGTGCCAAGCAATAGGACAAGAGGCAACGGGCAGAGACTGATCCACAGGAAGTTCCACGTGAGGAACTTTACTGTGTGGGTGACCGTGCACTGGAAGATGGCCCAGAGAAGTTGTGGAGTCCCCCTCACTGGAGATCTGTGCCATGTGCTCTGGGGTTACCCTGCTCGATCAGGGAGGTTGGCTCAGGTGACTGCACAGTGTCCTTTCCACCCTGACCTATTCTGTGAACTGTTTTTGGAGCACAATGTGTTTTCCCTCCTTCATTTCTTAAATTCAGTTTAAAAAATTGAAGGAAAAATTTTTCTGGGTAATCAGAATAGAAGACAAGGGCCAGCAGGGTGCAATGCACTCAACTGCAATTAATCTTACACTGCCCTCTCCCCACCCTGCCATGTAAGCACCATCAGATTTTTTAAAAGTGACGCAATTTTTTCATGACCTGACTGAAATGGCTTCTGCACTGTGCTTCAATTGTGAAATGAGCAGAAATACAGTTGTTTAAAATGTTTTAGGTAGTTCTTTCATCAGAAAGGGACAGAATGTGTTACAAGATTGGCACCAGTACTGCAGTGTCAGTTATTAGTGGGTGTTTCATTCCTTACTCAGCCTTTTGAACTATTTAAACTCTTGGTTATCAAAAAGGCAACAGAAGCTTAAACAAAATCCCCTACAGAAAGAAAAAGCAGCTCTTCTCCAGAGCTTTCTTTTCCACTCAGCAGAGTCTTGAGATCTCTACAGTCCTAATACACACCAAAATGAACAGCCCCTTCTGCTGTGAACCATGTTAAAGAGGGGGAAAAAAGCAAGGTGGGGCAGAGTGAGAGGTATGACGTGTGTGAAGGAATCTGCAAAAGTGAGTGTAGATATTGGGCCCTTGATTCAAAATTGTAGGGGTACAGTGTATGCTACAATCAGGTTTCTAAGAACCCAAATCTGTTGCTACCTTCTTGCTCCTCTGAAATGAAGCAAAGTTGACGTTCTGTCTGAACAGGTCTGGAAGTTCCTCATTCAAAGGAGAGTCCAAATAATATGCATGATTCACAACCAAAAGCCAGGCAGAGTGGTTAAGAAAAGCTAAATTTATATTAAATTATCATCAACCCCTAAAATATTGAACACAGTGGTTAAATAACTCCAGAAAATCCAATGTCTCCAGTGAGTAACGTTAAAACCATTACACAGGAACACACGGAAATCACTGACGTTAGCTCGGGACAGACAGGAGAGAGGTTTGCTTTTTACACAGTAAATCAGTGCTCAAGAGATCATCCTCCAGAAGCCTTTCTACATTCTTATCCTAAGTGCAACAAAGGTCTTCTCTTCCCCAGAATGGGGAACCACGATGCATCCCCAAGGCAGCATCTCACTGGGGCTGTCTCTAGGAAAAAGACACGAATCTCTGCCCACCTCACTGGCAGAGGAGGCTGTGTGACATTTTATTGCTCCTTTTCACCATAATCATTTGTGGAAGGGAGCAGAGAGCAGTTATGAATGGGTGTTAGGCTGGAGTGCACAGGGTCTCCTAAGAAGCAGCAGAGAATATTGATCAAGGTGGAGATCACAAACACCATGAGTTGTTGAAAAGACTGACTCTGTTTTTCCTTTCCATTCCACACTTGCAACTTGGTCAGTGATTACTCTAGCAGGCTGACTTAAGTGACAGGTCTGGGCAGATGTTTCCCTTCACCCCTGTCCCACTCAGGATTTTGGTGCATGGTCACATAAGCTATTGGGGAAAAAAACCAAAAACCAACCCATTCCAAAACCCAAAGAAACCCTGCTCTCCTACAAGTCAGAGCCTTCCTCCCCAGTCTCCCCACTCCCAGCCCTGATGCCCCTGCCCCTACACACGGTTTCTGCTCAAATTGATTCTTCTGCCTACGCTTGAGCCCTCTGGTGTTGTCCCTGCATGAAGTGGCTTAGATAGGCAGGGTCCATGTCAGTGATATGCACTCCTTTCTCCGTTCCCAGTCGAGTCCATACCTCAATCCAAAAGTGCCTCTGCCCAACAAAATCAATGCTTCCAAGGCTAGTGTCAAACAAATAAATAATTAAATAAAAATCTAATTAAAAAAAAATAAATTCCCTCTGGGAGTAGGGAAGAGTCCCACATTAACACAGGGAAATCCAAGCCTTAGCTCCAGTTCATTTTCCACAGGAATATACACCAGTCAGCCCAATGGTGCAGTTAGGGACAGAGTCTCAAGCCACCTAGCCAGGTCAAAGCTGCAACCTTCCCCTATCCACAAAGCTACCTCTGCTGTGGAAAGTACAGGCAAACTACTGGCAACTGTTGTATTTTTCAGGGGTAGCAGGCCTGTTAGTAAATAAACAAGGTTTGATCAGAGTAGGACAATTCTTTTTAATCAGCTGAAAAAAATATTGCATGGGAGATGTACCCTCCCCCTACCTCTGAACCATACCCCAGTGTATATTTTGCTCTCTTTACACCATGGGTGGGAATGTACTTGACCTCTTTCCAGGCGATAAAAGAAGTTACAAAGTTTGCAGTGAGAAATTCTTCACTGGGAAGTTCTGCTTCCAAGGATCTGGCTTAATGCTTAGTATTCTACCATGTGATTTGAGGGGTTAATATAAATTTTGTTTTTGGAGAAGTGTCAAGCAACGTTTTCTCTTTTTTCTTTTTGAACAAACAGGTGACAAGAGAATGTGAAGAGGTGGCAATAGTCCTTGGGAGCATGCAAGACCGAGCTCCAAATGCTGCTGGGTTTTGGCTGCAAGGGTAGGATGACATTCCCTAAAGGGTAAGAGTCTTGAAGGCCAGAGAACAACTGAAGCTCATGCAGCTAATGGGAAAAATTATTTGGCAAGGATAGCTATTTAGTGGTAACAGAAGAACTTAAAGTGCAATTCTATCTGATAAACAACTACTTAAAATGGCCCTTGCAGCTCCCTGATTATTGTCTCCTGTTCTAGGTCAAATGGGCTCAGCCTAGTAATAAAGCAGTTCCTAACTGTCAGCACTGAGCATTCCCCTGGGAGAGACTTGACCTAGGAATTCTCTCTTTTCCCTTATTATGGTAATCAAAGGTCCTAAAGGCCAAAATAATTGGGACCTTGCAAAATTGGGACTAGCGGGGACCTAGCAAATTTTCTTTTTCTTTTTTTATATATCAATTATGCAAAGATCAGTAAAATTTAGGTCTTGCTGAGATCCACTTCCTCCCATTAGCTCTGTAAAGCTAAGTAAAATACCAATCTCTTTTTGTCTCAAGTTCAGCACCCAGACTCCAGTACCCACAGGCAACAGTTCTGAAAGGGCCATTTGCTGACTCTTGTTTTTCCAGAGTAGAAACATGTTTTAATAGGAAAGGGGAGAACAGGAGCAGTGTCCACTGCCAGCAACAGACACAGTGCTCCAATCTGAGCATTCCTTAAAGTTTTTAGAAGCAGATATGAAAGTAAGCAGTGATGCTCTCATGAAGTGAGTCTTGGCAACTGTGGTTACCCTCTTTATGCCTTTCCAAGGTGACCTGATGCTGTGTCAGTGTCCTCTTGAGCCCCAAACTATACCCCATCTATACCAAGACCTCTCTCATGTCAGAGACCCCTCAACACAAAGCCTCAAAGAGTGCTGCTAGTGCTGGAATGACATGGGGTACTTCTGTGACCAGGAGCCAGCAATGAGGCAGCTCTGCTCTCTTCATGGGCATTGACCGTGAGCTGGATGGCACGGGACTTGCAGGTTGCCGGGGAACAGAGACTCCGAACCAGATTCAGGCCAGACGAGTCACTGCACAAGTTAACGTGGCAGCTTCCAGGAAAAGGGAACATATAAATAAACCACAGACAGTGAAAATAAGTCAAAAGGGTCTCTGGGTTCCAACCAACCCACCCATCCTCCTTCTCCAACCACAACAACACAGCTGCCCAAGCTCCATGCTGAAAGGCAGTGCCAGTCTCAGGCCTCTTGCAAGAGAGGCTGGTCTCTTCCTTGCCAGGCAGGCAGAGTCCTGTTTTTTTGTGCAGAGCAGAGGGTAGGGAGGGTACGACTGCTTCCAAAGTCACGTGTACTTTAGACCTCGCTCTCTGTGGAGGGCTTGCGTTGGTGTTTCCAGCCTGTGTCTGGGAGTGAGCCCCGCCGCTCAGGAGTGGCTGCTGCTGTGTTAACACTGCTGCATTCAGACTGTTCTTCCTGCAGCAGCTGCTCAGTTTCGGTGTCATCCAGTGAACCAGAACTAGCCTGGATAGAGACCGTATCCGTCTTCATGCAGACGTGGTCCCGCAGGATCCCTCCACGGGAGCTCCGAATCTGCTTAAGGTCATCCCATTCGGAATCATCACTGGATAAAAGGCATATTCCCTCCACAATCTTGATCTTCTCCTTAGTGTAGCTGTGGTCAGGACCAGTCTAGGGAGAAGACAAATGAATGAAAAAAATACATCTATGGAAAAGTATGGCAAAGAGCAATGCAGAGTTAGAATGAAGACAGTGAAGCAGACAAAAAGCTGGACCTCCATACAAACAGCCACTGGCTTTAACTGCCACAACGACAGAACCCATTTTAAGCTTCCTTTAGTTCTTTACAACCCCCAGATGAGTCCTCTCTGCAAGGGCTCTCATTCCAAACTTCATGATTCTTCAGTTTTGGAAGTGGAATGAGGATGAGGCTGCTCTTCTCATTCAACTATACATATTCCCTGACAGAAGAAAGTAAGAACACTGAGTCTAAAAAGGAAGGAAAAGATCTCCACCAAACAAAATGGGAAGCAGAAACAGACAGAAAACCTCACCACATCTAGAGTCATTCTAGATTTATCTCTCAGCAAAGCACAGCTGGAATACCACTGTTGAGTCCGAGTCTCACAGCGACACAGGGGAAGGAGATTATAGGGAAACAATGAAAATGATCAGAGGCTAAAGGGACCACACTGAGATTAAAGCAGTGAAATCTAACTTGGCACACTGACAAATAAGGAGCATCTGATCTATCCCGGAGGAGAAAGTGGAGGGGGTGGGGAAATATACATCTGTATATATAAAGGAGTATCGGAATTAAGAGAAAAGTGGAAAGGATTCAGATTCCCAGATAAATAATCCTGGCTTATCCTTAATAGATAAGGCTAAAATGGCTTGAAGAGTTGGAGAATCTACTGGACAGTAGCTTTGAAAAACAGTAAGGGAAAACTTTCCCCTGCATAAATCTGTGATCCCTGCCAGAGGAACTAAGTGATCTAACAGATAATCATAAATAGTCCTAATAGAAATTGCCTTTTAAAAATATCACTGAGTGTGAGTAGCCAAAGCCCAGACCAAAGAATCTGCCATAGAAAATTACTTATACATTCCTGACAGACAGCAGAGCTAATTTAAGGACATAAAAGCTGGGGTGGGAAAACCAAGAAAGAGCAATTAGTACGGACAGTGCTTGAGCCACACAACAGAGCTTGAGTGAGGGAGGCAGGATCAAACACACAGAGTAGTGATACCTGACGTGAGGATGTGGACGGAAATCAGAAGAGGGAAGATGAGAAGCTATCTGAGTGATAAGAAAGCTTCTGAGGAGAAAAGAGAAGAGAAACCAAGTGCTGCAAAATATCATATCAAACTCTCTCCATCATGTGGCGCAAAGTACCGACCTCTAAATGGCCTTTAAAATGCTCTATTTAATAAAAGCTCTATTTTTTTCTCTTATCCCACCCTCTTCCAGGTGGTGCACAGCCAGGAGCCACATTCTTGTTACCAAACCCCTTCTGGCTGCCTGGTTCCCCTGGTGACTGTCTAAAGCAACCTTGGTGCAACAGCCACTAACCAGGACCTGTATCGAAGGAAGACAATTCCAATTGGCTCGTGTACTTTTGAGGGCCAGCATCCAGTGCAAATGACATACAAGACACTTTGTGGGAGTGGGTAAGAAGCAGAGAACTAAAGAGAGGTTAAATTCACTACAGCTCATGGGGAAGAAGTGCTGCTGACTGATCTCCACAGTGGTCTGAACAATTCACTGAAGCTGTCCTCCTGTGTCCTGGAACTAAATGCTAACAAGCTGCAATCCTTCCAAATAATGAGGCCTGTAATACTCATCAGCAGCCTGAGCTGGGCTCCCACATCCTTAGTAGCAGCTCTTACCTCTTTCTTGTAGCACAACTGGTTGTACATGGTTGGTTTGGGAATCGATTCAATCTTCACCTCCTGGGTAGATGTCCGATATGAAGGATTACTGTAGGTTAGGTTCCCCAAGCCAGGGTCCGTAAACTTGGACTTATTATGCCTAGAGGGAGAGAGCTGTCAGAAAAGTCACAGGAACCTACTGCCAGGATCCAAAGTTCCTGTTCAGCAAGTGGATGGCTCCAGCCATCTCCACTGTCCCTCAAAGAGAGAATCCTGGCTTCACCTGGCTTTTCAGCTATGAGTCAATTTACTGGCTACCAGTACAGCAAGGCACTGCCATGTAACCACAAAAGCTATCATGGCAGTAACTGGTGAAGTTATCTGTCAGAAAGCACATGAGCTCACATGTTTACTGAGATATGAATTCTCTCACATCCCTGTCCATAATAACTCATAGGCTCTCTGCAGAAAACTTAGCCAATAAGGTTTGAAATAGTAGAACTTCGTGACTACACTTAAGAGGAACAGGACTCAAAACCTTAAACATAAAATCACCAAGCACTCTTTCAAATGGAGGAAAAAAGGACTGAAAATGACAATAAAGAAAGATTTAGTGCTTTCAGGGACTTTCTTCTCCTACAACTCAAGAGTTTACAATTGGCCAGGCGAAGGAAGAAAGATCACTTACCTATATATAATTAAAGCAGCAATAAGCAGCAAAATAAACAAGATGCTGAGAAGACCTCCAATAATGTAGCTGACATGCAGTCCTTCTCCTGAAAGTGAACACCAAGGGTAATTTATGCACTCATTTTATATTTCACTGGATAATACTGACCTAGGTGTAATGCCTAATGCTGAGGCTCTACCCATACACAAGTATGTAAACTAAAATGTCAGCACATTAAGGTTTAGCAGAGGGTTCTGTTGGCTTCATATGAAACATACAGTAAACTTTCCTCCCAGCCAGGCTCCAGCAAACCAAGGAGTATCAAAATCTTTGTAACGGGGCTGTGATGGAGGAGTTAGATCCCTTTGCCCACAGGTTACTTCCTGTTAGTGGGAAGCGACTACCACAGTCAACCATCTTCAACTAAACACAAAGGGGACTGTGAAAAAGAGTACTATTAACAGGAAGAGCCCAATGGATGAGGTATAGGATGAAAGAAAACAGAACTATTTGGAAAAGTCCCCATCTAGGTTAATGAATGTCTGTAGAGGCATTTTGCTCTACTCAGAGGGCATTTGAGTAATTCAAGTCTGAATTTCAGTTTCAGACACTATGGACTGGAATGCCCTGAGCACATCTGGAGGAACAACCCTGGTGGAAAAGAGTTAAAAAAAACCAACTCACCCATGGTGGCCAGCACTGCCTCATTTGCACGAGTACACAAGCCTTGCCTAGCGTCTTTGTCAGAGCAGCTGAATGACAGAAGGACAGTTATTTACTAAAAGTAGAATCAACAGTATCAAAGGTATCAAAAAACAGGATGGAAAAACCCCTCCCTTTCCAGTTAAAAAACACAGATCTTCCTTTCCCTTCTTCAGTATTTTGCATACAGAGAAGAGACAATCATATACATAGGGGGTGTGCATGGATATATCAGTTATTGGTCTGCACTATCTTTATATCCAATTCATTCTAGATTTGCCTCTCAGGCACACAGGTGTACTCATATCTTTCAGCATCAGTGCTGAAGCAAAAATCAAAACGTCTCAGAGTCAGCACGAATACATTTCTGTCCAATAAATCATACTCAACAAAGTGCAAGTTTTGCTCTGCAAATAACTCAGCCATATACTATAGAGCCACTCTTGCAGAGCTGTATAAATAGCAGGCTGTAGGGAATTAGTAGTAAAGAGTCTCTTAACTACCTGAATTGTAACTTAAATGTTAGAGCTGTAAAGATTCTGTTCTGCCCCAAGCAAGCTATCCCCTTCCCAGGGCAGAACCATTTCCTCAGCAGTGGGTCTAGTCTGAGATGTTTCAGTGAATTGGCAACGGGCAGCCTCTGTCCTCCTCCTCTGTCCTCCTCTCAGAAATAGGTTCTCAAAATTAGGATATTGAAAAATCAAGCAAATGAATGACATATGGGCTAAAGATGGATTTTAACACTTCAGTACAGTCAGCCTACACACACATTTCAACAAAACAGACAGAAAGAATCTGTAGCTGTTTCTTGCCATCTCAACATTGTTCTGCATCTTTGTCATTAATAGTTTCATCCATTAAAAATGTGAAATCTGGAGCTGGAATATCCTCTTCTGGCTAGAGATAGGTATATTTGGACGATGGCAACCAGAGGGGGCTTGTATGTGGCACCTTGCAAAAGCTGGGACTTTCACACCCCAATTCCAAGAGAACAAGAACACTTACTTTCCTTCCACTGTTTCCAGGGAGGTGAGAGGTTTGGTTGTTGAAGTACCCAGTCTGCCAGGCGGCGTTTGACTTCTCTCACTTACACTGGTTGGTTCTGGACCAGGGGGCACCACACCAGGAACTAGAACAACACAGAAAAACAAGCACAACTCCAACTTTGTGGCACAGATGAACAAGTCTGATAGGCCATTTCCAAAACTCTCTATAGCTTATATGAGCAGCCTTCCCATCCCAAACCCAGTCTGTCAGCAGAAAGGACAGAAAAAAGCTCTGTTACTCACAACCACTGGCCTTAGTTCCAAAACACAATCTGCATAAGATATATACAGTGGAGGGCCCCAGCTGCTCTGGTTGTCACTGCATAAGCAGTAGCAGTGGCTCACTTATGGAAGCTACTACCCAAGTGACACTCAGTAAACTCACTTGTAGAACAGGGCCGCCCATCTGGTTCATCTGGACACGCACAGACAAAATCAGAAGCCCTGGCAAAGCAGAGGTGAGTGCAGCCTCCATTGTTCACTCCACAAGCATTACTACCTGGAAGGAACAAACAGTTTTCTAAATAGGTTACATCTGAACAAGAAGGGGCTCAGAGCAACAACTTTCTTTCCTGCTCAGCCAGAAATGCTTCTTAGAAATCCGCCAAGTTATTATTTTTTTGTCATATGCCCATCATCTGATTGCTAAGACAGTGATGACAATAGCCAGACACTGAATTGGATTAGGGCAGTGTTGAAAAGGAAGGTACTGGAAATCTTTAGACAGAAGCCCAGACAACACAGTTGCAGAGATTAAAAAAAATAAAAAGCTCACATTCTTCTTCTGTTTTAAAACAATGTTGGGTGAACAACAAGAAAGTGACATTTGCTAATCAAAGCTTTAAAAGAACACCATTAAGATGTACCTGACTGAAAATCACAGGCAGACGGGGAATATGCTACAGGAAGATGTGTGAATAGTTTGAGCATAGAAAAGGATGTCATCCTTACTTGACATCCATAACAGCGCAGCAGTTTCAAAGTTCTTTTGGTGTACAACTAGCATTTGCCTGAATCAAGGTCCTTCTATTTACCTGTCTGCCTCTGAGGAGAAACCACAATGATATCCATCAATCCCTCAACATTGGCTAGGACTGTCTCTTTGTTCCGCCCAGAGTATTTGTCCACTCTCTGGATAGATTTCGTTTGCCAGTCAGTCCAGTATATCCATCTGTCCTGCTGCTCAGGGTGACAGCAAAGAAAAATCACAGCCATTATTAGCATGTTTAGTCATGTAGACACAGGATACCCATAAAAAACATATCCCAGTGGCAGAAGGCCCAAAACAAAGGCCTTTTCAAACCCTTACCCCTCTTATTGTAAAGAAGATGACTGTCTACACCCCACAGTTCAGACAAACTTCCTTTGTTAGCTCCAGAGAATATATAAGTACTATCCCCTCAGCCATCTTGCTTTCCTCAGACTGTAACACTTGCCTGTTCCCAAACTCCACTGTACAAACTCATCAACACACCAGGGAGAATGGTGGCAGCAGGAAAATCTTCTCACCTGTGTCAGAGCAAAGGGATGGGACACCTGGCTGACCAGCACCTGCCGTAGCTTCCCACTGAGGTCACAACTCTCTATGCGGTCGAGGTGTGCGTCCACCCAGTATATCCTGAAGGCACAAAGAGGTGAGCTTCCATCTATACAAACTCACTTTACTTTCTAGTAATTTACTGGCCAAGATCGTGGAATCGTAAGATGGATCAGGAAATAAAAACTAAAGAAGAAAGTCCCAAAACCAAACCCAAACCCACAGTGCTACTCCAGTAAATGAAGCGAAGAGGGCTAAAAAATCTATTACATCCCCTAACCCACTGTGAGTATAGGAAAATCTTTCACTGACCTCCTGGTGTCATAATCCAATGTCAATCCATTGGGCCATCCTAAGTCAGTGTTAATCAGGATTTTACGTTCAGAGCCATCCAAGTTTGCCCGTTCAATTTTAGCAATGTGACCCCAGTCTGTCCAGAAGAGATACCTGAAGAGATAAAAGGCAAGTGTAAGAAGCAAAGACCATTTCCTTTGGCCTAAGGAAAGTTTTAGCTATGAATGAAACTGCCAGATTCTTCAGGTTCAAAAAAGATAATATGGTCTGTAGCTTGTTTCTCACAGCTATCTGCAAAACCTTCAAATTCACTGTCTGCCTGACTACAAGTCACTCAGAGTCAACCCCTTGCTGGTACCTGCAGATTCACATGGCACATCTCTTCTTCCTCCCACAACCTCCTCTTCCAGCCTGCCTCTGTGCAGCCCTTCCCCCTGCCCCATCAATAAGCTCATATTTACCCCTTCTTGGGAAAGACAGCAATGGCTCGAGGTTCATCCAGGCTGTTATTGATCAGCACTTTCCTGGAGCTTCCATCCAGTCTAGCCACTTCAATGGTATTGCGTCCTGTGTCTGTCCAGTAGAGGTTTCTGGCAACCCAGTCCACTGCCAGGCCATCTGTAGTCTTCAAACCCTGACCAATAACAGTTTCCATGTTGCTGCCATTCAGATCAGCCCGCCTGGATAGAAACCAAAGACAAACGTCAGTGAGGAACAGGTAGCTCCTGGAAATCTGGATCTCCATCAGTCACAGGGCCACTGCATACTACTACCTCCCTAATACCTTTCTCCCCAGTCTCCAGCAGGTTAAACACACCTTCAGCATGAGTTCACTAATACACATGATGCTGTGTACCAAAGACAAGGTGTAAGCAGTGGTGTAGTGCTCAGTCTCCCCAATTTACTGGCACACCCAGCACAAGTCACTGGGTGACCTGGGCGCTGGTCAAGCAGTTGATTGGCACTTACCTGATAACATCAAGAAATACATCTGTGTAGTAAATCTTGCCATCCACACTATCATAGTCCAGAGAAATGACATTGTTCAGCTCAGGGACAGGTATGTGCACATCTGTGTGGTCACTGGTGTCCAGCGAGATACGACGGATGGAAGCACGGCTAGAGAAAAGGAGGTAGGTCTCTGGAGAAGAGTCACATGTCTGCTCATCTCTCTTCAGCTGGATGCCCGTGGGGCAGGCACAGGAGAAACCAGTGGGGTGAGGTAAGCAAAGGTGGGAGCAGCCACCATTTCGAACTCCACATTTATTGAAGCCTTTAGAAACAGGGAAAGCATAGTTTTAGGATCTCACAGACCTAAGCTTTATTTCAAAGGCTACATACATGCACAACTTGCTAGCAGCTAAGTTCTTCCTTACCATCCCAGCCTTGCTGGGAATGTACAGCCCTTTGTACAGAGACACTCTCCCTGCTCTTCAAGATTCATGGTAGGTATGGGCATGATTGGAAAGGAGAACAGGAGGGTCCAGAAGAAGAGGGATCATAAGAAGACAAATCTTAATCAGCATTCCTTGCTAATCATAGTTTTTCCCATGTAAAAAGAAACAGCCAAATGCTCACAGACTTACGTAACTGCAATTTAACTTTATTACTGCTGCAAATGGTAATGGTGACAGAAAGATCCAATCCTGTGGGGAAACTGTGACAATGCACCAGAGACCAGGCTGACAAAGAAGCTTCTGTTTCAACTTAGCTGCACACAGTGGCAAGTAAACAAAAGCATCAGAGAAGCCTGCTGGAAGTGCCTGACGTATTAGGGTCATATAATTTTTTTTTTTTAATTGTAAAGAACCCAGCATACATTTACTAGGAGGGAGTAAGCCCAGGAGACAGGGGGTAGAGCAGGAAGTAGGAAGAAGACAGGTGGATATGATGGCTAGACTTTTGGACAACTTTAAATTATATAGCCAAGTTACACACTCAAGAGTGATGTTCTGCTGTTAGTAACCACAGGAAAAGCAGCAGAGTTCTCTGTAGAAGTACATATTGGGGAAATTCTACCAAAATAAAGCCACAGCACAAAGCAACAGCTTCCACTGAAAAGCAAGGAGTCAAGATGTTTTTTTTTTTTAATTGCAAAGAGTAACAAAAAATTGACTCTGGCACAGAATAGTTGGACAACATGATATATAAAGAGCAACTAAAGCAGCAGAGATTTTGCAGAGCAAAGAGGCAGACAAGAAGATGAAGCCTGCAATGACTGGGAAATAACACTAGAACTTGAAATAATATTTCAGCAACTAGTTTAGGAAGAACTGGAGTCTTCTGAAGTTAAAAAAAAGAAACTGTCCAATGTCAGTAGAGTCTGGTGAAGCCTAATAAAGCATGACTTGTTCAGTTCTCCTAAGAAAGTGGCTCTGCTGTGTGTGAGAATGAGGTTGTCAGTGCAATCCAATTAAGGGAATGGGACAAAGGGGTCAAAAAGCATACAGTAATCAACATTAGACCTACAGAGCTGAGTAAATAGGGAGGAGTGCAAAAACAGTTAAAGAGGGAAGAAGTGATGCCTTAAAAGAAGGCATCAGAAGAAAAGCTGATTTTTGAGAAGTCACTCTCTCACTCCTGCTTTATACAAAAGGATTCTATCCAATGACAGCCCTGAAGGACTCCCCTCGCCACCACCAACACCTGCCAACTGGGGAGCAACTTACCCAGGGGCCGTGCCCTGTCAACAGCTTGAATATCCATGAGGCCAGGCAGGTTTGCCCTCACCAAGATGACATTAGCACCAGTGTCCTTGTCAGCCCTGTGAATGCTGCGAGTTTGCCAGTCAGTCCAGTAGATGTGAGAGTCCAGCAAAGTGAGGCCGTAGGGATGCTGCACTGGAGACAGCAGGGTGCGGCGGTTCACGCCATTGAGATCCGCAGCCTCGATCCGCTACAGGAAGAAACAGAACATCACCCCATGCTCAAAACACTTCTCCTCTTGCTAGCATTTACTGTAGCAAGTGGGAAACAGTGTCAGCGAATGATGTTATTCAGGTTCACCCTCCCTCCATAGCCCATACTCCCAGAAAAGCTTACACTCCCCTTGCTCTTTCGACAACTTGCTCAAGAGCTTCAAATCAGCCTCCAAGCTACCAAATACCCAATGCCAAACAACTCTGAAGAACAGAATCAGACCTCAGTGTGTGCATCAGCCCAGAGCAGCTGGGACCCAGCCTTATCCACTGCCAGTCCATTAGGCCAGCCCAAGTTGTTGCTGATCAACACCACACGTCCAGAGCCATCCATCCCAGAGCGTTCCAGCTTGGCATTTTCACCCCAGTCTGTCCAGTACATATATCTGGGGAAAAGTCAGCAAATATTATGGAAAAGGAAATCAGAAGTCCTGTGTAACTCCTAGACAATCTCTTGATAACACTAACCCCATTTCATGGTATAATGCTATTGCTCGAGGGCTGTCCAGGTTCTGCCAGACCAAGACTTTCCTCATGGAGCCATCAAGGTTGCCCACTTCAATCCGGTTTGTTCCTGTATCTGTCCAATATATCTTCCTGCCAATAGCATCCACAGCCAGCCCATCTGTAGTCAACAGACCTGAGAAAATAGCAAAACATTTTGGTCACTTCTTACTCTCCTAATTTAGTCAGGAACTTCTAGTATTTCTCTTGTCCATCTCATAAGCAACTGCTTTAGCCTTTGCTTGCCTTTCCATCAAAAATGTATCCTACCAGGGTATCAAAGAATCTCTCTTTTCATACTGCATTGAAGCAAGAGGCTCCCAGATCAAAATCTCCCTCACCTGTAGTGATGATGTCCTCAAATTGTGAGCCATCAAGGGCAGCACGACTGATTTTCCGCAACGTGCTGTCTGACCAGTAAACCTTTCCTGGTTTGAAGAAGAAAGAGAAACTTGAAAAAGTCCAGAACAAAACCAACCAAACTCCAACAACCAAACAGCAAAATCCTTAAAAACCAGATCCAGGTTTCTGAATACCTGCTACACCATTCAAAATGGATCTGATTGTACAGGAATAATAACAGCACAAGATTATTAAGCTAGAGGGATAAAACAGTGCAAATTTTCTAGTTCCAATTCTCTCCAAAATATATAGGACCTTTACACAAGGTCTGACCTTAACACAGGGACAGAGAACACTTAATACCATCAGCTAGTAGTAGAGTTCCACATCTGACTTCTCAAATAATCTACCTTGCAGTGCAACACTGTTTATATCCAGCACAGCATCGGATGTTTACTATACATGAACAACCAGAGTCTCAGCTCTACTGTTGTAAAAGGCCTCAGCAAGAGGAACTTTTTAAAATCCAAAATGCATGGGAACCCCACTCAATATTGCAGGCAGTTTTTTTCATACAGTTTGGGTTCTCTGCTTTCCTGTAAGGAAATTGCTTTCCTCACTGGAAACTAATTATTTGCAGCACATACAAGGAAAATAAAAACTTATCCAAATCCACAGCCTACAGAAAGAGCTGCACCTGAGTCTTTACTCAGACATTCAGATAGGAAGTTACTTGTTGTCCTTCAAACACAGATACAGTAAGAAGTTCAGACCTTCATGAGGATCCACTCCAATTGCAATGGTGTTCTTCATGGTGACATTGACTGAGACAACAACATCTGCAAAGTAAGGGATATCCAGAGACACCATCCGGATGTCAGTCCTTCTGGCAAAGATCAGAAAGCTGGTCATTCCTGCAGAGTGGGCAACAGACAGATATTAGTGAGGAGCAAGTTCAGCCAACTGTAGGCATCATTTATCAAATATTCTAGAGGTTACATCCACTTTGGTGAAAAAGGGAAAGTGTCTCAGAAGGTCTTGGCTTATGGACGGTCTGTGTACAAAAGCATGACTTTATTGAGCATCACTTTATGCTTCCTTATATCCAAGTTGAAAAGCATTACACTCATAGAAGAGTTACTTCTGCTAATATGTGTGGGAAGTGGAAATTAGGAGTCACTTTTTCCTGCTAGGGAGGAAAAGTGGATGTACCATGGCCTGAAGCCAAGTGCCTTCCACCATCCTCAGGGGAGGGTCCATAGGAGGAGTGTATACAGACTTATTAAAGATTGTATCACCTTGTAGCTTAAGAATTCACCTCAATATTAGGGCAAAAAGTATGCAAAAAGATGTGACATTTGGTTTACTTGTCCAACATAATTTCAAGAAAAATGTCTCTGTCAATCCATTTCTCAGTAAGTTTCTTCATAGTAATTCCCACTCAAATTGAAGGTACAGACACCAAACGGGTTTTTCAAGATGTAAAGCAGGTAAGCAAATAAAAGTGAAATTTGTTCTCTAACAAGGCAGAAGCAAAATCTAGCTCTGATACAAAACTGCAATGAGGATTCTACAGAGAACACTCACCAGGGGAGCAGGTCTTGCCATCAGATTGCAGGTTGATCCCCGTAGGGCAAGTACAGCTGTAACCTTTCGGAAGAGGTGCCAAAAGGCACAGGTGACTGCAGCCTCCATTGTTAACTTCACATGCTGTATGTACTATGGAAAAGAGGATGAGAAATCCATGAGGCAGAAGCAATGGCACAAAAAAGGGATGCAGCAGCTATAGAAATGTACTCTAGAATGCCCTCAAATACCAAGTCAAGAGTTAATTCTCATGCTGTCATACCCCACACAGACACTTAAGACAAAGAGGGCTGACAGGTCAGCTCCTTGCAGAGAAGACATGCCACATGGCAGAGCCTGAGCAAGCTCTCAGCTCAGTGGGGCTTGGGCGTGAGCTCTGTACCTGGTGGCCTGTGCCGGTGGAAAACATGAATATCCATAAGATTCTCCAGATTGTCCTGCAGTGTTTCCCGAGACTGTCCACTCCTCCTATCTGCGCTCTGGATGCTTTTGGCCTGCCAGTCTGTCCAGTAGATTCTCTCGCCATAAAGAGTAAGTCCAAAGGGGTGAGGGAGATTGTTCCCAATCAGCACCTGCTCAGATTACCCCCATCGCCCCAAGAAAAATATTATATATATTAAAATATTTTAAAGATATATTTTATATATATATTTACATACATATATATTAGCGACTATGAAGTCACTAGGGAGAAGAGGCTTCCCTTGCTCCCTCTCAACATCACAACATACAGTTATAGCAAAAGGAGAATGATGAGGCAACCTTAGCCCTCAAACATCCCTTACACAAAGTTTCAAAGTGAAAAGGGAGTTCTTTTCTCCCAGTGAAAGCCGCTGTGTACTTTGATTTGTAAATTTCCCTTTCCATTGGAAAAAGAGGCAGGAGTCATCATCACTTTGTGTTCAGGCTCCCAGACGTGCTCCTCAAAGACAGCCTACTTACCTTCCTGTGGCTTCCATCCAGACTGGCATACTCGATGGTCTTCATGCCTGCGTCTGCCCAGTACAAGCGCTGTGACTCATAATCAATGGCCAAGCCATTGGGCCACGTCAGGTTGGAGGAAATGATCACCAAGCGGTTTGAGGCATCCATCCCAGCACGTTCAATTTTTGGGTTAGCTCCCCAGTCAGTCCAGTACATGAACCTAAGAAGAAGCCCAGACAGAAGTGAATGCCCATACTTTTCCACTGCCAGAGAAGCGAGGGAGTTTGGTGCCTTCAGGCCCCAGCAGGAAGAAGCATTAAAGTATTACTGTACTCATATCCAGCTTTGGGTTCTTGTAATGTACCTAGGATCATATTCAAATTTATATACCTTACACTGCCCATGAGCTGGCCTAATTACAATGTGTAGGAAAAAGTTCAAGAAAATAGGTCAAGGTCTAAAGATTAACTGATTATTTACCAATGTACACCACTAGCCTTTTACATTCTTGCTGCATTTGTCTTCCAGTAATCCGATCAAGGAAAGAATAGCACTCTTTAACATACATATGAAATAGAAAACATCTAGGTGGCCCCATTCTCAACATTTTTGTCCCACATCTAGTTATTTCATCCCTAGGATAAACAAATGAAAATACTAGCCAGCTCCTGCAAGCTCCACAGCCCAGCAGGCAATTACCCCTGCTTATCCTGTTCCATTATCATCTGAAATCACATCTCTAGTTTCAGTCATTAGCAGGTTGTAGAACAATGGCACCAGTGAGAAAGTAAATTGTACAAAACCAAAGAACCAAGAAGTCTTTAGACATGCAAAAATCATTATGGCATCCCAGAAGAAAGAATTTCTTACCCTCCAACAGGGTCCACCACGATATCTCTAGGTCTGTCTAGGTTCTCCCAGATTAGAACAGTTCTCATGGTCCCATCTGTATTGGAGACCTCTATCCGATCTGTTCCTACAAAAGTTGAGAGAGAAAATAACGGGGATCAAATTGGAACTGCAAGAGCTAAGGCAACAAAACCTCCACACAACAATGCATTCTTCCCCTACACCCATCTGTGTTCTTGGCTGGAAGATAAGTAAGAAATCGGGCTTAAAGTGTCACTTTCCATCTTCTCAAGTCACCTTTGTGGCTGTCACTGATGTGGAGTCCTGTATATAATCCACCTCTTACCTAAGCCCCCATGCCATGAGAGAACAGCTAGAGAAAATAATCTTCCTTATATCTGTCTCAACTATGACTCTCCAGCAGGGAACATGCTCCACCCCAAGATACACTGTTAGAAGATACATAAACACACACAATCACAGGCTCTGCAGCAAGACAACAGTGACAAATGCTTTTAGAGAATTAGTACTGGGAATACTGCAAAGAGAATTAAACTAAGGGTTGTACCTCAATTCACACTCAGTTAAATGCACGGGACATGAAACTCCATCTTTTTGCTACACAGAAATAAGACAGATTTGGGATGAAACAGACAGAAATGCCCAGTGAATTTTCAGTTTTCATGACTAATAAGGAAGACAGAAGTCTATGTAAAGCAGAGGATCCCAGTACCTGCATCAGTCCAGTATAGTTTGTTGGTGACCCAGTCAATTGCAAGTCCAGCTGGACTTTCCAGGCTGGTGTCCACCACAACCTAAATGAAAACAAAAAGAAACAATTCGTAGTGAAATTAGACCTTAGGGAGAAAGTACTTGTCCAAAGCACTACCCATTCACAAACAATGTTAATTTTCAAAAGGCAAAAGCCTGAGCAGAGCAATGCCACACAAGAGAGATCATTAAGGACTTAGAAGTCCAAATAAGGCTTTTATTTAGAGGAACGTCTATTTTTTTGTGCCTGTTCAAACTGCAAATCCAAACTTTGAACTCTGATGCCTCCTTGATAGTGGCCTATAGCAGCCTAGGAGTGTCTGCAAAAAGCATTCCAATGAGCATGACACTCATTCCAAATGCAGAACGTAACAGAGGATTTAATACTTCTTCCTTTCAGATTCTAGGGCTACAACAAAGGAATTGACCACAGCCCACAATCACCATGTCTCATTCAAGGCTCTCCATACACCCAGTTGTTTATGAAGTGTCCCATGATCACATCAGTTTTCCAGAACTAGGCAAATTGATGAACAAAAGATCCACCATGAATTGCAGTGCCTTAAAAAGCCAGGGTATCCCAGTGGCTTCAAATCTGATGCTCAAGCAGTCCCCTGGCCACATGACCCCCACACTCAGTGAGAACTGTACCTCCTGGTTCGATCCATCCCATTTTGCTCGGCTGATTGAGTCAGTGCTAACATCTGTCCAGTAGACATAGTCATCCTTTGAGTCCCAATCTAGAGCCACAGCACTGCGAACATCAGCCAGGGGGATGACATCATCTGACAGGTCATCTGTGTCAAAGCTGATCCGACGGATGTCCATCCTTCGGGCAAAAAGCAGGAACTTGTCAAGACCTGATCAAAGGTCGAAAGGTCTTCTTTTAATTTCTCTAAGTTCGACAATACAGTGATAGACAGACAATTCCCTGCTATATCCACAACCATAACCACCTACATCATCTCTCAACAGCAAGCCTTTGGTCTTTTTTTTCACTTGAAGCAAAATATCACTGGGAGAGGATGGGCAAGGGGGGTCAGAGTGGTTGTGAGCTCTCTCCTGGGGTATAACCTATGCTAAGGGAACAAGAGCAACCATATTCTTCAAAGGATGGCGTAGATATATCTCCAAATCAAATAGCTATTTAAAAATAGCTCTGGAGAATCTGGGAGATAGTTGGTCTAATTCTTTTGGATAGTTGCAAACTAAGAGAAATGTGGCAATGATGAGGACTGAACTTTTTGTTCATCACTGACACAGCCATTATGGGAGACAATCAGCTGTGCAGGTAGCATGGTGCCAATAGCAGCCCTGAAATAAGGACCAAGGGAGGACTTTGCCTGCATCCCCACCCACAAGGCCTAGTGAGGGCAGTGAGAACACACAGCAGGGGAATGCATCAAAAAGGTGAAGCATCCTCTGGCAGGACCCTTAATACTTCTAACTCAGTCTATCCAGCTGCATTTCCTCGGAAGCAAGTGCCCCTGACGCTCAGTCCCACTGCCAGCCCTCTGCCACCCACTGCACATCTGAGCACGTGGTCCCACCTCACTTACTCTGGGCACAGGCATGGCTGCTGGTCTTGCGGAAGCCCGTGGGGCAGGCGCAGGTGTAATCCTTGCTGCTCGGCAGGCACAGGTGAGTGCAGCCTCCGTTGTTGTCCCCACAACGGTTTCTCCCTGCTCAAGTAGCCAAAGACAAAAGCAACCACACATAAAGCAAAGAGTAAAGAAAGGAGGAAAAACACTAGTTGAGGTGTCAAAACCACATGGATATAACTTCCCAATACAGAAGTTAATTGAAAATAAGGAAACATATAAACTAAAGCACTAAGTCCACTTTTAGGGTTCATTTTTAAAATGAACAATTAATTCAATCCACTTCGAGAGCAGATAATGCAATTGAAGAGGAGTAAGGAAGCTATCAGTCATTACAATGCCCACTTACGATTTTACCCCCGTCCCAAAATATCTCCTGTGTGAACAAGCCCCATGTATTTCCTACTGAAAGGCCTCAGGTGTCAGCAGGGGGAGCTGCGGTAACACCCAACAGCGAGGTACTGGCGAGCGGCCCCAGCACGAGGGCGGCGGAGCAAGTTCTGCCACAGCCCCGGGCACAGGCGGCGGGGTGTCCACATGCGGGGCTCAGGCTGTCAGCTCCCGGCTTACAGGGAGTGGCTGGCCCCAGGTCTTCTACTGGCTCGAATGAGTCTCTACCCGCTCTGCAGTTACCTGCTGGCTGACGCTGAGGATGCAGCGTGTGGATGTCCATAGGGAAGTGGAGTTTGTTACGGATGATCTCCTGGTTCTTGCCCGTGAATTTGTTGGCACTGTTGATGCTCTTGGTGTGCCAGTCTGTCCAGTACAGACTGTCCTCAAACACGGTGATAGCAAATGGGTGTGGGAGCCCTGTAAGAAACATCCAATACAGGAACATAATCACGTCTAACACGACTCAGGCTAGCAGGGAGACAAAGGAATCCTCTTTCCACTGCCCCTTAGGCTTCACCACACTCAACCGGCTCATATACACTTTACACTAATTTAACAGACAATTCCTCTCTGCTGTCCTATAATCATAGATAGAATGTCAAGGGGCTGGAATGGACCTTAAAGATTATCTAGTCCCCCCCACCATAGGCAGGGGCACCTCCCAGTAGACCAGGCTGCTCAAGGCCTTATCCAATCTGACTTTGAACAGTTCCAGGCTTGGGGCATTCACAACGTCCCTGGGCAACCTGGTCCACCACTTCACCATCCTCACAGTAAAAAATTTCTTCCTAATACCTAACCTGAACTTCCCCTCTTTTAATTTGTAGCCAGTACTCCTTGTCCTAACACTACAGCCCCTGATGAAGAGTCCCTCTCCTGCTTCCTGGTAGGTTCCCTTCAGATACTGGAAGGTTGTAATGAGGTCTCCACAAAACCTTCTCCTCTCCAGGCTGAACAGCTCCAACTTTCTTTCTAACCTTTGTAGGAGTGCACGAGTCCTCTTATCAACTTTGTGGCCCTCCTCTAGACTTTCTCCAACAGTTCCATGTTCTTCTTATGTTGAGACCTCAGAGATGGATGCAGCATTCCAGGTAGAGTCTCACAAGAGCAGAATTACCTCCCTCAATCTGCTTTTGATACAGCCACTGATGACTGGGTAGCAAACTCCATTCCTCAGTGGTGACAGAATTCATTCCACAGTGAAAGAACAGGAGACAAGCCCAGATGCAGGAGCCAATGTCTCACACTCAGATCAGCACTGTGCTACTCTGTGGTCTTTACTGCAGAAAGAACTCCCTGGAAAAAGCCTGTTACTTACCTTGGCTGATAACAGCCTTCCTGTTGCGTCCATCAAGGTCAGCCCTCTCAATGACATGATGTTTGGCATCCACCCAGTACATTCGACGTCCTGCATAGTCAATGGTCAGCCCATTGGGCCAGAAGAGGTGTGTATCCGCAATGATGCGCCGATTAGAGCCATCCATGTTGGAATACTCAATGCGGGGAGTGTTGCCCCAGTCAGTCCAGTAGATAGTACTGGAGGAGGCAGGGAGAGACAACTAGAAAACTTGTGGCCCACATACTGCACCCAACATCACTCCCTATCAGGGCAAAACAATACCAGTCCTGTGACCTTGAGCATGAGACTGGTCACAGCCCTGGGAGAAAATTAAGACCCAGCCTGCTGAAAGCTGAAGGGTCCAGAGCAGGATTAAGGCTCTGAAGGGTCCCAGAATCACCAGGCTCCCCAAAATGTCAGTGCCAGCTCAAGTCTTGAGCCTCGAGGTAACCTTTGCAACCAAGAATGGGTTTTTTAACATTCAACAAGAAGCATGTACATGTAGAGCTCAATGGTTGTTCCCCCGGTTTCCCATGTTTTCACTCACCCCTCCATAGGATGTAGGGCAATTGCTCGGGGCTTCTCCAGGTTCTGCCACAAAAGCACTTTCCTGTGAGTGCCATCCAAGTTTGCTACTTCAATTCGAGATGTCCCAGAGTCAGTCCAGTATAATTTGTCATGGATCCAATCAATAGCAAGTCCACCTATGTACAAGACAGAATTAAACACAGAATGAAACTGTGGATCTGCACAGAAAAATAGTTCCCCTTCTCTGTCCACCTCAGAAGAGGCCCAGACAAGATTAACTCCAGGGAGACACTCACTTCACACCCATTCCATCCAACCCATACTCTTCCTCAGGGAAAGGGAACTTTGTTCTGAACGCTGGGTCCCCACTTTTGTCCACTCACCCAACCCACCCAACACTGTTGCCTTTTTTGTGATGACGCACCTGGGCTCTCCAGCCCTGTGGAAACCACCTCTTCCACATTGCTACCATTCAGATTGGCCCTCATGATGCGATCAAGCGTGACATCAGACCAGAACACCAACTCCTTGCTGTGGTGGAAGTCAAGGGCAATGGCATTTTCCAGGTTGTTCAGGAGCAGCGTATACTCAGAGCGATGAGGCAACACTTGTCGGATATCAATTCGATTGGCAAAGAGCAGCACGGGCTCTGGCCCTAAGAATATACAGGAAAACAGCATTGGAGTATTTGACAGCATCTGACTGGGTCCTGCCTACCATTCCCTCTGCACCAAGTTCCAGAACAGAGTTTTGCAGTACTGGCAGCAAAAATCAACCCCCAAGTGCAAAACACTTCAGAGAGCTGTTTTTACATCCTCTATACACAGTCCTAACTCAAAGATGAGCAGTTTTAAATCTTCTGGCAAACATTAACTCAGCAAGAAGTGATCATTCCAGGTCCTACCTAAGCCTGCCTCACCTCAGCCTCTAAAACCACATCACTAGATAGCCACTTGGCAGCTGGACTAGAGTTTCTTTTTCCTATATGCATTTCCTAGCCATGCAAACACACATGCTCTCCTACACCTTCTACCACAGACAGGACACAGTTGCAGTTCTGTCTCAGCCAGATATAAACTCATCAGGTACTTCCACTGCAAAAAACCCTCCCCAAAATATCAACATCCTTTACGGATTCACTAGGGGAGTTCCTAATTAAATCTAAAGTCTTTAAGTGGAATTTCTAATTCCTCAGCTCCTACATTAGAGGAGGAATACAGTTAAAAAAGGTTATAGATATCTAAAAAAAAAAAATCCAGCAGCTCTCCATGCAGCAGCCATTCACAGCATTCAGGATTGGTGACCAGCATCAAGGGTCAAACCACAAGGAGGTGTGATACAACCTCACTCATTTGACAGGCTACGACACTTCCTGAACAGAGACAGAAAGCTTGCTTTGTCCCAGGTTCTGAGTCACAAGGAACAACAAAGGACTAGGAAGAGAAGGCAGGTGCTGTCTCCCTGGAAAGGAAATGAAACTGTAGTGCCTCTCTCCATGGTTAGAATCACACAAAATTTTCACAAGCATTTATCAACAGCGTGGGCATATCTTAACACAAATCCAGGGACTTCCTTTCCTTTGTTCCTTTGGTGAACAGCACAACGCTGCCAGTGAAGCACTAGAGGCATAATTATGAGAACTGGACCAACAGATGCACACCAGTCGTGTTGCTAGGTTTGCTCCTCTTTACCTAGAGCTTTGCAGCTACGTTTGTCAGGTCGCAGCTCGTAGCCTTGCTCACACCAGCACTGGAAGCCTCCTTCACTGTTGGTACAGCCTTGGCTGCAGTAGCCTTCCTCAGCACATTCATTTACATCTGCGTGTTACAGAGAGAGTTACCGTTAGATAGATCATCAACAAACTCTACAATCTCACTGACAGATTGAATCTGCTTTCTGATTTTCACCCTATCATGGCCACCAACTTCAAACATATCAAAGCAGCAGGGAGGAGACTAATGCTCCAAAAACCCACCTTGGCATGACCGGCCATCTTCCAGGAGCCTGTAACCTGTGTGGCAAGTGCACTGCACCATCCCTCGCACCATCTGGCACTTCTGAGCACAGCCACCATTGTTGACATTGCAGTTCTCCTCCCCTGTTCGTGGACCTGCGGAAGAAACATGTGAAGATAACTGAGCTGAAACCACAAGGCAGCTGCTCCTGCCTTCAGCTGTTAGGCAGCAGTCACCCTTCAACGCAGGCTGAACAAGAGGGGGAGGACACAAGCTGTGCTGGAAGCTTCCTCTTTGCAACCAGAGCAGGCCACAACTGAACGAGACAATAGAGGTCAGATTAATACGTTTTTAGGATTCAGTGTCTCTGCAGAAAAATGGGGATACCTGAGAGCATAATCTTTTCCCCATCATTCCTTGTGTGCAGTCTTTCACTGGCAAAACCAACAAGGTTTTTTTCCTCAATCTTTAACTCATTCCTATTATCACAGCTCCGACTTTCTTTCCTACACACATCCTTCAGTAACACCAGATAGACACCCACACATTAGTGGGTCTCCATTTATGCCTAAGACTGAACCTGGGAGGACTTACGGCAGTTTTGATGTGGGCTCTCATCACTGCCATCTCCACAATCATTTGCTCCATTGCACAGCTTCCTCTGGCCAATACAACGCCCGTTCCCACACAGGAACTGGTCTGGGGCACACTGAGGGGTGCCTGCAAGAGAAGAAGGGAAAAGTAGCACATTACAGCTTACTGATGGAGCAATAGTCGTGGTGAAGAAAAGAACACAGAACATTTTCTAAGATTTATTACAAACTTTACATATGAGCACAAATCCATGACTTCCTCTTCCCTTGAATTCAGCTCATCTAGTACCATTCAGCATATTTTTATGCTGATTTGGAGGTCTGCAAACTCTCCGCCAGTCTGAGTCCACTGCTGCTTTATTATGAAGTTCATCTGACTAGTTTCTCTTAGAATGACTGGAAGGTCCTGGCTTAACTCCCTTGGGTTCCAGAATCCACAAGCCTACTCAGCATGTGCAAGGGAGGAGCTAGTTCCTTACTTTAATAATGTGATCTGTCACACCAGCACGGCTATGGATCTTAAACCTGCCTAGGAAGGAACATCTTGTCCTAGCCCTAACTGTACTTTGATGGACTTGGAATGAGATTTACATGCATCCCTGAAATCTGAGCTCAGGCAAAAGGATTTCACATGACCTACACGCTTCAACTTCTGCTGTTGGCAAGGAGACTGTACAGAATTCTTGTAAGCAAAGTAATACTGTTTGTAGGGACTTTGCCAATCTGATTGTTTCTTCAGCAATAACTGCACTGTCCTGTTACCTCTTGATTCTTGTACCTCTTCAGCAGACTTGATTAGTGGCCCCTAAATCATTACCCTCTGATAATCTTATGAAGATAATAGGACAATACAGTTACCAGCAGAGAAACAATCAGATTGGCAGACTGCCTGTAAACAGTGTGGAAAAGGGTAGTTGTGAGATTAACAAGTACAGTTAAGAACTACAGACACACCAAGTGGGAACATAAAACCAGACCACATGGAGATTCACTTTTCAGAGCACAGGAATACTGTACATGAAGGATTCTGAAACTTAGACTTCAATTGTTGTATCGAACATGAAGATCCTTACACCAGCTGATTGTCTAGTATTTTAGGAATCTTCTCTATGGCCAATAAAAATATAACTCTGCTCTGAAACCAAGAAGATTTTAACTCTTGCTACAGACATTGGGACATCACACTGTGTCATTTAGATGAGCCAGTACATGTCCTAGAAAAACCAGTTTCATTTTCACCATAGACCTTTCACCACAGACCTAATGAAGAACTGCACAACTAACCTTACAGTAACTATACCTTGTGTTTGGTTTGATATGGAGACAGTGAATTTCAGTGGCTCTGGAAGTTTGACTTGGATTCTTTCAGTACCTCAAAACACCTTTGTTATCAGGATGAGTAAACAGGGTTACCAGCTTGTCTTTAAGTACAATTGTTTTTTCCAGGATCACCACACTGATGTGTACAACAGCTGACCAATTGAGAGCAGTTGCTCTTAAATGACTACAAAGTGTGCCTCTCCAGGTCCTCTGAGCTCAGCTGTCTTCATACAGCAGCCACTCTCCACTCCTCAATAGCCCCAAAACAAGAGGTACAGTTTCACAAATCAATTTTGTCATCCCTAAAACCACTGTTTAGAATACACAGATCCAGAAGGATCAGTACACATAGTTGGGTTCTACTCACTAGGATGAAGTCATGGACCAGTACACTCCATTCCTCAACAAAGCCTACAGGCATCCTGAAGGCTTTCAGGAAAACAGAAGATTCTAGAGATTCCTTGAATCCTACCATAATACTAGAAACCATAACACTTAAAACACTCCTCCTCCCCATAACCACTATCAGACAAAGGAATACCAATATGTGAAATGAATACTAGAAAGAGTAACTCCTGAGCAAATACCTAAGGGGGAAGCTGACACTCTTAATCCTCTAAAACAAAGGCTTTATTCTTCTCTCCCACTAAACGTCCTTTTTAATTCCACTTCCTGCTAGAATTGTTCAGCAACTTCACAATGCAACAGGAAGGCTATCCAGAACTACCTCGAAGGTAAAGGTTAGTATAGCCCATATGACAAAGGTGGTAACTTGGCACTTTATTGATGTTTCCAAGTCTGAATGGAATTGTCCCAGAGCTCTGCGGTAATTCACAGTGCAGGAACAAGACAGGAGGATGCTTGACCAGAAAACACCCTAATCTAAGTTAGTTTAAGCACATAGAGAAGATGGCAAGCATATAAGACAGCCTACAGATCCCATTTTCTGGGAAGGACAGAAACTCTAGGCTGAACTCCCTGAAGCAATACAAAAGAGACTTTACTACCTACTACCATCAGGATGGAAACTTAATTAGCTATAGAGCAGCAAGGTAGCAGGTCAAACCTGTGTTCTCACAGTTCTCCTCATCACTGTTGTCAGAGCAGTCATCTTCTCCATCACAACGCCAGGACAGACGGACACAGCGTCCCGACTTGCAGCGGAACTGATCCGCTGTGCACATTGACGTAGCTGAGGGTTCAAAAAAGGAATGTTAGATGAGCAAGAAGGATCAGAAGAGACACAGTTCCAAAGCTAACTGTCCCAAACACTCTTTTGCATCCACTGAAATAGAATGGTTCCATCAGTTCCCAGCACTCACTGCAGTTCCTCTCATCTGACTGGTCATCACAATCGAAGTCGCCATCACACCTCCAGCCAGCATTAATGCACAAGCCACTGTTGCACATGAACTCTCCAGAGCGACAAGGCTGGTGAGAAGCTGCAGAGATAATAAAACACAAAAAGAACAAACTCAGACCAATCCCCAAAGCTCCTCAGTACCACCCTTATCCTCCATTATTAAGGAAATTGGTCCTGAGTAGATTTCTTCTGGAAACTGTAGTAATTCTTGTAAGGAGAACTGGCAGTTCTCATCACTATTCCCACTTTCCAGAGTTAAACAAAAACCCTAATAATGAAGGAGCCAGCTTATGTGTGAACAATTACATTGCCATCTACACTGTAACCCCTTCTCCAGCCAATGCAAAATGCATTTAGGTTTGCAACTCTGATTCTTGGACAAGGACATCACCCCGTGCTAACTTACAGCAGTCAGATTCATCAGACCAGTCCCCACAGTCATCATCACCATCACAGTGGTAGATGTCCAAGATGCAGCGTCCGTATGCACACTGGAACTCCTCCAAGCTGCAGGTGGCAGCTGGAACATCTGATGCTAACAAGGGAATCAAAGAAAAAATATGTGAGGTGACAAGGCACAGTCCAGTTTAGAGGCAACCTTCTCAGTCCCATAATGGATTGCCAAGTATTCACTGCTGCTTATTGCTGCATGATTTGTATTACAGAGAGGAATGCTGGTTTTGCCTGACAGAAAAGCAGGTTAAACTTTATATATAAGACATTCATGCAGACAATCCAGTAAATACAATTAAAAAAAAAGAAAAATTACATAGGATATTAGGCTATAAAGATGAAACTTTTCAAGAGCTGTTAAATTCTGATGAAGCAAAAAGATATGAAGGAAGAATTGATGGGAAAGCCTCAAAAAGGATCGAAGAGTGTCACCTTCCATCTTACGCTTGAAATGCTATGTCTTACTGCCAAGAATTGTTTAATAAATTAAATTGCTTAATAAATCTGAAAAAAGGCAGATAGAAAAACAGAAAAATAAAGAAATCTTAGGGATAGCTCCATATTAAGGACTTAGGTGTGTCAGAATGAAAGGTTAAACTAGGGAATGATTCCTTTAAAATTTTAACAAAAATAAGCACTTGAAGACCAAAGAAAGCAAACAAACAGCAGGGTGTCCAGGCCAGCACCTGACCTTTGAGGATTTCCCCCTCCCTTTTCTCTCAAGCTCTGGCCAAAACAACCATGCCTATTCAGTAAGGAGCACTGCCAGAGAGATGACCCTGGGCAAAGCCAAACAAACTAATGGTCAAGGATTTGCCTACTGCTCTCTGTTCAACAGTACACTAAGTGGGAAGGCATGAAAAATATTTTGAGTCCCACACAACAGAATCTGACACCTCTTCTCATACTATCTGGAGAATGCACTGTATGTTTCAGACATACAAATCTCCTAACTGAGGAGTTCTGAATATAAATCTATTAAATTAAAAGGAAAAGAAAGATTGAAAAGAAAGAGTAGTCCAGGAAGTGAACTACACCTGCCTGTCCAACCCAAAGAAATGAGCACAGCCTGAAGGCATGAACTAAGAGCTTTAATTCAGTGGGTGTCAGCAGTTGGATATGAAAACGTGTGTTAATGCGTCCCTCACCAAAGGAACCTGAGTGTTACAGTTTCCTTGAGAAAATGAAGTCAGTGACTTAAATTATCATGCTGTGTGATTCAACTGTAACACACACATCCCCAAACGAAACAAAAAGAAAAGAAAAAAACCCAGACAAAAAAGAAGAGTGTAATATCACCTTGTTCCAGATGAATGACAAACATGACAGAAGATAAGGAAAAAGATGGATTCAACCACATGGATGAAGATAAAAGTGCAGGAGGTAGCCAAACTGAACTTCTCAGCAAGTTACTTAAAATGTCTTATAGAGACAACTGCCAGCCAGGACTGAAATAGCATTTCAGCTCAGAGAAAGAGGGACACCACTTCTGGGTGCCCCTCCACTCCCACAGGAGGCAACGTTGGAACATCTCTCTTCCCTTCCTGAGGGTCTATTCATGGCCTTCGGTGAAGTGACAGGCAAGGGAAGAAGAAAGGCAGAGAGCAAAAGGAGAGGGAGAGAGGCTGGCTTCCTCTTAGAGTCCTTTCCTGGCTTAGAAACATTTGCAGCCTCTGGCTTTCTGCCAACTCTCATTATCTGGAAAGATAAAAGACAACTCCCCCATGCATCCACTCCCCCTGCCCTTCAGGAGCCGGCGGCCCTCACCCCCCTCCCAGAGCCTTTTGAAGTTTCCTGCTATCTAGAACAAATTCTGCAAAATGCCTTTGAGAGATGGGAGGGGGAAGGGACCACTGCAAGTTCCAGAGACATGGACAGCGTTCACAGACTCAGGAGAGAGGCAGTGTGGGTTAGGAAGAGACACAAACTCCTGTCCCACTTGCTACAAGCCTGTGAAGGTGAAGAAGGAAACAAATGTTTTGGGTTCTCATGCCCCAACACCATTCCCCTCCTTCAGCATCAGTCACTTGTTGGGCAACATTCTGCAAAAAGCATTTAAGTGAAAAGAGACTGGGCAGGTAGGAGGTGTCTTCAGTGTGCAGTACCTGAGGGTGCTTTCAATAAGCAGAGTACCCCTCCACTTCCAAAATTTCAGTCCAGAATCAGACAAGAGGAAAAAGAAGGGAATAGTATTCTTGCCTTCCAGCTATCTTTCAATTCCTCCAGTTTTATAGAGAGCTATATTCAGTAAAGCATAAACCTCCTGCTCTGACTCCAGGTGCCAGCTACAGGAAGGAAGAGAAGCAGCAAGGCACAGATGAAGCATGCCTGTGAGGTAACACAACAGAGACATCATTCTTTTGTGCCCTCTGGGGTAGGCAGCAGAAGGCAGCATAGCTGCCAGTATAGGCAGAATTAACTTGTTTTTGATCTCTGCTGCAGAAAATATGCCAAAACCCAAGGCAAGAGCAGGTCCAAAGGGCTACTTCCTGTGATCACAAGCGAAAGCACTTACGGCAATTCTCTTCATCTGAGCCATCCTTGCAGTCGGTGTCCCCATCACAGAACCAGTGCTCAGCTATGCAGCTGCCATCGCTGCAACGGAACTCCTTCTCTGAGCACTTTCTCATATCTGCAGAGACAGCAATGCAAACAAAGCCTTGGCTTTTCCCAGGGTACCCAGGAAAAAGCCCCATCATCCTCCTGAAGCTCCTAGGGCACCCACAAACAAGTCTGCTCATAAAACCATACGTACCCATGTCAGCCAGGGCCTGAGCAAAACCATCATTGTTCACTGAACTGACACAGAGGGCTGGATTCAACAGGAATCCAAGGGGACTTCACAATGTCGTGTCAGGAAATGAAAAGTGTCAAGTGATTTTTTTGCCTGGCAGGTAAGCCACATAGCCCAAGATCCTAAGCAGCCAGCCCTTGGAATGGAATATCCCACAAGTTCAGCCCAGAAAAGCCTGCTGGGAGCCTTAGCCGTGTTCAGGGAATTCTAGAACTGCATAGGCTGGACTCTGCACAACTCCTTTTCAAGTACTGTGAGGGCACTATTTACATTACTCACCACACTGCTCATCACTGTTGTCCCCACAGTCATTGTCACCATCACAGTGCCACAGGCTGCGAATGCAGTAACCATTCTGACATGAGAACTCATCTTCCTCACACTCCCTTGGAGCTGCAAGGACATAACAGGGGTAAAGTGAAGGCAAGGAAAGAAGATTTAGCTTGCTGAACACCAAATGTGTGACGTTACAAGTCAAGCAACATCATCCTCCAAGGACACAGTGATGCTGGAGAGCTGCTTCTCCTAACAAATAGCAAGAGAACGACTGGCAGATTTCTTGAATGGCTCTTTTCTGTTCCATTCACACACCAACAGTACAGAAGGCTCTAAAACTTGAGAACATAGTTCGAAGGGAGTCCTGGAACAGAGAGATGAAGTGACCCATCCTATGCTGGTATGAATTCTAGCACAGTCCCAAGCCAGACTCAAGATAACCCTGCACAGAAAAAAGGTAATCCATGCCTCCTTTTAAATGAGCTAATAGTCCCTATCATTATCTAACAGATAACTGCTAGCAGTGTTGTATCTCCACCTCCTTTTCACAACAATGTCAAATCTGTCTTCAAAGCAAAGGACATGTTCACTGAAGAGGGAGAGAGAAAATTTGAACTTCCTTTTCTGAAAACCTCAGTATTTGCAGCCTCATTCCACTCTCCTTGCCAGTCTCCTAAGGAAGCTTGTCTGCAGACCAGTAAGAAAAGGAAAGGGACTGCAAATTCAGCACCTGAGGACTTCAGTCCAACAGAAATCCTCCTATGGTTGCTGCTAGTCTGAATAATGCCCCAGGAATCTCTCATGCACAGAACCTTGTCCTTCTCCTTTCATTAGTCTCCAAATCTTTTGCTCACACCCTTTTCCACTGTTGTCTTAGATAAGAAGGCATTTCAGCCTCTTATGCAAAACAGAAAACCAAAGAGACCCAGACCTATATATCTTTTCCTTCATGGATATCTTTGAATAGACTGGAAAACTAAGCTCAGTCCTCAGATGCATTCCAGAGCATCATGCAGGATGTCAAGTCCTGAACTTTGCTTCCCAGTTCTTTGCCCAAAAAGGCAGGCAAAGATCAGGGATATACTGATCAGGAAGTGAACTCATTTCCATGCATGCAGAATACATGGAATATTTACAGTCAAGAGCTTTAATTCCACATTTCTTCAGATGGGTTTCCTCCATCAGAGTCACTCTGGAGCACCATGCACACAGCTCTGTGTAGGCAGTATCCCTACAGCACCTCCCTCTCCTCAAGGAGCCCTGTTTGAAGGCAAGGATGCTGGTGACAGGCCAGCACTGCAGAAAAATCAGACAGTGGAACCTGAGGCCACAGGAAGTCAGCCAGACAGGCAGTTCAGTAGGATTTGGCAGGGGTTAGGTGTTTCCACTAACAGGGGAGGGCACGAAGAGCCCAGCTCAGGGAAGTGCTTCATTGGACATTAACTAGCAAGGCTGCAGGGCATAAACGGTTCTGCAGCTGGATGGAGAAGCATTCCCTCCCCCAAGACAGGCAGCTGAACAGCAAGCCAGGTGCCAAGGCAGCAGGGCTTACAGGTACACACCTCTGTCACAGGCAGAATAGAGCTTATTACAAGCCAGAGGTCCAATTCAGTGGGTAGACTCCTACATTCTTCTAATAAAAAGGGTCAACCTTGCCCAGTGACAGCAGGCAGGCACTGAAGCCACCCTCTTCCCTCAGACAGGTGACTTACGGCAGTCCTGCTCATCAGAGTCATCCTCACAGTCATTGTCTCCATCGCAGACCCACGACCGGCGGATACATTTTCCATTGTCACAGTGGAAGTCCAAGGGGGAGCAAGTGGGCAGCACTGAAAGAACAAAGAAACACCTCATGGAACTGCAGCCAGCCACCTTCCTGAAAACAAAGTTTCCTCCCTTCTGAGGGAGCAGAGCTAAATCTCTTAGAAACAAAAGACAAAATTTTAAGTCATCAGGAAGAGCTGTTCCTCAGAGGGGGGTCAGGGTAGGTCTGTAGCTTGGCAGTCTCTCCTCCCCAGAGAAACGCTGACCTTTCCACAATAAAGTAGCTGTTGCAATCCCCCCATTGAGTTCCTTTTTCCTCTTTCATCCTGTGCTGTCCTCCCATAACTGCACTTGTTTTATAGCAAGCAAAATTAAACTATCAACATCTTTCCTGCATGTTTCCCAGGGCAGTCCATCCTGTTTCTCTTACATGGCAGGTTCCTTAGAGTAAGAACTATCAGAAGCAATGTTTTGACTTTACAAAGTAACATGCTACAGTGTGTTTCAGCTTGGGGACTCTGTCAGGTTTTTTGTCTAAGAAATCTGTGTGGAGAAGCTGAGAGGCAGGAATCCACTGTTGGGGAGAATCTGCTGTACCTCAGGCATGGACAACCAAGTCCAAACCTTGCTTGAGATTTCCATCCAGAAAGGATGGAAGAAGGGGACAGACACGGGATGACGCTTGTCTACACAGGAGTCTGTTTGCAATGGAGTGGAACCACAAACCCACAGTGTCTGAAGAGGCCTGGAGCCACAAAGCTGGAATTCAAGGGGGAGCATCAGCCCCATTCTTTCCCCCACAGATGAGAGGAACACTCATCCCCGAGAGGTTCATGCTTTTAAGTGCTGCCAGCTGTGGTAGGCAAGGGGCTGCACAAGACTGTTCCTGACAGGTGTGCTCTCCAAAGAACAGCATTTGCTCAGCGATGTGATGGGGTGAGGGCTAGAAAGGCTACTGCCTGAAAGCCTTTCATCCCAGCCCAGCTTGCCGACAGCAACTCCCATCTGTCAGCAGGCAGGCCAGCCCTTTTCTGCTATGCTGCTACTGCCTTTCCTGCCAACACTATCCTAGAGGTGGGAGTGAGAGCAGAGGGAGGTGGGTAAAAAAGAAAGGTGAAGACAGCAGCCACACACAAAAGGAGGATGATTTAATAAGGAGAACAAATAGTCACGTTTTCAGTTTTTCCAGCTTTCTCAACCTTCTGTTTCCCCTTGGCTCAGGACTGCTGCCAGTGTCCTGTTAAAGGAGCATGGATTATACACACTGAATCATTCACTGCTCTCCATAGCAAGTCCTCCAACATTTCTCACCAAGGGCCTGTCATAAAAACCCCCCTCGGTAAGAACATATTAGGGCAGATAAATTCAGACTTGCTCTAACATCCAACTTTCTAACCACAAATTCGGTTCATCTTCTCAGTTGTTCCTGTAGTGTGGCAGGCACTTCTGAATCTGAGGGCATCACTGCAAATGTAACTGCTCTCAACATTCAAAGAATTTGGCATTGGCCCTTGGGAAAAGGTTCTTCCCATCATGTCCAGGCTACCCCATGCAGATATCTATCCACCTCATATTCAGCTACTTCTAGGCCCCAGAGAGGTGTGAAGGAGAGGGAAGCACAAAAATCTCTATTTTCCCTCTACAGGTTTGACAGCACCCTGATCTTCCAATAGCTGATCCCTTTCCTTACATTGCACTTTCTCTGGGCTGCTGCAGCAAAATGAAGGAGGAGTTTCCTCTTCTTCCTCAGGGCAGGTACAAGTAGAAAATTCCCCACTTTCCAAACTCTGCTTCCAAATAAAACCAAGACATTTTTGGACTCAGACAATCGGTCCCACAGATCAGACCCCTCTCCCTCAAGCACAGCTACCAAACACCGCCGCTGAGAAAGCCTTCCCTGGCCTCAGCTGCAATTTCAGGACTAAGACCATCCTCCCAGCGTATGCTTTAGCATGACTAATCACCAAAGGACTGCACAGGAGCCACCTGGAAGGCAATTTGCATGCTCACTCTCCAGGGGAGAATTCTTCAGGCTCCCAGAGGGTTAAGCCATTAGCGCTGGTTCAGAGTGGATACCATTATCCCACTGAACTGCTGCATCCCTTCATGAGGTAATGACATAAAATGAAATTCCACCCCTACAGGGAGCAGTTCAGCCAATTTCATACTCCTCCTAGATATAAAAATCAAGCTTCAAGCACAGGGGAAAAGAGCAAAACACAAACTGCCTTATACAAAGGAGGACCAAATTCCCCAACCCAGCAGAGAGCCAAGTGTGTGCTAGCCCACACTGGGGTGGGGGAAGGGTGGGATTAAATCTCCTTCTACAGGAGCTGTCCTTTAAAGGAGGAAGAAAAACCATAAACCCACTTGAGACCAAAAATCCCAAACTAATGAATGAGGGCTGGTGTCTCATAGAGCAGAGGAACTGCCAATGGGATCAGGGCAGGGATCCACATCAACTTGTAATCTGAATCTAATAATGGTCAGAAACAGATGCTTCAAAAGAAAATGCAAGAAATTCTGGGAGCAGCTTTCACATGGGGGCAATCTCTTCCTAATCCCCCTCTTCCTAGTTCTGCCCTCCCAATCCCTTCTTCCCACTAAAAAGCACACTGCTTACACAAAAACATTCCCCTTTCCTTCTATTTGTTCTAAGCACATCAGGCTCCAGTTCCACTGCACAGCCCTTTGCTCTAGGGTTGTCACTAATCAGCTCTTCTGTTGGCCATTTATTACCTCATATTTTGATGAGTTTTATTTCTACAGAGTTAAAGCTGAGGCCATCTAACTAGCCCACAGTGAATGTTTAGTACTGTTGTAAATACAACCAAAGTGTTTGGAAATTTGAAGTTAAGAGGAAATTCAAAACTTAGGAGGTCACACTTAGGACACTCAAACAACCACCACTATGTCTTGTTCTGACACAACAGAGCAGCTCTACAGTCTGGTAAGTGAATTGCTTTTACTCAAAGAGCTAACTTTAAAAGCCACAGTCAGAAGATAGGCACATGCAATACAAATGAAGCAGCAAGAACTCTTTTCACTGACAGAGGTGGAACAAGACCTGTTCATTCTGCTGGAGGACAAGCTGGATTAGCATCAAGAAGACTATAAACTGAATCCCCATATTCTCATCCCAGCTTGATATTGATGCATGACCCTGGGACAGTCCTGCCTCTTTAGCCCCCTTCTCCAACTCATAAAATGAAGGATATTTATTACTTTCTGAAACAGCTGCAAGCCCTCCATAGGCATTGCCTCCACCGATAAGAAAGCAATCATACATTGAAGTAACACGCTTTCACCAGTACTCACAGCAGGATTAGGCTATGCCAACAGTAAACACAGTTAAGCCTCAACCCCCCTTCTCTGCTCAATTCCAGCTTGATCTCTCCTTACCAATGCAAAGAAACAATTTTTTCCTAAAAGAGATGAGCAAAGGCAGATCCCAGGATGGAGCTGAAGGCAGGCAAATGCCCACCCAGACGTATAGGGACTAACTTGCTTCCCCCAGGCAGAGCCAGAGGCAGGATAGGGAGCAAACCCAAGGAAGGGGAGTCAGTGGAAAGAACCAGGCTGGGCAGCAATAGCTAAAGAGAGCACATCTGTCAACTGACAGTGAGCAATACAAAAAGGCCTTTGAACTTCCAACCATTTCCCTGAGCTCATCCCTCTGCATGGTCACACTGGACATCATCCAATGTTTCAGCAAAGCTAGGTCTACCATAAGCCTGCTATTCCTCCCCCTCTCCCAACTCCTATTACACAGGACACTCTTTTATTGCCAAGCAGAAGGAGAAGGGGGAGGGCGGGGGAAAAGGGAAGTTTATAAGGTGAAACACAGACTGAATCACGTCCCACTGTCCTTTGAACACTTTATCCCTGTTGCCTGTGGTGAGCAGGTTGCTTTGTACCCAAGGACAGCAAGCAACTGGTGCTCAGAGCTCTGGAACGCAGAGAGGCTTGAACAATACCAGCTGCTTAATTAGACAAACTCTCATTCACGTGAAGAATGAGAAGTTAATTTTTAAAATAAACACACACAAACAAAGGAATCATGCTACCTACATTAGAAAAGTGCAGCCTGACCCCCCAGCTACGTTCACACTCATGCTTGTGTATAAACACATAGATACCCACAAGCAGGTCTGTTTGCTGAGATCTGCAGCACAGCAGGCAAAAAGTCCAGGGATAAAAATAAAGGAGGTTAGTCCACTCTCAGGAAGTAACAAATATTTTGGAAAATCTAGTTCCAGAAGAACATAAAATGTTATTGCACTGCTGAACTGTATTTAAGGATGTTGCTGGTCAAAAGAAAAAAAAAATTAAAATACTATCAGCATGCAATCTTTCACAGCCCTTTGATCACAAGCACTCTGCCTGAGGGGGCATTGCATTAATTCTGGAGCCTTTTAAAGGAAACACACCAACTCCAGGCCCAGTAACATGACAAAGTTGCAGATATGGAACTGTTGTGTTTTCGACAGAATATTGAACTCTTGACAAGAGTTCCTAGTTCTTAAAACCTGAATTTTAGAAGTGAAACTTCACCTGAGCCATTGCATCTGAGCTCAAGACTCATGATTAAGTGAATGGCAGAAGGAAAATAATTCTTTCAAAATTTCCCTTTATTTTAATAAAAGACTTGTGAGATTGTTATCCTAACCTCACGTTAAAAATTTTTGTTGTGGGGCCGATGAGCAGGTTATACTGATAGTCCTGCCTGGCAAGGAAGAGACCCTCTATCGGGCTTGAAAGACCTGTAGCTCAACAAGAACAGTGTAAATTTCTCCATGAGATGGGAACAACAGATCACTTTCAGTAATCTTTAAGGTAAAAGAAGTCTATTTTTCTTCAGCCCCTTCAAATGAAGAAGTATTGTACAACAGTGCACAGAGCTAAGCAAGCAAGCCTGTGTCCTGAAAAGTAATGTTTACAAGTTAATTATGTATGATACAGATCCAAAATTCAGAGCAAGAGGGCTCTTCTGGGGGGATGGTTACAGGGAGATTTGGTGTATCTTATGAGAAACAGAACTATTTATCAGTCCTCAGGCCAAGTTTACTCAGTTGTCCTTTCACCCTTGCCACAGGAAGTAAGACTCATTCACACCATGCAGGACTTCAAAGGGCGTGCAGGAGGGCAGGATGAAAACCATTCCCCTGCTTGCATGCGGCTTTCGTTAGGGCCAGGCCAAGGCAGTCTCTGCTGGCACAAGGCAGGAAGGCAGCTGAACTACTCTGTGCATGTGCAGAGAGGGCTTCCAAGCTAGACACTGCCAGCAAGCCAGAGAGCTGACACCAGACAAAGTCTATGGAGCTGGCATGACAGCTGGCAGGTTGCTTATTGCTATTATTACTACAGGACTCTGGCTTGTAAACATGATCCAGAGCAGGAAGCAAACATGTCACGGAATAATTGGCTCCCATCACAGCAAGGCTTCAAATTTGCCAGGAGAACAATTTCTGTCACACGTAAGCAGAGGCAGGGATCTCCCAAAACCAATGGAAAATACCTATGGAGAGGCAGACATTCTGATGGCACCAACACAAATGTAAAGTGTCTGGGGTGTGCAGGACAGTGACAGATGAGGAAAAATTTAGTGCAACCAACTCAAGAAGTGATAATTTGTTTCATAGTGTGCAACACAATATCAAAAAAACAAACAAAGTAAAACACATCATATTTTAAGAATTTATCTCAAAACTGAAAATATCTCTCAAAAGATGTGTTTCCCATGTCTGCTCCTGTTTTTCATAGTAGTAACTCCACTTCCTACCAAGTATTTTGCCTTTTTTTTTACACCACACACTGCATTTCAAGCTGTTACTCTTTAATCAAAATTACAAACTATCAAATCAAAGCTAGAAAATTCCATTAATACAGAATTTAGCAAACTCCAATCAACTACTCAAGCATATATGCAGTACTGTATAGACACAGGTGCAAGACTGAATCTTGACTTGCTAAAGTAATTTTCACCTTAACCCCAGCCTGTTTCACTCTTATTAAGAGTCTAGCAGTCCAATGTCTTCCCATTTTCCTCTCCTCTTCTCAAAGAAGTAGACAGAACTCATTCTTCTTGTTGTATTGGCTTACAGTATACATATGAGCATATGATACACTGAAGAAAAGCACACTTTAAAAAGGTATGGTTGCAGCTTTATTTCTCTGGAAAGTTTGGACATTGACAGGAGAAAAAAGAAAATCCTGTAACTCTAAAACTAGCTTGCAGCAGACCTGTGGAAAGGTGAGATTTCTTGCAAACACATCTGTTCACTCTTCAATCCGAGACATCTACTTGACATTACAATTCCTGCCTATAAAACTCAGAGCTGCACATCCATACAATTGCTGGAAAAGAATCTCAATAGCTTTAGCATCTCAGAAGACTCCATATAAAGTGGTTGCAGACTGAGGTTCTTAAGTCAGAAAAAGCAACTGCACCCACTCCAGCATGAAGACTATGAAGCCCCATGTTGTTTGAGGAATTTTTTAAGTACACCTTTAGCATATCTGAGGCTTGCTGGATGACTTCATCAAAACCATCCAAATCTTTAGCTCAGTATTCGTATTACAAGAAATTTAATAATTTCAGTCAATAAATAAAACCATAAATCAAGTTCAAAACAGAGAAGCTCAAAATTTCACTCCAACCAGGAAATTTAATGCATGTCACAGACAAACAGCCAGGGAAGGAAAAAAAATAAAAGTAAACCCACTGTTCTCATGTACTATGTGCATCACTGCTGATTCATGAGAAGCTTAAATTGATTTAAAGTTCAAGTTGCTGTTCCAAGGGGCTCAAGCCCAACCCCTGCCCTGCTAATGCTTGGCACAGTCAGCAAGCAATGGAAAATGGAAAATTAACCCCACAAGCGAGTACACCTTAAAAGGCTCCTGTATGCCAAGCAGAAGGGAAGGATTTAACAAGCAGCCTGCTCTGGCAAAAAGGCTTGGTGCTATGATAACTAAGCAAGACAGGAAACAGCACAGGCAACTACCACAAACCTACACTGTAGAGCTGATGTAGTTCTTGCAAGGTAAGAATAGTATCATACTTGGATTCAGAATGAGCAGCCACTCAGAGCAAGATATAACAGGCTGAAAGGAATAAGTGTTCCTCAGGCTCCTCCACTGCAACCTTGCATGTGTGTGCCGAAGTCATGCACTTAAGCAATGGGATGAAGGATGCTATAGAAATGGTAAATTTTTTTGCTTTCTTCTTTCCACTAAATTGCACTTCAAGTACTGCTGGCTGTCAGCTGAAAAAGTTCTCTTTGTATGAGAAACAAAAGGATGTAGTATTTTAAAAGGCAGCCTGTATTCTAGTCCTTCCCCTTGAATCACTTTACTACTCCTTACAAATGGAGCTCCTTACCTCCCCTTCGATCTTGCCAAACCTACTGTCCTTCTCTGTACATGCTAGCTTTCCTCCATCACTCAATTGCAGAGACCTACAGCACAAGTTATATCCTGAATAAGATCACAAAATCACCAAGGTTGGAAAAGACCCTCAAGACCATCTAGTCCAACAGCCAACCTATACCACCATATTCTCAAGTGCCACATCCAGACACCTCTTAGACACTTCCAGAGACGGTGACTCCACCACCTCCCTGGGCATCTTATTCCAATGCCTGATCACTCCCTCACTGAATAGTTCTTGGCTAATGTCCAATCTGTACCTTGCCGGGTGCAACTTAAGGCCATTTGCTCTCATCCTTTCACTTGAGACATGGTAGAAGAGACTGACCCCCACCTCACTACAACCTCCTTTCAGGTAGTTGTAGAGGGCAATGAGAACTCCCTAGCCTCCTCTTCTCCAGGCTAAACCCCAGTTCCCTCAGCTGCTTCTCTCAAGATACGTTTTTTACACCCTTCACCAGCTCCATTGTGCTTCTCTGGACATGCTCCAGCCCCTTAGTGTCCTTCTTGTAGTGAGGGGCCCAAAACTGGACACAGCACCTGAGGTGTGGCCTCATCAGTGCTGAGTACATGGGGACAATCCCTGCCCTGGTCCTGCTGGCCACATTATTCCTGGTACAGGCCAGGATGCCATTGGCCTTCTTGGCCACACACACTGGCTCACGTTCAGCTGCTGTTAACCAGCACTCTCAGGTCCTTTTCTGCTGAGCAGCCTTCCAGCCTGTAATGCTGCCTGGAGTTGTTGTGACCCATGGGCAGGACCTGACCACTCACCTTGCTGAACCTCACCCAACTGGTCTCAGCCCATTGACTCAGCCTTCTCCTCATCCCTTAAGTGGGTCATCTTGTCATAGAAGGAGATCAGGTTGGTTAAACAGGACCTGCCTTTTGTAAAACCATATTGTCTGGGCCTGATCCCTGGTTGTTCTGCACATCTTGTATGATAGCACTTGGATGATCTGTTCCATGGCCATCCCTGGTACCAAGGTCAGGCTGACAGGCCTTCAGTTCCCCATACGATCCTTCCAACTCTGCTTGTAGATGGGTGTTCTACTTGCCAATCTCCATTCAACTGGAACTTCTCTGGTTAACCAGGACTGCTGCTAAATGATTAAAAGTGCTTTGGCAAGTTCTTTCACCCTCATTACTTTTAGGTGCATACCATCTGGGCTCATAGACTTGTGGGTGTCTAATTAGCATAGCAGGTCACTATTTCCTTCTGGATTATGGGGGCTTCACTCAGCTCTCTGTCACTAAGTTCCAGCTCAAGGAACTGGGTATCCTGAGAACAACTGGTTCTGGCATTAAAGACTAAGGCAAGGAAGGCATTAAGTAACTCAGCCTTCTTCTCATTTCCCTGACACGATGCCACCCTCTACATTCAGCTAAGGGTGAAGACTCTCCTCAGCCCTCCTTTTGCTGCCAATGTATTTATAGAATTTTTTTTGTTGTTGTCTTAACTGCAGTGGCCAACCTTCTTAGAAACGGTAAATTGAAAAAGGCAGAAGTCAAACCCAGTTCCCACATTCTCTGCACCACTTTATATTCTGTCTCTTATATGTCTACCTCTATTTTATATTGTTCCCAACCTCCAGTGCCTGAGATTATCAGCAGATGGCTCACATTTCAGTACTTCTTCCTAGTTTGCAGAGCTTCCATTTAAATAGATACAGGTCAGATCTCCTTAATATATTCTATCTTACTGTGCAAGAACAAAAGGTTCCTCTCTTTCAGGCCACAGAGAGAGAGACATGATGCATCCGTAGATGCCAAGAGAAGAGTGGAAGAAAGTAGCATGAAAATAAATGAAATAAATGTTTTTCCTCAAAAGACAAAATCTGCCTCTACTTGTAATACAAAGACTTCCCAAACAAGAGGTGGTATATTCATCTTTATCAGCCCTTAGTGGATTATACATCCATAAACTTGTCAGATTGCTGTTTGAGAAAGTTTGAAGTTTCAGAATCAATGTTTTGTGGCAAGGAGATTCACAGTTTAAGCATACATTGTATGAAGCATCTCTTGTTAGCAACTCCTGCTAGTACCTATGGAAGATCTTCTCTTTCCCACCCCCAAGCCCTCCCATGCCTGCTTAGCTTGAAATTTTTGGTGCTGGAAGTTGTTGAATTACAAATCAAGAAATATCACTTGTCTAAATCGTTACTGCACCCACAAAAAAAAAAAAGTTAAAACAATTCCACCACCATCCCCCAATCTCCTCGCCTAACTGCAAAAAAAACCCACAAAAAAAAGGAATTTTCTCCTGTGCTTACCAAAAGGCCAGTAAAACCAGCTTAGCTATTGGATATGCCTTACCTCCCCCAAGACTCAAGGTCTTCCACATTGCTCAACATTTGCAAAATTTTAAGAGAAAGAAGGGAATTTTCACGAAGCTGGGTTGACATCTCCCACATTTAAGGAAGAAGAGATTCTTTAAATATCTTCAATATTTAAAAGATTAGGAAAGCTCCTTTCCATACAGTAATCAACAGCAGAAACCAGGCAAGGTTAGAGCAAGATCCAGCAGAGGAAGATAAATTTCTCATGTCCATTGACAGGAGCCTTAAATTTTCCGCTCTAGGATAACTTCTAGGAAAAGAGTTTCATGAGACCAGGCCTTTTTTTTCCACTCTTCAATTCTACCATGTTCTGTGGTAGAATTGAGAGGTTAAAAAGGAACTTACTTGTGTACTTGAGGCTTTCTCTGTTCATCTCTATCATGCTACACCCACTCAGAGTGACATTTCACATCAGTTCTCACCTAGGTGGGCTCAGCCACACAGATGCCAGCACTATGCAGATACACAGTAGCTGCAAGGTAGCATCTCTCAGCAGATCCCAAGACCAATGAATGTAATTTCAGTGTTTGCCTTTCTTTCCCTTCACAGGGCAGCTAGGACAGAAACTAGAATGTTACTTCAGAGGGCAGACACCCTCAATACGCCTCTTCACGCTGCTTATTTTCTATTAATATATACAGTAAAACCATATAATTTAATTCAGAGATAATGCTTTTGCAAGGGTGGAAAAATGAGAGGTACCTCTCTCTGTCCCTCCTCTCCCTCTAACATCTTCATGTCCAACCACCATCTAAAACCAGCTGCAAAAAAAGCCAAAGTTGGGCTTTCACTGGACAGTGGACAGTGGCTTTGTCAGACCTGGAGTCAGTGAAAAGTACATCACCTACAACCAAAAACTTCTGCCATTCAAATGGTAGGATGAGCCTGTAAAACAGGGAAGCATCTGCAGAGAAAAAGATATTCAATTTTCCCAAACACAAGTCAAGGATGTATTCTTACTGCAGCCATCTTCATCACTTTGGTCCCCACAGTCATTGTCTCCATCACATTGCCACTGAGCAGGGATGCACGTGCATTCACCAAAAGCACTGACAGCACAGGTAAAATGATTACGTCCACAGGAGCACTCAGTGCTACTTGTAACACCTGCAAAGGAAGAAAACAAAAAAAAAAAAAAAAGAAAGAAAAATGTTTTGAAAAGATCCCATCTATTTTAAAGTAAACGTTATATACAAAGTGACATCAATTTTTCTCTGCATACACACTACTCTGTAAGAACACACCCTCAGCTGCAGAGGAAAATATTCACCCTCCTCACATGCTGAAATTGCAGATCAATTACTATGCACAGTTGGAAAGGGGCACTTTGAAGGCAACAGCAAAGTGCAATCTCCCAAAAAGAGACTTGGGAGTCAGCTGAAAAATAACTCAGCATTAATCACAAACATTCAAGGAATGCCAGGGTATCAGAACACCCCTTTTATTTTACAAACTCAGTTTTCTTCTAGACCACAGTGCTGCTGCTCCTCTTTACTTAGTTCTGACACCACAATACAAGGGAAAACTCTCTGAAGTAGAATCCTTGCTATTTGAAGGGTCTTCTCCAAACTCTAAACTTTTTAGATGCAAACCTTTTGCATACCACTATCTTAGACATTTCAGACTCCAGTGAAAGTGGAAAAATTTTTTTTTATTATTTATCTCTAAACATTAAACTGCTACATTAGGCTGCACATAACTGACATTTATAAGAGCAAGAGGATTTTCAGCTTTACAAACTGACCAAAAGAAAATGCAGTCCAAATAATAATATATAACCAGATAAGAATATTTTTTCCAGCCCTAAAGTTAGCCTAAGGACCTCACAGCCCTCCTTTTCTACCTTCAGAACAACACTCTAATGCAACTCTTGACTCTCATCCCTGTGCAAATGCAACTACTCATATTGTCCCACACTTCCTCTTAAAAAAACCTCTGCCTTGAGAAAGAACAGGCTATAACACCCCCTCCTCAAAAAGAAAAGGTCATGCCTGAACTTCTGTCTGACATTATCTGGACAATCTATATAATCAATATCACTGTTAAACAAATGATTATCAATAATCAACTCCCTCAGGCTAATCTGATTGGATTTTTTTGCATGGTTCTTTCTTTCTGCAATTCAAACAAACCTAAAGCTCTTAGATTAAACAATAGATCATAAGAAAAGAATTACATAGAAATACCTGCCCGAAGTGGTAATCACATACATACTGAACTATTTTCAGGTGTTTTGATTTCATTGATCTCACTCATACACCTCGTGTACCTGTGATTAACCATAAACTGTATCAATCTAAGCAAAAGAATAACAAGCCTCATAATTTCCTTATTTTCCATTCAAATTGAGAAAAGCAGTATCTGCAAAATTGATGTAATACTTTTGCAACTGTTTCAACAGCAGAATTCCCTCCACTGAAGACATCCACTTGTGCAAGTGAAACAAAGATTTAACTTCAGAAAGGGGATGCACTTCCTTGAACAAGGATTACATTATGTCTCTTCTGCACAAAACGGGCAAAGAAGTTTCTGCCAGCCTCAGCTGCCTGCTCACAAATGCAACACTGCAGGTTGCAAGGCCTTAACTACAAATTGTTTTCCAAGCTGAACTGCACTCAACAAATTGGTTGTGGGATTTCTATTCAGTCTGTCACGGATAAAAACCTTTAATTCTTTTGCTCATGTCCGCTACAAGTTACCTTTGAAAGGTTTAGTACAAAACATACATCTCAAGGTATTAGTGCATACAACAGAAAAGCAGCCATCATCTGTTGTAATGAGGGATAAAGGCTAAGAGAACAGGAGGTTAATAAGGAATGAAAGAGGGCAGAGTGGTCAGATCTTCAGAGGATTTACCAGGTATGGCCAGGGCAACAGCTGGCTCAAAAGGACAGCAAGTGGGTGATGTAGCCAGAGGGCAAAAAATGCAACATACATTCCTAAGAAAAAGCAATTAATCATCTACTATTCAGACTAGTAGAAATAAACTAAGGGAAATTCAGAAGAACGACAACCACTCACAAAAATCAAACAGGCTTCTTCAAACCGACAACACAGAAAATTCAGACAAACCACCTTCTGTTGTCACCTACAACCTTTTAAAAAGGCAGAATTAATTGTATATTGTAGTCAAATAGCTGCTGTTTAAACTCCTTTTTCAAAGCAATTTTCTACCATTATCCTCAAAAGCACCTCGAAACACTCATCCCAGCTACTAATTTAAGCTCCAATACCCCTTCCTGCTGGAGTACACAATACCACTGTCATTTAGATTGGAAAAGATCTCTAAGGTCACTGAGTCCCACCATTAAACCAACACTGCCAGGTCCACCATTAAACTGTATCTCTAAGTGCCACATCCACATGCCTTTTAAATACCTGCAGGAACGGAGACTCTGCCATTTCCTGGGTAGCCCATCCTCCAGTGCTGACAACCCTTTTGGTGAAGAATTTTTCCCTAATATCCAATCTAAATCTCCTCTGACACAACTTGAGGCCATTTCTGCTCATCCTGTCACTTTGTACCTGGGAGAAAAGACATCTACCTTCCTACAACCTCCTTTCAGGTAGTTGTGGAGAGTGATAAGGTCCCTCTGAGCCTCCTTTTTTTCCAGGCTAAACAACCCTAGCTCCTTCAGCCCCTCCTCTGAAGACTTGTTCTTTAATCCTTTCAGCGGCTTTTCTGGCCTTCCCTGTGAGCAGCATGGCAGTATAGCTCTGCAACAGCAAAAAAAGAATTAGTGCAGCTGTCCCAGGCTGCAAACTGTAACTTAATCTGCTGTATTGTCAAACACACAGTTCTCCTCAAAGTCGCTACTAATATTAGGTTATATATAAGCACACACATACTAAATCTGTTCTTCTCACCTCACTGAAGTTGCTATGTCCCATCATCTCTGCTTTGTGATTTTACCATGCTACTGAAACTGTTGGAAGCTGAAGGACACGTTATGACCCAGATACCAACCAACACTCTCTCACATGCACTAGCTGGTGTCTGCAGTGCTACTATGTAAGCATATTTTGCTTTTCTATTTCGAATTACAACCTTTGCAGATCTAATGGTTTGTGATTTGTGACCTTTAGGGGAACTAACCTTCCAGTCATTACAAATCATGATCTACCCTGGTTTTGCACTTGTCAAGTAACGCACGTGATCATTGGGAAAGCACACCGATTTCAACCTATGAAGGGTTTCAAAAGCAAATCCTGGATGGCTAAGCTTTCCCAGCAAAAAGAACAAGGTGAATGAGAGCTGGCACACCTGAAGGCAGAAGGCATTTTCTCAGTGATTTCAGTGGGGATAGTATTTCACCTTTGGTGGCTCATGATTATTTCCCAGCGCTCAGAGCTCCAGTGACACTACCCTGTAACTCTATCTGTAACAGTAGAGGGGCAGGAAGGATAAAGAGGAGAAGCATGTTTTTTCCAACTTCAGGCGGAAGTGGTGCACTCAGTGTGAGAAGCCTTAACAGGAGATCTACTCTCTACCCTCAAACTCTCATTAAACACTGGGAGCATGAGACAGAAGGCTGCCCAAACACACACAGAAAGCTCCAGTGTCACATTTCAATCCCAGTTAGTCAGTGAGTCAGGAACGGGATGGAAATCAGCGCTTGCTGTTCAGGCAACTGGACCAACAATCAAAGGGGACATAGCTCATTGCACTTCTACACATTATTCTGGAGCAGGAACAACAAAGGCACCTCTGGGCTTAGTAATGACAAATATTTTTCCTGAAACTTTACATCACATTGCAGGCTTGGACATTTTACTAACTCCGTATTGAAAAATCTTTTCAATTATGCAGGAGGCAAAACTGACACATTTTAGCAATGCAATACATATAAAACATTACAAAAAAGCTAAACAGAGATATTGCCACATGCTCAGCTGATATCACTCAATTTTCATGGCTTCTCCTGATCCCTCATGTGACCACAACAAAAATTTTCTACTCTCACTTGCCCACGGGTATAAACAACCAAAAAAACTTCACTGTCTGTAGTTTGGTTCTCTCCAGATGCATAGCAGCAGGATCCAGTAACCAAACAGTTTTCTAGCAAATTATACAAACAACCTCCAGATTTTAAAAACAGGAAGTCAGTCTAAACATAGGCATCATACTTAATATCTGCCATCACCTTAAATTTAGCATGGTATGCTCAGTTTCTTCAGATTCTTTCCAAATATCCTCCACATCTTCATATTTATCTGATAAATGAAATGTCTCCTGAGGAAGAGTGAGTTGCTCCCATCCCTCTTAAAACAATAGTTAGGATCTATATAGGTTTATCTCTAAAGTTGACAAAGCAGTTATGTCATTTCTGGCTGAAAAGCAAAAAAATAAATTATCACTCTGTTATTTCTGCCATTTCTACTTTTTTTTTTTGGGTGGGGGGTGGTTGGGGGTGAGGGCAGGGCTGCTTAAGCCGTAGGTTGTTACTCTGCTTTCCTCACCTCCCAGCAACTCTTCATCAGGCCAAACAATACAGCCCCATAAAACAAAACCTAATACAAAAAGCTTCATTTTGCTGCTAAGGTCACTTGCAAGGCTCAGAGCTATTACAGAATAGCCCTGTATTTGCCATGGATTCATAAAAATATTGACATTACAAAGAAAACTCAAGTAGACAGGATAATAACTAAACTGGGCTCTGTAGCTGTTGCTTTGACAGAAACAGCAGATTTCTGGTGGAGAGTAAAAACACTGTTTTAAGTCCTCATGGCATGCTTTATTTCAAAAAGAAAGATTCTAACCCACTCCCTCTTCAGTAAAAATAATGACACATGGCAGCTCTTAACACTATTTTGCAGCAATTCAACCTTTGACAGGCTGTGGCTTCGACATGGAATCATGCAAGAGCCCAGTTTGGAAGGGACCTCAAAAGATCACCTGGTCCAACCTTTGTGAAAAATGGAGCCTGGATGAGGCTATCCAGCACCCTGTACAGTTGCATCTTGAGAATCTCCAGTGATGGGAACTCTATCATGTCTCTGGGGAGGTAGTGGGGAGGTAGCATGATTGTTCTCACAGTAAAAACCATCTTTTGTGGAGATGAACGCATTCCTGTCAGTCTCTAGTAGCATTCTGGCACTATCAGAATTTTATCACATTTATCACACTTCACAGATGAAGTTTCCTCAATGAACAATTGCAAAAGATCCTGGCTTCAGTGGTCAATGTCATGCTGCCTTTTCAAATTTTCTTTTATCCAGGTATCAAGAACCAGCCACATAAAAGGGACTCCCGCTCCACACCACCCTGTTGATTGTATCTTTTCCCTTTGATCCTAACAAAGAACCTCTTACTGTTATTTTTAAAATCAGTAGTAGGAAGTTCACAGCTATTAGTTTGTTCGTACCACCTTCTAATTCTTCATGTACCTGTAACACAGGATAGCACAGCTAAGATCATGGCTAAGTATCCCTTAAGTGCTTCTACTCTGCAAGGAAAACAGCACCAACAGCTTTAGAAAAGCCAGAACTACAAAGAGATTTGGCCTTATTTACAGTTGCAGACTGTTCAGCTCAGAATCAGAAGCCTCTGGAAAGAACAATCATTCTCTTGGTCCAGCAGTGAGTACATATGGATCCAGGCTTCTACCCCTCCATGGACAGGCACCAAATTCTGGCCTACAGAAGACTTGCGATGGAAAGCAGAGATCTTTCTGCAAACCTCATTATTACCAGAGACAGAACCAAAAATATGAAAATACCATCTTTTGTTATTTTAATTCTACCATAGAAAAATGATGGGAGGACAGAAAATATAAGTGGATATTAAATGAGTGTGAAAATACAGGACACATTTGGCACTTAGAATGACAAAGAGGGAAAAAGAAACCCAGGACTGTGTAAATTAAATGGAATATGATTAATAGAATTAAAGGCAAAGGGAGAGAACTAAAGTCATAATAGTGATGGGCACAAGGCTGTAGGGTTTTTTCCATACAGAAAGCATGGAAGGGTATCCCCAGATGCATTTTTGAATACATCTGGAACAAGCATCAGAATATTTTGCCCTGGCTTCAACATATGCACTGAATTTCTTTCTTCTGTATTTTAAGAACTCACGAGCATCTGATTGTTTACTTGGGGTTAAAATGAGTGAATTCTGTAGCATAGCCTTTAATGGCCTTCTTAACAACTTGCCCACCTGTTGCTAGGCCAGGCTGACTTTTGCATTCCCATCACATACACACCTTCATGATGGCAGATGTTGGATATATCAGATGGTCTTGAGCATAGTTCAGATGATACACTTTCCTTCTTTATCCAGCACTTCCCTGAATTCCTACAGCAAAGAAGTTCGGCTTTATTTGCTTGCCTGTCTTGAGGGAAAATGAAAATTTTGGATTCCTCTCTTACCCAAATAGCAGTTTCCACTGAAGGAAAAAGTACAGTTAATCCAGCTTTAGAAGAGGGATTTGCTGACCATTGTTTAAACTCAGAGCTCTGCTGGCAAACATAGCAAAGGCAACATTACAGCACAACAGTCTGATGTCAGAAGGGGCACCATGCACTGATAAAAGCCTACAGTTTTCTCTTCTTTTCTATTCCCATTACAGAAGCAGTTCTGATTGGGTACCCACATGGTCCTCGAGTTGTTGAAGCCTGCCTGGATTGAAGTTAACATCCCTAGAAAGAGCAATCCAAAGGTTTTCAAAGCTTTAAACAGAATTGTTACAGTTTTGTTTGAGGAAGTATGTGATAGGGGTAAGGTTAAGGAAAAAAAAAGACATAACCCTCAACAAAACCACATGAACCAGAGATGAGATTGAAGATGTTACTGCATTTTGGTAATGGAATATGGTGCCTACGTTGGCAGTCTCTGAGTGAGAATGGAAGTTTCCTAGGCCTAGAAGTTTCCCTTTCAATTTGAAAAAGCAGGGATACCTCAATCCTGAGCCAGCTTGTTCTCATTCAAACACCTGACTGAACAAAGTGCTACAGAGAGGTAGCTTATCAAGCACAATCACCTTCAATTACCATATGAAACTGCACAGCTACACACCTTAGACCTCAAAAATGTTACACTTAATGTGAGCACAAAGAATAGAAAGCATAAGGAAGAGAAATTCCACAGGGCATCTGCTAATTAGGATTTGAAGAAAATAAGGGATGTAACAAAGCAAACTGACTGACTGTTGGTGCTATGGGTGTACAACAGAGTTAGAGTGAGACTGGAACAGAAGATATGTTGTCAGAAACACAGCATGGGGAGAGAAATAGGAGGCCTTTAAAAACATGCTTCAGTCTCTGTATCCCAATTCTGATCCCAAAGAATAATGACCAGCCTCTACTTGCACCCAGGTAATAGGAAAGCATTTATAGAAACAACTATTGAAAAAAACAAACTGAAGAAGGATTTGATTTGAACATAAAAAGATTCAAGGATTAAGAAGCATTGTTACAGTTCCTTCTCCCAAAACTTTAAAGTCATAAATCAACACCTTGCAATAATCAGTGTGGCTGTAACTGAGGCCTCTAGATATTTGTTTTAACTCTCTCTATATCTTCTACAGAACTTGACAAAATTACTTCTTCCCTTCCACAAGTGGACATACTACTATTATGCCACCACAATGCAGAGGCTTAACGTTTAATCTGTTACTACATATACAGAGTCTTTGAACAGAAGGTGCATTATTATTGCCACGAAAATCTTATTCAGGTTGGCTGGGTTACCAGCAAACACAGATCAAAAAAGCCAGCTGAAGGACCATAAACAAAAGATAACGAGAAATGGCAGCAAGTCAAGCTGCAGGGGGTAGAGATAGCTGGTAGGTATCATAGGGATCAGCATTAGATCCAGTCCCATTAAATAACTTCATTAATGATCCGGAAGAAAGAATAAGTATCAAGTTAAAGGAGCCTGCAAATGATACCAAAATAGGAAATATTCTGCTCCAAACACAACAGAGGAAAAAGAAATAATATAGAAGGGACTTTAGAAGATTAGAATTATGGGCAGGAAATTAAGATTCAACCATTAAAAAAATATTTCTTTAAACTAGTGCATCTGGTGGAAACTAATTTGAAACAGATTGAACAAATTTATAGAAAAGGCTGGGATGCAGCAACGCCTGGAAAAATCAAGGAGCAATAATAAAAGACTAGCCATTGGTTTCTGCTATGATACAATATGGCAGCCAAAAAAAATACTTAAAGCTAATCATGCATAAATGTCGCATCATGGAGGAAGAAACTTTTCCCCCATTTGCAGAAGTGGAGTGAAAGATTAAGGTCCATAATGAGGCTTGTACTGAGAAATTAGGCAACATATTCTAACCACAGTAAAAAAATGTTTATCAAAAGTGTGGTATGGCACATAGGTCCCTCAATACTCCAAAAAGATTCTGTCTGAAGCCTGAACCAACATGGTATATTTTTATTCCCTGCTGACTATATAGTTCTTGAAATCAGACAAAAGGCAACAACTACCAATTCGATGAGTTTTTTTCTGAACAGGAAATATACTACCCTCTGTTTCCTGAGTAATTTCTTAGTTGCCTATGGAATGAGCTCATGGTAGACAACACATGAAGTCTCAGTATAAATGGAACCTTTGAACCCCTAAAGCATGTTAAACACAACAAAATCTCAGCCTTAAGTTCTTGTCCAAAAGTAGGCATGAAGTATGAGGTAAATGACAACTGTTTCAAACGGATCAAGGAATTTTAACAGGCGAGGCTAGACAGGAGAAAGCTGTATCTGAGTGACTGCATCTGCTGTGTTTGTTGTCTCCAGCTCTCAGCTCCTCAGCACAAGAGACATGGAGCTCCTGGAGCAGGTCCAGTGGAGGGTCATGAAGGTGATTAAGGGGATGAAGAATCTCTCTGATAAGCTGAGAGAGCTGGGCATGTTCAGCCTAGAGAAGAGCTGACAGAGGGGACCTCACCAATGTGTATCAGTATCTGGAGGGAAGGTGTCAGAGGATGGAGCCAGGCTCTGCTCGGTGGTGTCAAGTAATAGTACAAGAGGCAGCAGGCAGAGACTGATCCACGGGAAGTTCCACTCAAGCCTAAGAACTTCTTTGCTGTGCAGGTGACTGAGCACTGGAACAGATTGCCCAGAAAGTTTGTGGAGTCTCCCTCACAGGAGATATTCAAAAACTATCTAGGTGCAACCCAGTGCCATGTGACCTAGGATAACCTTACATGAGCAGGGGGTTGGACCAGAATACCTACTCTGGTCCCTTCCAACCTGACCCATTCTGTGACTTTTGCCCCCAGCCTTCTCTTCAGAATCCTATGCAGCTCTTTCCTGGGAACACCAGAACTACTTTGTAAGGACCTGGTAAAACACCTCAACTCTAATTTCCAGGTATTTTGGTTGAAATGGGACCATACAGTGATACATTTTGCATATTTAATAGCCATTAAATGGCAAATGTCCTTTCTGTAACTACAAGGTTCCCTCAAACATTTGGAACTGGCAGGAATAAAAATGCTGGTTTTGTTCTGTAGCTCCACATGCCGGTCAAACACTGCTGACATCCAAGAAACCAAGCACCACATCATCCTGCTTCAAACATCATGTCCTATGTCAACAGAAACAGCCCCTTTAAAAAAAGTCGTTGAGCCTTTCAAAAGATCAGAATTCGGTATGATGATGGTTCTTCCACTCCCTCTACAAGTACAAAAACATTAGATAAAGGTGAGCATCTGTTGGTTTTACCAAGAATCTATGAAGGTGCAAAGATCTCAGAAGGCCGTGAGCTGCAGTATGCTACCTGTGACATTCTGCTTCTTAACTCCAAGGCCCTAACTGGAAGACAATGAGCCTCCTACATACCTTTAACCCACATACTTGTGTTTTTTCTGTGGACTAAATAATTTTTCCTACCTCTAAACCTGGATTCCAAGGAGCAAGAACACTGTTTCCCACCATGTGATTTTTTTTTTCCTGTTACTGTTAAAAGCATCCCTTCAGTCTTGGCATTTCATTACCTGCAGATTTCCTCTCTTAAGCAGACAGCATGTCATCCATTTTATATTATGAAGTGCAGAGTGATACCTGAAGGATGCCATCAAGAAATATGCTGTGCTGATTTTAACATGAAGTAGCATTTCCTTACATAGCTGCAAGCTCCTATGCAACCACATGTCAATAGAGAACTACAACAAAGAATCCAAGGGACTCACCTCAGCACTAAATTACTTGTTGGGCAGGATCATTCCACTCAAGCACATTAGAACAGAAATGAAACACTGTGCACTGTCCAGTCAGAAATGGACAGAATAATAAAAGGTTGTTACTGCATAACATCACTCGAGGACATCATCATCCAACCTAAAACACTGCAGGAAAGTTTAGCTGGACCACAAGGGTCTGACAGGCAGCTACTGGACTCATATCCTTTCAGACACACACACATGGCTAGACAAACACTTTAAAATACTACCTTAAGCCTACATCATGCTTTGCAAGAATTAGTCACCTCAGCAACGTGAGACATGTAACTTTCCATTTTTTTCATTGTGGTGTTTTGTTTGTTTTTAAACCCACACACTAACAACCTCTACCCTTTCCTGTTCCATAAAGGTTGCAAACAATTTACTGTTCATTATCATGAATCATGCAGTACACTAAAATTTAGAAAATAATAGCACAACAGCAGAAATGTTACCAGGTGACTTTCAAAATTAGTGTGCCAGCTAGAGAAGCAACCTGCTGTTCTAAGCAGATAATCTACAGGAAAAATGTATGTCTGATGTATTTCACTTAGTACAGTCACCTATGAGATTCACTGGAATAACAGCCCTAACAAATGAAGGTAAACAGCCTTCTGAACAGCCAGAAAACTTTCTGCTATATCAAACCTCATGGAGGTGAAACACTGGACTTTGTTTTCCCAGTTATGGAGCAGAAAACACTGGCATTTTAAATTCTGTGGGCTTTCCTTGAACTTTTCCATTACTTCATAGACAGATTTCTCTCATCCTTGAAGTAATTATTCTAAAGTGATCCTTACATTATCTCAGCTACAGGAGCACCAAAGGTTTATTATAGTCACAGTAAGGCTATGCTCTGTCACTTCTGGGAAACAATCTGAAAGAATCAGAATCTCAGAGCTATTGCAGAAATTCTGAAGCTCGGCAATCCTCCCCCTTCACTGAATAGAGAAGAAGGCAAGCAACCTACAAGACCTAATGAAAACCAGCTTGGCATCTGTCACTCATAACTACAATATGAGAAAATAAAGATTTAATTTGAATACATGCATTTCTCACTCTTCTACTTCACTTCTCTTAAGTAACTCAAGAATTAACTTTTAAGGCAAACAATCAGTGCTTTTCCAACATATATTCTGCTTCTGCTCCCATTCTTGTCCTTGTCCAAGCTTCAAGCATCCTTGAGATTTCACTGAGTTCCTTGCTTCACAGCTGAGAAAGACATAGATGTCATCTCACCACTAACTAAATATGAATTGAGTTAAAAACAAGCAAAGAAGAACTCACTCAGAACTCACTGAAAGGAGGATATACACCGTCCTGTCTGCACATAGTGTTGAACAATAATGGCTTCCAACCATGACAAAGGCTATTAGGGAACCAGTTACAGGTCACAGCATTAACAAAAACTGAAATTAATGCAATTTTGTTTTAATCTACAGGCTGTAAACTGCACTGATTCACCTGCAGTGTTCTGAGCAGCTAAGGTGTCTCGAGGTGGGGCCAAAGGAAAACGGAGTGGTCAAAAGATGGCAGCTAAGAGGAGGAAGCACCACTGCCATCTTTGCCTGAGAAGCTGGGCTCAGAGGCTTAAGGGATCCAAGAAAAACTAGAAGTGGCATTTTTCAATCTGGGTTGCAAGGGGAAATGTGCTTTGGAAAATTCAGAATCCAGCCACTTCCTTACCAGGAAGTCCACAGGAAAATCCTTTTCCTTTCGATTCAGAAGCTCCTTGAGCTTTTAGCTTCTTCTGCCACATCACTCATGATCTTTGTTAACTACTGCATCAGTGCCTGTCCAGTGCTCTCTGGATTTATAAATTACCCATTACCTTGCTCAACACAATTTTGAAGCCATTTTTATTCTGTCTTCAAGGTTTCACCCGGCATTGGCTCTCTGAACTACTCTAAGTTAGTCCCACAGGAAATTATCAGCCAGCGTCTTCCATCTTTGAGATGCTACCAGCACTGGACAAGCTGTAAGGATGTTCTGCCCTCCAGAACTTCTCTCCAAAACCCAGAAAATTCTTTTGTTTGTTTAACCTTTTCAAGACTTCTGTCTTGACCAGTCCCAAAACACACCAATACTGATAGGCATACACTTATTTTCAGAAAGTAAAAGTGAGAGCATTGAAAAGTCTTCCTTTTCAAGGAACTTTAGGTTCTAGCGAGACTGCAGTTGTCCAGGCACATAGCACAAAGGGATCAACTCTGGGTCCCAAAAAAAGCCCATTTTCGATTTTGCAGGCTGCAGTCAGATCTTCCCATCATTACAGCATGATACAAAAAAGACCAGGTTCCTGGACAAGATAGAGACTTTTTTTATAGAGAGATCATTTTAAGGAGTTTATTTTGGTCTTCTATAAGGAGGCCCTCATGTTAGCAGCAGAGCATCTGAGCTTTCTAGCTTTCCAGCTCTGCCACACGAGAGACTGGGAAGCCAACCACAAGAGCTCAGCTTAGCAGAGGAGTCCTCCAGGGAAGGGATAGGATACACAATGTGGTTTTGTGGCAATAAGGAGGTAGGAGCTCGTTTTTGCAATCCCACGGGCAGGAAGACTTCAAAAGCACAAACCACAAGATAAATGGAGCTATCTTGGGACAAAGAGAGTTGTTCTGTATGTTGTTTTCTAAAAAATAACTCCACACATGATATTAAGTTGCCCTCAGAGGTTGAGGGGCAAAGGGACAATTATTAACCAGCCAGAAAGAGCTGGAAGAACTGAGCTGGGTCTGGCAAAGAAAGAGGTACCACACAACCACAGAGACATCACAGCAACTGTGCTGCCTACCAGAGAACTGGATTAACTTAAAAGTAAAAAAAGAAACCTTTACCAGCAATATATTTTTTAATATATATATATATATGCACACATAAACACACACACACACACACACACACACATATACATGCACTCAAAAACACAAGTTTAATGCGAGTATGTTTTATTGGTGCAGGTGGGATAAGTTCTTTCTAACAGAATTGCCAACAGGAAAAACAAGAATGTCAGTGTTGGGGTTACTGCAGGGCAGCTATACTGTACATCAGCCCCTATTTCGCCCACCCACATTTGTTTGCTTTCAGGGCAGCCCATGAAGCACCAACCTCACCTGGACTTCAGACTCCTTTGCAACACTTAAACATGGTCATAAAACTCTTCCTCTGCTTGAACTGGAAGTCTCAGGTGCTGCCTCTACAAACCTGCAAGTTCCACACTTCATTTATACTCACACCTCAGAAAAATTAACAACAAGAGTGCAAAGCACCAGAGAATCCCTTACAGCCAGTTTCATACTGTTCAAATTGGGCTTCACTTTCAATTAAATAACAGCAAGAGCACTGAAGCAGGCAGAGGAAGACACAAAGCAAAATGGCCCAGTCATGGAACCACATCTTTCTAGGTATGTGTGTGGTCTCTACTATATACTATTCAGTGTCAAATCGCCTTTCTCTACTAATAAACAATTTTAACACCTCTTAAAAAGCTGAGAAGTCTTATCTTCAATACAGGAGCAAAAAATGGAAGCCAAACAGCACAGAACTGTGAGTATTTGGGTGCCTAAGTTGATTAAAATCAGTAGAAAATTAGACTATTTTAACTATCCTTACACAGCTGGCTAAGAGACTTAGACCTGACTCTGAATATTACAAAATACTCATACCTCCCACCACAGGCATTCTTCATGCTTGGAAACCTGAGCCTTAAGTGACTTCCCAAAGAGCTTGTGGCCAAACTGAGAAATTAAACCAGATCCTACCCAGTCCCAGTCCACTTCTTAACCCAGGCACAATTTGCCCTCCCATACCTAGGTTCTTACCCCAGAGAGCTTATTGAAACAAACTTGCAGGAAATCAAAGCCACTATTGCACAAACATGGAAGGATTTACACACACTGCTTGGGAAGTCAACACCTCCTGCTCCACCTCACCAGTCTGCTCCCCTATGCCATCTGACCCAAATTAAGTCAGATCCAAGTCTTGCTTCCAAAAAAATAGGTCAGAGCCAGGCTCCTGAGACCCTCCTGGGGGTTCCCAAGTTCCTGTATTAGCCTTACAATTCTTAAAAGGACAACATTAAAAGGAAGTCCAGTCCTGAGGCCACTGTTAATCTAATAAACACTGGAATTAGATTTCTTCTCAGTGAAGAGGCTGCCCGCCTGATGGCACAAAGCCAACCTTTAAATGCTACTGTTGCTCAGAGCCCTAAATTAGTTTTGGATCTGGGGAGTTTGCCTTGAGCTACAGCCAAAAGAAACATAGGAACTGGAGGGAAATTTGTTAAACGTTAACAGAGCTGCAGGAAAGAACTACAGCAGGACTAGTAGGTGGTGGGGAAGAGGAAGGGAAGCCACAAATGAACAGCAGAAAGAGAAACAAGAAGACATGGGAAGTGACCAAAGACTAAGGAGATTTTTGTACAGAAGTGAGTGCTCCCATTCCTCCCCTCCACATTTAGCTGCATGAACAGCAGACTATTTAAATCCCATTTGCTCACAGGGTTGTCTGCACTACAGTGGTTAACATCTACCTTCCTACCTCCATGTTCAAAATACAGAATAAGAACCTTAGGAAACTATCATTCCTGATTCCTTGGGCTACACTGATGCTGAGTTACCATGAAATTTGACTGTCATCCTTGGTCAGTTGAGAGTGAGTGAATATTTCCAGTATCCCTTAATAGGATCTCAAGAGATCCCAAGTTCTCAAAGGGAGTGATACACAGCTGTCTGCAGGAACTTTTGCAGCAGTCTCTTTTTCATGAATAGGATGCAGTAAAAATAATGCAAGATCCTGTCCATGTTAGTCTTCATTCAACTGATGAATTGTAGGACTTAGCATAATGCCTGTCTTCCTTGAATACTCAAACCCTTGATCTAATACAAATGTCTACATTAATTTAATGATGATGTTTGGACTTTTTTTTTCTTTTCCCAACAGGAACTGAGCACGAAGAATCCCTCATTTGGCAGCTGCTTCCTGTGAAGCCAAGCCAGCAAAGGCACAACCTGCATTCTGAATGAAGTGACCAGAGATGCAGGACAAAAAAAGGAAGATAAGAAACTTCCACCCCAGAAAGCTCCTATGACAGTGTGACCTGTTTAGCAGATGAGTGAAAGGCTCAGGACGTTATCTACTTCCTCTTCAGTAAAGCATTTGACATGGTTTCCCACAGCATTCTCCTGGGGAAATTGGTTGCTTGTGGCTCACATGAGTGCACTGTTCACTGGATAGAAAACCAGCTGGATGGCTGGGCCCAGAGAGTGGTGGTGCTTGGAGTTACATCCAGCTGATGGTCGGTCCCTGGTGACCCCCAGGGCTCAGTATCAGGCCTGGTCCTGTTTATTATCTTTATCAGTCTGGATGAGGAGATCAAATGCACCCTCAGTCACTTGCAGACAAATTGGGTGGGAGTGTTTATCTGCTCGAGGGTAGGAAGGCTCTGCAGAGGGATCTGGACAGGCTGGACCATGGGCCAGGGCCAGTTGTACGAGGTTCAACAAGGCTAAGTGCTGGTTCCTGCACTTGGGTCACAACGACCCCAAGCAGCACTACAGGCTGGGGGAAGAGTGGCGGTAAAGCTGCCCAGCAGAAAAGGACCTGGAGTGTGGGCTGAGGGCAGCTGAACCTGAGCCAGCAGTGTCCAGGTGGCCAAGAAGGCCAATGGCATCCTGGCCTGCATCTGCAGTAGGTGGCCAGCAGGACTGAGGTGGTGATTGTCTCCTTGTACTTGGTGTCCTGGCTCAAGTGCTGTGTCCAGTTTTGAGCCCCATGCTACAAGAATCCTGAAGTGCTGGAGCACATCCAGAGATGGGCAATGATGCTAGAGAAGGCTCTGGAGCATAAGTCTAAGGAGGAGCAGTTGAGGGTGTTTAGGCTGGAGAAAAAGGAGGCTTGGGGAGACCATTACAACTCCCTGAAGGAAGGTTGTAGTGAAATGGGGGCCAGTCTCCCAAGTAACAAGCAATAGGACAAGAGGAAGTGGTCTCAAGTTACGCATGGGAGGGCTTAGTATAGATTTATGAAAAAAAATTTCTTCACCAAAAGGGTTGTCAAGCGTTGGAACAGGCTGCCCAGGGAAGTGGTAGAGTCACCATTCCCAGAGGTATTTAAAAGGCGTGTAGGCATTGTACTCAATGACATAGTTTAGGGGTGGACTTGGCAGTACTTGGTTAACAGTTGGACTCACTGATCTTAAGGGCCTTTTCCAACCTTAACTATTCGATGAATTGGAAGGAATGAGGAGCTTTAAAGAGCAAAAAGCAACCCCTCTGTCATTTTCCCAGAGACCACAAAGGACCTTTGTTTGCTCCAACCGCATCTCCACTCTTTCCACTTCTCTACAGAAACGTTTCCAAGCCAGTGGGCACACATGTGCACAGGGTGCTGTAGAAAAAGATAAAACGACTGGAGAGCACACTCATTAGAGAACTTATGTGCCATCCTTTACCGTGCCACACTTGAAGCTGAGCATTGCTGGGGGGCAAGAGCATCTGCCCCTCCCCAATCTCCTCTCATTGCAGCACAGAGACCCCTTTCAAAGCTTGAAGAGTCTATTTGAATAAATCATCTGTGTTTCTCAACAGAAGCAAGCTACAAACAGGGTATTAAAGAAGAGAATGAGCAGAGAGCATTGAACCATGTCCAGACATTAAATCAGATGAGCAAAAAAATAGGTTAAAGAAAACCACTAAGTATCACAATACTGAATTTTTTCAAAATTTGTAAAATTAAATCAATATATAATAAAAATGAGGTTTTAGTCCTAGAAAGGGATTTCTAAGCATTCTGAAATTCCATCCCACCCCTGCTGAGACAACATATGCCCAAGCTGCCATCCACTTTCCACACCAGTCCCCAAACTGAGCTTAACTACAGCTTTGTTCTCACACTCATTATAGCATTCCTTTACATACTTACCTGGTTTTTGTGTTCTTCATGTTTCTACCAAGCTCTTTTGCAACATTCCCCACTCAGTCTGTGGAACTTTATAGGTTGCTTCACAGAATTTTTCCTACTGCCACACTCAGGATGGCACAGAAGGAGAGACAGGTATGGGTGGACAAGGGCTACTGAATTCTGCAAAACCATTAAAAAATAGCCAGTAACATTTGAGCAAACCCTCACACAACCTCTCCACGAACAAAATGACCCTAAACTCTATTTTCATTCTTCAGTCTCCTGCCTTTCATGAGGTATGGTCTGTTTACAGGTCTCCTGCTGTGCACACAACTCCTTCCCCAAATGACAGAAGTCCTCTCTCCCACAAACACATATACACAGATTGAGCAATGTTGACTCTGGTGAGGATCCCCCTCCCCCATTAGCCTTGTAAAGGGTTAAGGCCCAGTCATCACATGCTGGTAGGCTGACAGCTTTATGTCTGTGATGTCTGTGTGGGTTTCAGACTCTCCCTTTAATCGGGTTCCATTGCAATTAATCAGTGGGTTTCTTTATAAGAAAAAAATAATAATAATAAAAAACGGCGAGCATTCTATTCAGCCCAATTCAATCCGTCCAGCCAAATCTCACGACCAGCTGGAATGCCCCTTTCCTAGCCTGCCCAGCAGGATGCCCAAGAATGGCGTGTGAACGTTTCTCTCTGCTCCTGCTCCAGCGTTAAAATGAACAATAGTCCCTGCCAGTGTCATTCTTCAGCAATTCATCTCTTCCTGTCGCCAGACTCTTTCGTTCCTTCTTGCCCCTTCCACCTTTTTTGTATCAAAAACAACGGCAGATCAGCAGCAATATAATAAAATAAAATTGTATTTACTTGGGAGATTTGAGGGAAGGGGCAAGAAGGGGGTTGAGAACAGCAAGAGTCCCCACCCCCTCCAGCAATGAAGACACCAAAAGGGAGCATTCTCAAGCCCCAGCTGACCTGCTCCACTCCACGCCTGGTTTCCCTGCTGCAAGGAACATCAAATTTGCCAGGGGGGCTGCAGGGGGGACAGGGCCCTTTTCTTCTGGAGGATGTTGGAACTGTAATTACAGAGAGGCAGTTTCCGGAGGGAAATTAACATGGATCTCAACCCATGTTCCCCGTGTTTTTCATCTGCAGACCTGTGGCCTTTACTCAACTTTCTCATTCAACAGGGAATGGGTCAAAAGAGGCTGAAAGAGGCTGCAAGCACAGTGTTACGAGAGACCTGGACCTTCTCCTCCTGCAGGAGCAGAAAGAGAAAGGAACTGCTATGGGACAACTCCAAGTAAAAAAATTGTATGATATACAAATACACTCCTCAACAGAGGAGGAAATATGTAGTGTAATTGAATGCATTGAGTGGCCCATGAGGAATAGGTTAACCACAGAGGTAGCAGTAAACACCATGTTAGGAGACACACCTCCAACACCAGCTTCCTTCCACTGAAAGGAAATGAGGAGCCAAGGCCTGGAAGATGTTAGTAATTTTAGTTTCATAGGTGTGAATTTAAAAAGGTTGCTTCCTGGTATGCAGAACTGAGCAACAGTCTGGCACAGACAGAATCTTATGCAGCATGCTTCAGAAGAAAAATCCAGCTGCTGTTGATTACACAAAACATTTAAAATCCATTATAAACAAATTAGAAAAAGCTTTAATGAAATCTCAGAATTAAATTCACCTGCTTCACAGATGAATCACAGATTTAAATTCACATCTTCTGCACTTTTATGGCACCACACAATCTCCATAGTATTAGCAACACATACTCCTAAACTCAGTACACAATTATTACATGGTATTCATCACCAGAACAATCAATCAATGCATAAACATGGAGTCACCTTCACATCTTACTTCTTTAAATGGTATCATCAGCTCTGTTTTCTAGATCTGTGACAGAGTCTCATGACAGACACCCAAGAGTCGAACTTGAAAAGCCAAAGAAGGGTTTGCATAAGGGTTGGGTGCTTGCAAAGCATTACAGAAGGAAGGGGGAGTAACACAGGTGACATGAAGGTAAAACACGGTGCCAAACAGGTCAGCTTCAGGCCTCTCAAACTAGCAAGTCCCCTTTTAATAAGAAAAAGGATGGGCTACAGAAAAGAATGTGAAAGACAGAAGCTGCTTTGTGGGTGAGCCACTATAGGCAAGTGGGACTTGGGAGTAAAAGGTACAGGCTAGATGTATGAACTAGATGGAGGAAAGGAGAGCACAAGGCAGTGTTCCAGCTCACATCCAATACTCAGAACCCTCCTTCCACCTGCTCACATTCCTTTCTGTCTCTTAATAAGCGTCCCTACTTCTATAAACTTCAATCTTTCCTCCTAAACTTTACTCTTCTTTTTTCTCCCCCGAAAAATGCCCATAAATTCAAACTCAGTCCAAATCAGATGCCAGCACAGTCACTTTTCTCTCTATTCCCACAGAGTACAAATATATAAGTTTAAGCCAGGTGCAAGCTGATGGCAAAAGAATAGCACTTTTCCATCTGGATCACTCAGCTACCAAAAAGTTCACCCTTTATAAAATTACCTGGAATAATTTAATCAGGCAGACAGGTTGTATTATTGGGGATTTGACATCAAACAGCTGCACTGTTTTTGCAGTGTATCCCTTGTGGGATGACAGACTCAGCTCTCCATGCTATTTCTTGCATTCTGACACAATCTTCAACACTTCTTTGTGGCACACAGAAATAGCCTGCTGCAGCTGCCTTCTCCTCCTCCTCCTCATGGCCTGTAGGCCAGCAAAGAAGCCCTCAGCTCATAGGGCAGCCTCTCAGAAGGCATTCTCTGGAGCAGAGCTCCTCTGGAGCCCTTTGCTGGGAGCAATAACTGGAGCAGGGCTGCTGGGTAACTCAAGCCTGTGACTGGATAGTCAGTGTCCACCACAGTGAGCATCAAAGAGGCTTCTGCTGGCAGGGCTTGTAACTCCTGCTCAGCACATACAAATACTGACTGCAAGTTCTTAAAACATTAGAAATATTTGAATATTTGCAAAGTATTTACAACTCTATTATTTATGGGTGAATTTCAGAAACTAAAGAATCCTTAAGCTTCTTCTGGTTTTGGATTCGGTGTTTTTTTTGGTTTTTTTTTAAATTTTATTTCTACAGTATGAGAGGCTCTCTAACTTTTCTGTACTATGGCAAGGTTTTTAACATGGAGGGGGGAAGCACTCCCCATCCTTATTCGCCAAACTCACCAAATAACTTCTAACTTAATTTACACAGACAGTTTTAAGCAGAAACTCTTCTCTCTCTCTCTCCCTCAAGTTTTCAGAAAGTTAGAAATTGGTGACACTTTAATCAGCTGCAAGAGAAAATCAGGCAAGGATTGGAGTAGGCTTGGCCACTAATGCACCAACTCCTTTCCTACATACCATCCCCCTTCTGCTCCAGAAGTATCAGGAACTTTCTCTGTAATATCCAATTCACTAACACAGTCAAGCTGAACTCTAAGCAACTGTACTCAACTCATGCTTAATTTAAAGACTTAGGCTTCTATTTCAGTTCTCAGGACAAACTGCTCCCAAAATCTTGTTTGTTTTTCCAGCCACATTAGTTGGTCTAACTAAAGTTGTTCTCTTTTCCTGCAAACCTTGCCTCACTAGTAGTTGTGATATTCTATGGATAAAATACTTCTACAAATACTCTATCACCAGTAATAGAAAAAAAAGGGGCAGTCACCAGATGCTAGGGGGGGTAAGGGTGCTTGAACATCTCCATAAAGACAGATGTTATTCTATGTTCTTTATACTCAGATCTGTATTTGGCTGATTAGTTATTTCCTCCAACAAATAAGGATTCACATTCTGTGCTCATCTTCCAATGAAAGCCAAGGACATGCCTTATTTTAAAGCATTGGCTATATCCATGCTAAGAACTTGACTCTCAGCTTTACCATTACACAGTGGTCTCGCTCATCCTGCACATGGCCTTGGACAGAGAGTCCAGGAAGCTCAGTCCCCATATGTGCAGCCCCTGGTTATGCTCGGTGTGAAGCATCTGTGGAACCATGAGCTTAGAGCAAAAGTATTCCCTGTCCTAGGAGAACACTGACACAGGGAAGCACCTCCTGCCCAAATTCTATTTCTGACATAACACACCCAGAACAAGGATTATGCTTCTGGTATCATTCCTAGTGTAACACAAACATCAAGTCTGAGACGACATTTGAACCTTTAATACACATGCAACACAGCTTAACCAATGTAAGAATTTTACTCCAAACTGTAGGAACACCAAGCTTGCTGCCAGTCCTGCACAGGTGGAAAGCCATGTTTAAAGGAGGTGACCTGGCTAATTTTTTCTCATAATGTGACAGAGAAGTGGGCTCACATGATCTCTTCCTGACCCAATCAAGCAGTTTCATGCTGTTTAGGTATCACCACTGCAGCTTTAGAAACAGGAGACAAAACCAGCATATCGATATGAGCCTACCTGCCTATCCCAGGGCTATAGCAGTGGGTTCAAGCAACATCCAAGGCCAAAACCTATCAGACAGTGAAGGTGAAATAATTTGTTTTAAAGGGACATCACTTCTCTGATTTCTTCCAGTCTAGAGCTGTGACCCAGATCAAATAAACTAGAAATAGAGCAGTAATTCACAGGTAATAGAGAGAATAGGAAATCAAGCATAAACCCTATAGAACAGTTAAGCAGAAATAAGCTAAACATAACTCAGCACAAAAAAAAAGGCTTTCAGTCTACACCAATGCTTTGGATTAAACTACACAGAAAGGGCTTGTCAGCTATGCTTCCTTCTTAAAGAAAAACAAAAAAACCTAGACTGGCGGAGCTGAAACCACTATGTGCTGTCTGCCTTAATCTCCCTTCTCCTTCAGATCCTTCAACACTGATGCTCCCCAAACCCTCTCTAGCTTTAGCATGGATGCTGACAAAGGCTCTTTTTAGAAGTATGGACCACTGAAGCCAAAGATAAATCCATCCACCCATATCTATTTTTTTCTCCTTTGCATATACAAAATTTCTTTCTCCCTCCTACCTCTCAAACCCATCTCACCCTCCTCCCCCAAAAAGCGATTAAGGAAAAGCTGTAGAAATATTTGCCCAAAGCTGGAGCCTGTTGCTGGGCCCAGCTGTATTGTTGGTAGGAATACACACAGCAAACTTCCACTGTGAGGAGCCCTGCGGGACTCCGGGCGCTTCGGGGAGGCTTTGTGAGCCCAGCTCTGCATGCACTAGCCAGGCTATTGTGAAAGGGAAACAGAAAAAGTGTTACAAACCCAATGCTCTCCCACTCTCCCCCCAGCTCCCCATGTGCCCCCCTTCCACCAGCCGCCACCTTCCCCAAGACAAATCGAGAGGGGAGGGGGCCACTGATGAAGAGACTGAAAAGGTTTCCTCAGTTAGATTTAAGGCAACAAGTCAGGACTGCAAGGAGTCCTTTATCCACCAGGGAAGCCTCCCACTGCTCCAGAGCTGGGCCGAGCGGGGATCCTGGGGGCCAGCTTTCTGAAGGCTGCCATTGATTTGTCACTGATGATAAGTGAGGCCAGAGTCGTTCCCACCATCGCCTGCAGAGGGGACGACTCCCACAACGCCCGGCAGGGGAGAGGGGCGGCAAATGAGGAAATGCAGAACCCAATGGTTGAAAAAATCCCAAATGGCTATTTTTCCTCTAACGAGCTGCAACAAAAAGGAGCAACCGTGCTGAGATCGAGGCAGGGGACAGGAGGCAACAGCGCACAGGGGCAGTGCGGTCACTCGTCAGTGGACAAACCTTCCCCAGGGAGAAAAAGCAGGGGGGATTTCTTCAGCCTTAGCCTCCTAAGGGCCTCACAGTGCCAACTCGGTCAAACAATATTCCTTCAAAACCTCTCCAGCTGCTCCCTTGCCAATAGCTTTTAAACCTGTTCTATTTACATAGAGACACTCTTCTCTCAAGCATATGCTGCTGGAAACTCGTTCTTCTGCTTTTTGGGAGGGGAAATCTTTTCTCACAGTACTAAATAAATGAGAGAGGTTAATGAAGCACCATGTCTAAAAGGTGAATTCCCAAAACAACAGGAGATCTTAAAGGAGCACCAGAGCTCCCCCAGGGAACATACAAATAGAGCAGCAGCTGCCTGGGCAAGACCAGATGCAGATGGGTGAACTGAAAGCAAGACAAAAGGTGGAGGGGGAGGAAGGCTGAAAGAAAAAAAGAAAAAAAATCAGCAAAAGAAGTAATGATCCTTGGCCTTTCCGATGTAACTAGTTAGCAGAAACCCTCAGAACCGGTTCAACTCGCATTATAAAATGTCTCTCTTGTGCTTCAAGACCCTGAGGATGTTTAGGAGTAACTAGGATACCTCTCCTTCCCTTCCCTGCCCTCAGCAAAAGCCCTCAGCTATCTTCTGCCCTGGCCAGGCCGAGGCACACAGGCCTTGTAACACAGCCTGGGGAGCAGCAGGCAGGTCTCCAGAGGGAAAAGAGAGTCACGCCTGCAGCTTCCTTCCAGTTCAATCAGACCAGACCCAGCAATCCAGGGGATCTTATCTGGCAATCCATTACCTCAGGACACTTGTGCACAGTTCCTAAAGCTCCAGTTTAAAACCCAGCACACTAAAATAAATGGAAGTTGCCAGGCTGTAAACTGTGACATTCAGCAATATTTTAGCTCAGATTTGGCCACTCAGAGGCACAGGGAGAATCACTGCAGTAGTAATTATTTCAGATATTCTAGTTAAAATTTCTTGGTATGCAAGAGAGCACAGCCTCCAGGGACCCTTAAGCTGAGGATGAGCACAATATCAGAACCTTAACAGATCCAGTCCAAAAACTTCACAAGTTTAAACATTAAAAAACAAATGCAAAAAATCCCACCCAAAACCTCACTCATATTTGGGAAATAGCCAGCAACCAGTTAGCTCAAAACACAGGTTTAACATGCTTCTTTCCAGAAATACTGCTACCCAAGCAGCCACATCCTAAACCAAACAAAGCTTTTGAGCAGTCCTAAAGTGCAACTCAATTAAAGCCCATTAAGGACTTCTGCCTCCTAATGAAAGAGGACTGAACATCTCCTGGCCTTGATGAACTCACCACTCAGGCCATTGCGACTGCTTGGGGACCTGGAAATAGGCCTATGTCCTGTAAGACCCCAACTTGCACACCTCAATAATCTCAACAGCTACACGAGAAACAGGACTCACAAAGCCAGTTTCAGATGGATTAATCTCTTGACAGTCAATTCTGATGCATCTGTTGCCAAATGGAGGGAGGGGATTCTTTCATGTCTAACAAAATGCAAACTCATGAGGAATCTTCACCCACAGCCAAGTTGCTTCTGTGGTCCCTTCCCTTTATTGTGCTGCCTGCTTTCATGAAACTCCTATTCTCTGGAACCAGTTTTTTTTGGTGAGAAGATATGCACACATATTGAAATAACCACTGCTTCCATACAAAAGCAGGCTAAAGATGCCTGCGGATTTTTCTCATGAGAATAGTCTGTATTAACAATATTATTAAGAAGTGCTTCTGATACTACTTCCTGGACCAAGTTCCAGGATTTGAAGTGCCTATATAAATTAAAGCTTCCTCATAAAGCTCTGAAACCATTTTAAGCAGACACATCATTCAGCCCTGGAAGAATTTTTCATACTTGAAAAGATTTTAAACTCTTCTGTGTCCCCCATGCAAGCATACTTCCTCTTGCTAGAACCATGATCTCATGGCCAAAACCCATGAATTGACAGTGTGATGTCTCCTGTCTTACAGATGCATTTACCACAATGACTCAAGAGCAATTTTCCTTCTGTTATTCCACCATACTTTGGGAAGTAGGGTACAACAGACAAATTAAGTTGAATCAGGCTATTGAGCCAATTTGTGGGCATTGCAAGACATAATATTATTCAGCCAAATATAGAGTACTTCCTCTGATCAAAGAGCAACCCCAGCCCATCAGTGCTATAAATGCTACCTAAAATGACTGGATAACAGTAAAGAAGTAACAGAACACAGGGCTACTTGTCTACTTGTAGCAGAATTTTATCTCCAGTAATTACAGTCTACCTTGAGAAGTTCCTGGGAGTTTTTTCAGTTGAATACAGACTTTTTTCCTCTCTTTCCACTCCTAAGTGGATGAGTTATTCTTTTCAATAGTTGTGCAGTAAAATTACCTATTTTCAGTCAGGAAGGAAAAAAAAAAAAAAAAAAAAAAAGCAAAGCATTTCTGAGGAGGGATGGGAAAGGAGTCAGCACTCAGCATGCAGTTTGTATCTTGACTAAATTTGCTGAATTTTTCTGGTACCTTATACTACCATTCCCAGACATGGTAAGAACATAAAATTTATTCCTATGGATCATTCTCCAAGTAAGAACATCTGGAACACTTGGACCTTCAGACAACAAGCCTTGATGAGTCAAGATCAGGTCAGCTTAATTCACAATATCCAGCTAAGCTACACAGCATTACAGTCATGACAGTATCCATATCTCACCTTCAGAGGCTGGGCTCAGTTAGCTTTCCCATTTCCTGGTCCTTTATTCTGAGGCAGAGTGGGGTCCACTAAGCACAGATTCTGAGAAGCTTGTTACCCTCCCTTCATTTTGTTACAGTACATTATCAAACACTGTGCAATTACAAATAGCAACAGCATTTAGGAAATCCTTCTCATACCCCTCCTTAAAACTGCACAGACACCTGGCAAACTGAATACACAGATGATCATTTAGGTACCAAGGCCTCAGAAGAATATGTCCGTTTTCCATGGGGAAGATAAAATTTTCTGCCCTTCATGCTGTAATCTAGTCTCTTGATTTCTTTCTAGGTATCCCTCTGAAACAAACCTTCTGTGCACAATAAGCAAAGGACAGAAAGCAGTCTTGATTACCTATATTTAAGCGATAACACAACTCTCAAACACAATGTTTCTCCAGAAATTCTCCAGAAATGATGTTTGCTCAAAATGAGAAAGAAGCTTCAGGATGGGGATTTTATATTCATCAGTTGTGCTACCCTAAAGAGCTCTTAGCCCTCCTTCTCTTACTGCCAGTCCTACATCCTCCATAAACTGGCACAGCTTTGTGCAGCCTGATAAAAAAATGGATGAATGAAAGCAGCGCAGTGGGCCATGAGCTTCAAAAAGATGCCAACCTGAAGGATCTTCCAACTCCTCCTCACTCAGCCCAGTGTGATTCCTTCTGCTGCTTCACTGCTTGCAGAACCATGGCCTCAGAGGCAAACTGACAGAAGTAGTTGGGGTCATTTCCTGTTTAAGGCTTTAAAAATGTATTTACTACAGTGGGTCACGAGTGATTTTCTTCTTACAGTCTGTTTACCAAGTGTTTGTACATACTACCATGCTGACAATCCTTATGAAAAGGAATAAACACAGTGAATGAGATCATTCTACACTTGAGTAAGTAAATGTTTAAAAATGTAACATTCTAATCTGGGGAAAAAACACTGACTTTAGTGTGTAGAAAAAAAACAGCTATTAAGTAACCAGTCATCACAGTTAACTTCTTCACCCTACAAAGAAAAAAGCCTGTAGACTCCAAAATAAAGCCATGAACACTTCTGAGAAAAAAAGTAAAAAAAAAAATCCCAGACCTAGCCGTTAACATACCTGGCCCAACAACCATAGGGAATCTTTATGTAACAGCTTGCAAAGATGGTACTCCCAACCCAAGTTCTGTACAGCTGATCTCCAGGGGGTGCACAGAAAAACACTTAAGCTATTGGGTAAACACAGCCACTGGAAGCAATTCTGTATTTACAGAATTCTACCCAGCAATCTAGCTTGCTGCTACAAAGCAGCAAAAAGGAACATTTAATAATTATTAGTTAAAGTCAGCTACAGCTAAACTATTCCAAGACAGGAATCCATACTCAAAACCTGGATTTCTAACCAAGTCCAAGTCAAGCTTCTGTTTTCAACTTTCTTGACCTTTGTGATTACATGGTTAAATAGCATTTTGTGACCCATCCTAAGAGATGCTACAATCAGGATAGGAGAAAGGGTGGAAGAGTCAGGGACACAGAACAGATCTACGAGAGCTGGGTTTAGATCTGACGCTCCTCATTAGACTAGTGGCAACTGTTTATTGACTATGCTGGCAGATAACAGGAATATGCACTAGCCAGGGCAAAAAGAGCAACTAAATAGAAGGACATTACATCTGAGAATAATTTTCACTCTCCCAGTATCAGACCCCAGACACAACAAACATGTCTAATTGTGATAATCTCGTGTGCAGTGTATCAGTGGGGGAAAATGAACAATTAGAGAAAGGCAGCTTCAACAGAAAGGCAGGCAGAAGCATCACCATACAGACATAAAAGGCACAGCTTAAGTGGAGCCTCTATTTACTACATTAATCAGTGTTTCATTGTGGCTTTTTTTCCCTCATTATTTCATAGATTTGTCAATTTACTACATGTAGAAATTATTAATTCTTCAGAGTAGGGATTGTCCCTATTGTATGCACATGCTTCATGTAACACTGCGAAGCTCTGATTTCCATTAGAGTGAATCTTTACGTGATCCAATTGACAATTCATGTGTAAGATTCATCCTATGTACATCTTCCCCTTCAGCCTGACACATATTCATTCAGGGAGAACAGGAATGGCCATTTAGAAAGCTTATGTTTTCCCACAGCCAGCTCTGTCTTCCTGTGACTAACCAGACACTTCACATCAGCACTGCCATTTCCACGTCAGCTCGGGAGGAGAGTGGATTGTGCCTTCCTTTGTGTGCATGCCCAGGCTGGGCTTGTGAAACTACATCCCACTACATCAGTGGAGAGTGGTGGGAAGAGCAAGCAAAACTCTGATCCAGAGTCTGCGAATAAGGATCAAAAACCAACTCTCTGCTAGACATCAGTCATTGAAAAGGCAAGATTAGGGAAGAAGAATCGAGGCACTAGCAAGGTGATAAAGCTTTTCATATTCAGATTTATCTGGCAACAACCCACAACATTAGCCTGTGGTAGCCCAACTAAAATAAGATAGTAGGTCTTTTCTTCCAACCCTAATGAACAGGAGTTTTCACCACAAAGGGCATCACCAATTAATGCACCGCACCAGTTGCAACATATATGGGTGGATCTTTCACCACACTTGGATGCTAGCACAGCACTAAGGCTGCCATACAAGTAACAATACAGTAAAGAGACCTATGCATACATGAGCCACAGAAACTAAATCCTGGGCTTGAATTCTCATCTTTCCTTGTTTCTAGGGAAAGCCTTTCCAAGTTACTATGAAGGCAAAGTGAAGAAGCAGCAAGTCAGTGCCAAAAAATGGTTGGTCTTGCCTCCCTCTGTCCTTCCATCAGGTCTATACTGATGAGCTCAATGAAGAGCAATTCACTTCAGTTTGCCAACACCACACAACCTGTGGTTTCATCATTCTGCAGGCCAGTTCTGTGACAGACCAACAAGCTGGACTGATTCATCCAGCAGACATCTACACAGACCTATCAAAGGGACAAGGGAGTGAGATTGCTCTCTGGGGCAACCCACAGTTACACCAGACTAGGCGCAACAAGAAACCACACCCCTGGGCCAAGGAAGCCTGGCAGCTGGAGGCTAACCCACATACACTGCGGGCAGAAAAGAACAATCCTCAGCAGTGACATCCTAGCATCCCCACCAAAAAAATTTCTGTCAGAGAGATATCAAGTTTACTAAAAGAAAAAGCAGCAGGAGCAAAAACTCCTCCAATTCTGCTATTCTAAAATGTAGGCTTTATATTACCATAAAACTGTATTTTGATGACAATATTTCCCATAAAGCAAAACTAAACTATAACTATAGTTATAACTGACTATACTAAACCCTACTCTGTAACATGCCCTTGTAAGTCATCTGGAGTTGCATTCCTAGTGCCACCTGAAACAAGCCACCATGTCCAGGCAAACCAGATCTCTGTTTAATAGTTTTAAGCAGTGTGCTCAATTTACCAAGTTTAAACAGGAAGAGAGGACTAAATTGATAAATATGAAGGAACAGAGGATTGGCAAAATGCAATGCATGATCCATAAGTCATCTCTTCTAGGATCCTTGCAAAAGACATGGATCTGCAGAAAGGGAAATGAATTATAACTGGGGACAGTTGGAACATTGTTTATTTCCTCTTAGCAAAGACAGCAGTTCAGGCCTCCAAGGATAAATCAAATTTCTTAACCAGATGGAAGACATTTCATTTCCAAACATCATCCATACAACAATGGACCACAGAAAGAAAGGAGCCAATTCACAACAGCAACAAGAAAATAAAATTACTAGAGATTTTAGAGATGAGCTCTCATCAAAATCTGCACTTGCAAAGAGCCTCATGTTACATCAGAACTCGCACCACATCCCACCACAATCAATTCAAAGAGACTTTTATTGGCAAAACAAGCTTTGCAAGTGTTACCCACATGTAGAAAGCAGCATGCTTGAGTTCCTTCCAGAACTGGATTCAACATATGAAGGGCCTATCTCCACAGAGGTTTTAAGAGAAAGGCATGGAGTCAAAGGCTAGAAATAAAAATGTTCCAAAGAATAAAATTTTATTTCTAGTACAATAAGTGTTCCTTGCTCTAATACATTTTATCTTTTACTCATAAGATTATGAAATTTTCTTCTCAGCCTCTCCTTTTACTTCTCATTCCAAGATTTATTGTTTATGGTATTCTCCCTGTATCCAACTTGCAATCCAAACTGCACATGCCAGCTCAGTATTTGGTAAAAGTCTGACTTGATTTTGCACATTTCACTTGGCACTAGTTGCCAGCAGAATAACTTTGCACAATAACTTGTGGAAGTCTAGTTGGCTAGCAGGTTGGCTAGCACTTCTTTTTTCTGCTATAGAAACTTGTGTTCTGGTTTGGATTCTGACTAGTTTCTCATATGAATTTTGGATTAAATTATTTGTTTCCCAAGCCTCAAAAGGAGTATCAAAACCCAGAAACAATGTTTTCATAGGCATGGATAGTATTTTTATTTGGTTTCAGTCTATGATTCTCTTGTGCTTTTAGGTGGAGACAATTTTTGCTGCTTTGGATCAGACTGCATTAAAAGAATTGGTTTTGGTGCTGCTAGGATCAGTAATGGAAATCCTCCCAGTCCTACTCTGTAGCAATCATTACACAGATCTCATAGATCTAGTAACTTCATGTCTTTTCACATCTGAAAATAAAAAAGTTGATTTCCCTTTGGTTACAACAGAAGAATATATAGAACTCTGGAGTTGGTTCTTGTGGGAGTAAAATATTTAATTTACTCTTGATTAGTACAGGAGGAAAATCTCAGCATTGTATTCAGTTCTAATGGTTTGAACAGTTCAAACATGTCCTACTTGCTAGGGCCACTTAGGCAGCCAGCACAGCCACACAGAGCCTCATGCATGAAAAGGTTCCTGAGGCTCATTACTGTGGGGCTGTAGAGGGTCTGTGCTGTCTACCCACCTTAGCTCAGTCCCATCCCACAACAGATAATATTCTCCTTATGGAGTTACTGCCATTTTGCTGCTGTCAGCCACTCCCCTTCTGCCTATCTCTAAAGGGCATGGAGCCATAAAGCACATACCTTAGAGACTTTGGTATGCAGCCTGCAGAGTCAGAAAAGCTGGCTCCTTAGGTTACCTGGTCTTCTGGGGTGTAACTCCAATGGCCCTCTGTCCTCACAACACTTCAAGAAGCAGTTTCAGCATCGCCACCACACTTAGGTTAAGATCTTGACACAGGAGGCAAAGTATGTTGGTATGATGCTGCTCAAGCAAAAACCCAGGACAAACCCGGGTAACACTCCATGCCTTTCCCAGCTTAACCTGCAGGACCAATGCACTGCAGTACATTAGCCAGCAAACGTAGGTGTTTTGGCAGCTGTCCCAGTCACTTAATCGAAGGCCGAGCTCAGAGGCTGCTTCGCCTGAGCGGGTAAGTCAAGATGCACATAACAAAGATGTCATCTCTGCCTCACTCCCTTCCTTGCTTGAAGGCTTCTGTCTGAGTACTGTTTATTTCTATCCTACAACTGATGAACTGTACATAATTTACCCTGTATCTCCCATTATTTCTATATTGTAACTGTGTTAGGTTTCACCTTATGCACCCAATTAAGCTAAGTGGGGTTTTGCCAAGCATTTAAAGGAGACAAGTGTCTGCCACCTCCTCTTTCTTATCAGTCTGTTCTAAAGCATCTCATCACAAAATTTGCTCATGGGGCCTTTCTCAAAAAATAATCATCTGAGTTTCTCTTATTCTTATAGCATACATATTACCATCATCAAGTTTGCTTCTCCAACACAACCAGCCAAGAAAAAGTTACTACAGAGTAACACAGGAATTGTCTTTTTTTTTTTTTTTTTTAGATATTCCTTTTAAAATGCTCCCAGACTTCTAAAGACTTATGGGTGAAGAACTAACCACTAATCCCAACAAGGGAAGAAAAGAAGCACCAAAAAAAGCGCGATTTTTTCTAGGGACAATTGACTGGAAAACTTAAACCTAAGCAACTTGTTTATTTTGTTCTAGTCTGGAACTCGCACTAAGAGCAACAGAAGATTACAGCTCCTCATCTTCCAGTTCACAGAAGGCAGGTCACAAACAAGAGAAACCTCAGAGAAATAACAGGCTTCTCATGTTAGTGAGCAAGCTGCCTCGAGCCAAAGTTTGTAGCCAAAGGTCGCAGAAGCCAGGGAACACCAAGGTTGTTCTTGCTTGAGTACTGGTAGCATAGAAATTACTCAGCACAACTGTCAAAGATGCAAAGATGACAAATCTGCCCTTCTAGAGGAGCTGAGGCACAGGCAAGGGATCCACCTGCTTTCCAGACAAAAGAACCTTGTGCCTGGGAAAAAGAAAACAACAACAAAACAAAGAAATAACAAAAACAAACCCCCGAAAACCAACAACTAACACCCAAAAGGCCTAAAGGTCTTCTGTTGTTTAAGGTAACGCTGGCTGCAGGTCTGAATTCTTTCAGACACTCAAAAATGCAGTGAACAAAGGCCTACGACAGTATTGATTCATGAGTGGTGACAGTTCAAACTGGAACATATGAGGTTACCACCCTTGTGGTGGAGACAACTGCTCAGCAATCAGCTCTTCATGAGTCAACACCCTCTTGCAGCTGCTGTTCAATGGATCAGGGAAGAAGTCAGATGCAGAGGCAGCCTGCCCTAAGATAGCAAAGGGCCATAACCACACCAACCAGATAAATCAGTCCTTCACTGTTTCCAAGACAATGCCTAGGAAAATTCCCTTCACCACTTCATCTCTGCATGCATATAGCTCTGAGCTCAAACTGCTTTTTTCTTGTGTTTAACTTAGGTCTGTTTGCAGGGCAATGACTATTACTCTTGAAGGACTCCCGATCCAGTCTCTCACTTACTCCTGCATCATGCTTTCTATGGTTTAGACACTGAATACTTCTATTTGAGATCCATGACAAAAATGTAGGTAGTCCTCTAGCATTCCTATTTACCAATGACTATTCTCTGCTGTTTCTTGGCTATTAAAGCCTCCAGAACAGCAGCCTCCAATCTATCTCCCCTTTCCCATACCACAAACCCTCTAGTTTTCTCTCACAGACAGACTCATTATGTTTTTCCTCACACTAATAGGTACTATGCTGATCAAGGCCCTTTTATAAAGGCAGCACAAATTAGTGGCATGTCCTCCAGCCACAAGAAACTCAATTCAGGCTTTTCAGGAGTAGCAGGCTTCAAAAATTGCAGTGAGGAGAATACAATCTCTGAGGCCTCAAAAACCTGATTTCTTAAATTTGTCAAGCCTGAAGAAGTGGCAAAGTCTGAATAACAAAGAAAGGACAGCGGTAAAGTCGGCTTCCTCTTAATAAATTCTGGTTTAATTCATAGAATTATCCCACCTCCTGGTTCATCCTCAGAAGCTTGGAAAAGAAGCAGGAAATTACAACCCCAAGCCTTCTCTCCTTTTTTTTTTTTTCCCCTGCCCTCAGAGTTGCAAAGAAAGGATTTGACTATTCAGCAGTTATGGAAATTCAGAACTAAAATTGGGTGGGAGCACAAAGGAAAAAAAAAAAAAGGGAAAAAAAAAAGAAGGTGTGTCTTTTATTCTAATCATAGATCCTACGAGACAGTTCTGATACACGGAATGGTTGCACCTTAAGCAAGAACCTCTCCCAGCACTACCAGCTGTCACCAAGTCAAATGAACTGACAGAGCTGGAGTTTCAGGCTAAAGGAGCAGAGGGTGTCTTTTCCTGAAACCTTGCATAGTCCCAGAATGCTTCTTACGAGCCTTTCAGAGAAGAAGGCTGAGAACATCAGGTGTCTATGTTTTAACAGCTCACAGTAGTGACTCACTCTTTCACACAGCAATTCTTAGTGGGGAAGGGGAAGAGAAGTAGGCTGCTTTTCCAGGAAAGGAGCAATTTTCTGCCACCAGACCTACTCTTGTTTCCATATCCAGACTTCTTACCAAACCCATAGTAAACTCCTATTCTCACTTTGAGCTTTTGTTCAAGTAATTATCTCCAAAATTCTAGCTTCTCACTTCAGTTCTGCCCTCAAATTTCATACACTTTTCCAGACAACACTGTCCTCCAAAATACCTTCCTGGACATCCCACTCAAAAATCCTTCTGCTTATGTGTTCCCAAGGCTGACAGATTCCACATACGACCACTGCAGACAGAGGTGGTGATGGAGCTATCTCATGGGCTCTCCATTTCAGTGTTCTGCTAAGAGTTTCCCTTTCCACCTCTGACCTCATTGCTAGGCTCCTAATATTTCATAAAATCACTCCATTAGGTCAGGGACTCTACTGTCACAGATTCCTAAAAATTTGTCACATCCTCCTTTAAAGCATTAGTAAGTAAGTCTTTCCCTGTCTCAGCAATTAAATTATGCTCAATGCTCATCTTCACTTTTAAAATTTCCATATTTTATCCTACCTAATTAACAACTCTTTCTGCCATCAGATCCCACATAATTACTCCACTTGGATTTCCTTACACGACTCTTCTGTTCCTTTGCCAGCTCAAGTCCTTGGCTCTCATTTCCAAAATGCCTATCTTTGCTTCTGTTAATATCTATACTCCTATATCCCTTTACTGTCTTCTCATGATTTACACTACTCTTGCATCTGCTTCCTCATCCTTATTTACACAGTTACCAGCTTCCAGTAGTCTTTGATGCCAACTCCTACCCAAAACCTCTCTCTATCCTTATTCTAAGAAGTGATTGGAATGAAAAACTTGGAAGCTTTTCCCATTAAACCAAAGCTAAAGGAAATTTAATTAGAAAACGATACCATTTTAATATTGACCTTATCTATCCCAGTAGAATTATCACACCCCTGATCCTTATCAGATGTCAGCTGTCCAATTAAGACTATAAAGTCTTGGGGGCAAACGTAGCCTCTTCCTTCATGTTACACAGAGCCACAGCACCTAGACCAATCCTTAAGTTAAGAAAAACACCTTAGAAGGTCAAAGAACTTGATTTTGCCAAGGGCAACACCACTCCACCATGATTTGGAAATTACCAGAGAAGTTAAAAGTCCTCTCTTTGAAACTTCAAAAGAATAGGGTTCCCCTCAACAGAAATAATGTCTGACTGTGTCTGAGAAGAGAGGAGCTGGGTACAAAATGCACTGAAAAGGTTTTTCCGTGGTATCTCTAGCTCCTTCCTGCCTCAAATCTCCAAAGCCATCACTTATCCACTTCGAAACAGCAGGAGAGTCACTTCTTTTTTCCTCCTCTCTCCAGAAGGAGCACAGCAGAAATAAACCTCGAGTGATAAATTATGCACCACTTTTGTGTGGCTGCCTCTTGGCCAGACGGGAAATTTTTTCTCCCAAAGCCTTTTGTTTCCAGCTTTGATCCCAGTGTTGGATCCGCTCTGTTCAGCTCTCCCTCAGCATGGAGGTGAAGGGAGAGCTGACACAGGCCAAGTTCAAGCTTACTGCAAGTCACAGTCAGATCTTCCATTAGCCTTCTCCCCTCCCCCTTTCCAACTGGAACTCTCCTTGAGTTTGAAAAGATCCTATTAAACATTTTCCAGAGGGCCTTACAGAGGATACATTATTTTGATGGATGCTGGGACTAAAGGAGGAGGATTTCTAAGTACAGTGAAATAATGGAGTTTGTTCTAATGGGTTTAAGAGATGCCCGAGGGCACCAAGTAAGTTCCTTCTCTGCAAATCAAAAACACAGAAGACCAGAAAATGGAGCCGAACAACTGAACGCCAGGAAGCGGGGAAATCGGGCTCTATTTAACTGCTGCTCTTGGTTACAGCCAACTTCAGGCTGCTTGGAAAAACAGCACACACACATATCACTGGCACAAACTTAACAGGAGAAAACAAAGAGACAACAGGGGTCAAACTGGGGGTGGCAAGTAGGAGAAGGATGCAAGACTGGGTCCCCACCCCCTACCAGAGAGTCGGATCAATTATCCTTGAATACTAACAAGATTTCTGATTAAAGAAGTGCTGCTATGCAATGGAAACAGAAAGCTCCAGCAGCTGGGAGGGGCTGTCAGGCAGTAACAAAGAGACACAGAAGACTATGCCCCGCTAGGGCACACGGAGGAAGTCACCATGCTGGTAGCCAGGAGAGGGGTCTCCCCTGCCTGGAGTCATGATAAGGTCTCACTGCTGGTAGATTTCACTCCAAGAGTAAAATTCCACCTTGACACTACAGAACATGAGGTCTGTTTTCAGGTAAATATGTTATCTACTGGAAGCTTTGCTGGACAACAGTTCTTTACATAATCTCATCACTATAGTACAGGAAGGTGAATTCTATTTTAACTCTAACCCATTCAGGGAAAAAAATCTGGTGCTTTTTACTTCTGAATATTGCAACACCAGAAAGTTGCTTTCAACATACAACAGCTTGAGAAATAAGATCTGCGCTGTGTTTGGTCATACGCTTTTTGACAAAACTGCAACTGGCAGTACAAACATTGAACATGCATCTACATTACTGTCTGTAAATCTTAATGGTTTGTGACTTGCTGACTGGTGGCTAATACCAGAAGGACCTAATCACCTAAGAACCTCATGACAGACAAAGCTTCTGTTACTACTTTTCAACCCACAGGTGTGCTAACATGCTTATACCAGAATGCTTAATATATCTCATACCATCAGAATTGGGCTCATGACACTTCAATTCCCTGTTGGTCTTCTACATTAAATTACATAATTCTCAGATATGAGGAATTTCAGTCATTCCCAATTCAGCACTACAAAAGTAAACAAACATCAGCTCCACTTGATGTTAATAAAGTCTTTATGAAAACTTATTTTCCTGCCCTTACACAGTGAGCCTCCTTTCATCTAGGCTCACAACAGCCGAGGAGATGTGCTGCTCACAGAAAGACAGACTGCAGCTCAAGAGTCCCCCAGACTAAATGCACAGCCTAGAATGCTTCAGCATCTAACAGACAGTTCTGCATAAGAGAGGCAAAAGAAACATGCCTGGAAAGCTGAAAACCCTGAACATGAATTCACTAACAACAGGAGGGCAGTCAAATACTCCCAGGTAACAGTCTCAGAGCAACCAGATATACAGCATGAATAAACCACAAGTCTACAGAATAACAAGCCACTGGATCCATATGCTTACTCTCTTTAGTACAGGGAAATGGAAATCTACAGACCGAAGAAAGAAGAGATTCAAGGGCATTACAGTGCCCAGTTTTCACTCAGTAGCGACAACAAAATCCCATAAAAGAGTAATGCCCAACCTAACAGCAATGGCAAAGAACCATTGGCACCACAGACACAAAAGTAAGAGCCTAACCATCAAGGACATGAGATTGTGGATTACAACTACATTTAGTGTTTTCTGCCATGATTTGTGTGAAACATAGCCACTAAATACAGTATGCCATTTAAGGGAGCAGGTTTGTGGTATGTCAGAGCCCCAGCTCTGAATGTTTTATCAGGTAAAGCCAGATGCCTTAAAAGATGGTCAGTTTAAATCTACATATATACTGACTATGTAAACCCATATAAGAAAACATCACAAGTAGCTAAGCTAAAAATAACATAGGACTCAAGAAATTAAGCATCCACCTTTCTTTTACATTTCTTTTAATAACACTTTATTTACCAATTCAACCTTTCCAACAGAGTCAGTAAAATTTCTGTAGTTTTATGATCATTTGACCATCAGCAAGAGAAATATAAGTACTATTAAAAAGAGAAATAGTCCCAAGCAGCAAAGGAATTCAATTAAGGTGCAGAACATGCACTTACTATATAAACCTACTTTTAAAGCCTTGACTGGTTTTTAAGATAGTATCTCTTTATCAGCTTTTATAAGTGTTATGAAGCATACATTCTATTGTGTTCGACAGTAAGTTGCATTCTAGGGCAAATGGAGTTGGCCTTGGGCAAGACAATTTCTACTTCACTTCCCACATTTACAAAACAAGGATAATATTTGCCTATTTCACAAGAGTGCATGAAGATTCAAGAGCACTATCACACTACAGATCATTCTCACAGAATTAATGTTTTAACTATTTTTTAATGTTAATTTCACTAGTCTGGAGAGCATTTACAAGTAAAAACAAAATACAAATCACTTTGATTTCTTTTTCTAGTTAATATACAGCAAGTACTGCTTTCTGGTTTGAACTACAAACAACTGGATAATGTTTATATCTAACCACTTTTTCTTCTGTAACTTCAAGGAATACAAAGCAGAAAAACAGCTACCAGTTTTCTGAAATCATATTTTGTGGCCCACAGGAAGAGAATATCCCTCTTCAAGGTTCACAAGACACTCTGGAAATGCAAGCACTATTAATTTTCTTGCTGCATACACCCACACTCCCAAGATACATGAAGAGTTTCTCTATTGCAGAAAACAGTGCTACAGCATACAATGGAAAGCTTCTAGAAAGAGAATATAAAAGAAAATTGTGTATATACACTAAATAAAACAATAACACTAACTTCATACAGGAAGATTTATGCTATATGCTTTTCCACTATGTTTTAGTAGACAGAATTGTCAAAAGCAAAACCAAAAAAAGCACCACTTGTCACTGTCTGCAGCATGTTGTTCCTAATTTTAGAAATATAGGGAGTGTTATTCAGTGCCATCACCATTTTGGAAAAAAGAAAGTCAAGACAATTCAGGGTGATCAAGAGATCTGTGAATATCATCCAAACTGATGATCAGCAAACCCTGGCACTCTCAGCACATCCAGGAAGTAGAACATTATCAGCTCCAAGTTGACAATAAGAAAATGAGTGCTTTGCACTTAGCCAATAGCTGTAGAACCAACGGCAATGCCAAGCACAGGCAGTGGAAATTGTGATTCCCACTACAAAATATACTTCTGCAGAAGTAACACATTCAGGTTTCCAACTATAAAATGTAGTCAAGATGCTTCAGAAGTGAAAGTCTGATATTAGCTATGTATTTTTCTGGCAGAGTTCCAGAAGCCAGAACAGCAAACACATTAGACAGACAGGTTCTGTGACATTCTATATTTATACTAACACAGACCATCTTAACACCAGGTCCTTCTTCACTTCAGCCACCAGCAGTGCATGACATTAGCACTAAATTCCCTCTCTATACCTGTTTTTACCTGCAATACACTTTTCTACGAGCTCAACATACTTGCAGACCTCCTTTTTTGGTTTGGGGATTTTTTGGCACAGACTGCTCCAGTTTGATCTGCCACTATCCACCACAAAAGAGTCAGAGGTCAGTCTTGCAGACTTGTTTGTTTTATGCTCTCCTGTACTGAGGCAGAGTAGTAAATGACCAAGTGTCTCTAACAATTTACAATTTACCTGCTTGGCATTGCAGCTTCCATAGAGGCTTTATGACAGTTAAGCTGCACACCAGTCCTGCAGGTACTTCTAAGGGACAACTTTGAAAATCTTCTAGCTAAGTAGAGGAACACTGACTCATCACAGATTTTGGCATTTTCTCTGCCACCTCCATCCTAGTATCACCTCATATTTTTCTTTGCTTCAAATAGGGAAAATATTGCTCAGGTCTTGTGCCCTTATTGCAAAATTCTGTCTTTATTTCCTTATATTTCCATGAATGAAAGAGGATATTCACTTCTGGAAGCAGCTGGCACATCCAATCATAAATTTACAGTTATCTGACAAGAGGATACACAAAAGTGCACTGATGGGAAAACTACTTGAAAGAGAAACAAGCTGCCATAAAAAAAGCATCCTAGAGACATCAAGGAACAACCACCTACCAGCAAACTTGCATTTTACAATCAGACATCCCCCACACGGCTGTTAACAGCCCAGACACATTAACTAGGAGCACCTGGGTAACAGCCAAAATAAAACACATCCACATCTGTACCTACACTAAGATCTATCGTTTAGATCCGTCTCACTCCTAGAGGGCAGCTAAGTATCTTCTGTGTGGTATTTGGGAACTCAAGAGTACTTCTGGCTCCTAAAAAGCAGGCTTTCTGATACACGGAACTCCAGCCCTCTTTAGTCAGTCTATCCAAGCTGGCTTAGAACATTCTTCAAAGTTGCCTGCAATTAGGTTTCTTGTTAGAAAAGAAATAATATTACTTGAAACCCAAACTCTCTACGATTGTGCCCCAGGGGCAATACTTGCAGAATGATGGAGGTCAGCAGCACTACTGCAAATGCTTCCTGTAATTTCAGAGCAGCACAGGAGAAAACGGATGGGTGAAATTATACAGCAGCTGCCAAAGCAGTGAAGGGAAAGAAATGAGGTACGTATCTCCTCTCCACACCCCTCCCCCAAAAGTCATCTAACTCTTTACAAACAGTTTTGCGACCCGTTTAGATGTTTTCTTCTCCATCGGGTGCACTTGTGAAATCAAGAACCACCGCAGAAGACGAAGAAACAGCAGATGCCAGTTGACAGAGCAACCACAAAGCTAAAGTTTTCACGGCGAGACTTCGTGGGACTGCCTCCCGGCTCGCTAAGAGCGCAGCGAAACCCTCCCCTCGTCTCTATTTTTGGTACTCCTGCTCTGGCCCCTGTGCCAGGGCGCTGCGGGAGGACTCCCAGTCCCCGCCGAGGCGAGGCAGGTAGCCCGGGGCGCCGCCGCGGAGCCGGGCTGTACCTTTAAGGGGCCCGTCGCGGCGGGTGCGCGGCTGCATTCCTGCTCCGGAGCGGCGGCTGTCCCGACACGCCGGGCACGGCAGCCTGCGAGGCAACCTGCGCGCCCGCCCCGGCC
>VYXF01006163.1:264964-278799 GCA_013397295.1 Polioptila caerulea | reverse complement strand
GGGCAGCCCCCGCCCCGCTCCCCCCAGCGCCGAGGCACTTCGCAAACTTTCGGCGCGGCAGAGGCGGTCCCCCGGCCGAGGCTCCGCGGCGGGACACGCACCTCCCTTCCCCATCCCGCGGGGCCGTCGCCCGTCACGGCGGCGAGACCCCTGGGCTCGCCCAGAGCCCCTGGACCCCCTCAGCCCTTGCCCCGGGTACGGCTCCCTCGACGTGGGCGGGGAAGCCCTTCCTGAAGTGGCTCCGGTGCTCAGGGCCGTCAGTGTCGGCTCTCCCTGTCCCAACTCCCGCAGCATCGCCAAGGAACATTGCTCCGGGCTCTCGGCTGCCCGCCGCAGGGCTGCCCGCTATCCTCCAGTCTCAGCGCGTTGCCACCGCTTCACGACTTGTGCCAGCTAGCTGCACACACGACAAATCGCACAGCTCTTCTCCCTGTCCCGTCCCCGTTTGCCAAACTGCCTTCGAAAGGGAAACATTCACGAGCCCTTTGTCCAGCATGCATGTTGCTACCGATGAGAAACGTCTGATTTCCCCCTCCGTTCGTGACAATATTCTGCTATTTGGTGTTTTCCTTATAGCCTCCGGTGTCCGAAGATGGCTAGCTACGTATGAATCTCAGGTACCCGAACAAAAGATTAGGGTCGTTTCCTGCAGGAGTAGAAATTAACACTTGGACAATTGGCTTACGTGCCTATGCTGCATTAAAAAGCAGACGGGCTTTCACTGGAGATCACCCTTTGAGCCAGTTTTATGATCCTTTTGGCATGATTTTAACACATAATGTTGACAATGCAAGGAACTGTTGTTAAATAACTAAGCTCAGTTGATTTCAAAGTATTAACTTGAACAGAAAGCCGACTCGGATAGTCCAAACCCTGGACCACAGGGGAAGATGGGAATTTTGTCAAATTGACTCCAAAGGGCCAGTAATAGAAATTGTCTTATTTAAAGCCTTCCCATAGATGAATCCAGAGGAAGCTGCAATTAATCACATCCTTTAAACAATCACAAGAGTGAGAAAATGGCACAGCATGTGATTGAGAGAAGTATGCCACTCCTATTAATTAAGCGTAAAATGGTGAAGACAAGCGTTATTTTGAAAAATGTCAACGTAAAATTAAAACAGGGACTGAGTCTTGACAAATTGTGCTCAGTGAAAAGAGAAAATAATCCGACACAGCTTCGCTGAGGAGAACTCCCAAGAGCAGGAACCACAAGAAACAGTAAGCAGCAAACCATGTTTAAATCTACTGTATACGACCACCAAAATTTTTTAAAAGCAGACTTTCTTCTTTAGATGCAGAACCACTGCTTCAAGTTAGGAATAGATTCACGTTAGTGCAAGATAGGCAAGGTGTGCAAAGTTGCAGAAAAGTAACAACAAATACAGGTAGTCAAGAGGGAGTGGTTGAGGTGAAGAGATTAAAAAAACTTCTTTATTCTAATATTGACTTGGAATCAGTGACAGACTGAGGAGCAGAAAATATACACAATTATTGTAAAGTAATAAACTCTGAGATATCAGAGTTTAAGATGGTTGAAGGGGAAGAATTCTGAATAGTGGGTTAAAGTTAAGAGAGAGAAAATAATAACCTCACACTGACTGGCTGAATAACTAGAATGCAAAACCCTCACTGTATCTCCCTAAAATACAGAGCAACATAACCAAAATTCACTTTAGTGTATATTCTCTACTGAGGCTAGATCATCAGGTAGTATAACTCAGAGGAGTCCTTCTGACTTCAGGCTCACAGAAGCTTTTAGAAGTTTAGGTGCTGACAAGCTGAGTGAGTTAAAGCATAGACACAGGGCCCAGAACTTCCTGATAATTATATACTTGGGTCATGGAACAGTCAGCTGTTGAGATGAGTATTTTCCTGTGTTTGAAACAAAACCCTCTTGAAAAATGCTGTCCTAAATGCAAATAAATTCACTTATTAGCTCTTCAGTTCTTCTCTCCCCAGGGAACAAATGTTTTTACCCACTCTGTTAAAGTGTGTTTACCTCTGCATCCTGCACTATATTCTAGTAAATCACTTTCCTCTCTTAGCTTAAACTATATCTCTGTCTTATTAGCAATTTTGAAATCCTCTGGTGAAATGTTAGAGAAGCAGGTAGTATTATCTTTCACAAAAATCTCCTAAACAGGTTGGAGTTGAACAGATGAAAATTTATATTATAAATTTCTCAATTACCTACCTGTTGATAAATACTTTGATTGAATATAGCCCTGATTACATGTGGGATCTTTGAAGGGTAATTGTAAAGTAGATTTATGCAGTGTAAAATGGATATTTATGGTGAAAGCAGAATAGTTGCTAAATAATGTTGATAAAATTTAACCATATGCTTTGGTCTTGCCTCTTTCAGACCATATAACTTCAAGATTATGTAAATATCAGAATATACTTCAACCCATGCACAATGTAGGTACTTGCTTCTACCCACACCTATGAGGAAGGAACATCGTGAAGTAACCTGCAATCATTTATAGACCACTGATAAGTGATATGTAATACAAGTATTGTGAGACCAATGAGAAAGAAGTAATTAAAATATAATTAACAATTAATTTATATGACACTATGCCCAAGCAAAAAAAAACTCCACCAGTCTTTAGGAATGGAACAGGAAGAAGATTATTATCCTAATAACCATTTTGTGACATAATTCAGATACACCCCCTCCAAAAAGAAACATTAGAGAAATAAAGCAATCCAATTATAGAAAATAAGTGCTATGAAATAGTACTAATAGTTTGCATCATTTTCAGGGTGATTTTAAATAACAAAGCTGTGTCAGGAAAAAGACAACCAATAACATGGTGTCATTGGAAAAAGAAGAATGAAAGGGACCAGAAAGAGGTAGGATTATTAGGAAAAATACACTTTACTATTTTGTAACTGCAAAGATCTTAATAAGAGATTTAAAGCAAGAAAGGGGGGAGGGGGGGGAAAGAAAAAAATGGTCAAAGTCTTACCTATCAAAGTATTTTAAAAGGATTCAAACGAGCTTTTCCTTGCGAAGATGCTTCTCCACACCCCAAGTTTCCTAGAAGAGAATGACACATTGGGTAGCTTAATAGTTGTGTTCAGAAAGGTTTGGAACAATCATGTTTTAAATATTTGAGATAGAGTGAATTAATTTACTAGAATGAAAAACACACATGGAAGATGGACAAAATGCATTTGTGCCAAAGCAAGTTCCATTTTTAAAGTAATGTAAAGCTCAGTGTGTGAGACACGATACACCTTGTATGGCTTTTGGCACCATCTCACAAGACACTTTCCTAGAGTGACATTTTAAATACAGACATGGGAAGGGATGCAAGCATCTGACAGAAGGAGACCACAGTGGGCCACAGTCTTTATTCATCAAAAGGCAAAGGCAGTTCAGATCTGTGCCAAGATACATCCTGAGTTCTGTTTTGTCAACTATGTTCACTGACAACTTTAACGATGCAGTATTTATGCTTGTAAAATCTGTGCTACAACAACTGGCAACCTCGAAACAAAGGCAAAGGGCTGAAAACACTAGGAAGGATGAGATCAGAAACTCCAAATCCCATGGACAAATTGGTCAGGTTGTCTAAAAACCAACAAGGAAAAATACAGTAGTTAGAAACATATTATTCTTGGGAAAAAGAATGGTAAATGAATAAACTGCACTGAATTTTGGACTGGACAGAAATACAGCATCTTAGGATAACAAACAATATAAAACAACATTGCAGAAGCACTTCCAGGAATGTGGTGAATTCTGGAACAGCTTAAGAGGTGTGTCATATATGAGACAATTTGATTTCTTAAATTTGCATAACACTGAAGCCCCAGTTAGATATTGTGTCTGGTCCTGGCTGAACACCATAGAAACATAAAAAACAACTGGAGAGAAACAAGAAAATAATAATAATAATAAATGTATAAATCAAACCCTTTGAGAAAAAGCTGAAAGAATTAGGTATGCCTAGTCAAGAAATAAAAGCTTCAAGCCAGATGCAGCTTTCTGATATTTATAAGAGCTAATTACAGAGATGTTGATCAACCATCCTCTCTGGCTCCAGTGGAAAGACATGAAAGAGTCAATTTCATTTGAAACAAGAAATGCTTAAAAGATTTTTCTGATCAGCATTCCACCTGAGGATTTTTCAACAATGGAGCAGACTATCTAGGGGGATAGTCTCTTCCACTGTATTTTTAAAAGAACACAATTTGATAAGCATGCTGGTACTAGCCTTGATATGTTTAGTCTTGATGCTGTACAGACTGGACTAGGTGATCTTTTGGAACCTCTATTGAATTTAAGTCCTACAATGGATATAGTTCAGGAAATTCTAACTGGAAAGATAATTACAAACTCTGCACTCTGATCAAATTGTTTCACTAGTGAGCTCCAGTAAATAAACAGTCAAGCCAGGAAAACACCAAAACATTCCCAACTGGGCTCTAAGTTCAAGACAAAATCATAAGTATTAGACTATGAGATTTTAAGATGGCCCTTTTAATTTCTTTACTTATTTCACTGGTACCTTACCCACATCAGTTCCCTCTTACAGTGAACTAAAGCGGTGGTAGCTTGGATTACCAGGTAAGTTAAAAGTCAGATTTTACCATACATAGGACAGTTGAGTGTCCAACTTCACTGATGTAAAGAAATAGTTTAATTTGCCAAAGAGCTGAGAGATTGACAGCTTCTGCATCTGGTTACCTAATTTGTAAATTATGGTCTCTGTGTTAAATACATTAAAGGAAATTTTAACATTGATTTATATTTTATGTTATCACGTTTTCCTTTGTTGCCTTCCCTTAAGATTTCTAAGTACTGGCACTCCTACTGTGTACCCAGAGATGCTTGTAAGTATCATAAACATTCAAATACTGTCACCATTGTCCCCTCCAGTTTTTCTCAAGTTACTGCTCACTTATTCTTAATAAAACCATATGCTATCTTCTGCAGTGTTATCCCAATTGCTTTCATTTCTGTAAATATAAAGTTCAGGTTAGCAGGTCAGAGTTTATGTGCTACTTAATTTTCTTCACCTTTCATTTAACTGCTGCTTTCTAAGCATTCCAATTGCACATTTGTTTTGGGAAACTTTATGATCATCTCATGGACCACTATTAATTCTACTTTGCAGTGCAGACTAGCAAAACTAAAGATTACATTAAGTGGCTACATTCAAAAGCTGAGACATAAAGAATCTTGCAAAAATTCCTTTGTAATGTAATATCCAAAGTACAGATTCATCTAACCCCACCCCTTTTCATGTATGTGTCTAGAAGGTGGGACAGAATCCAACCTCCAAGGCCCTTTAATCTTCCTCTGTAGGGAAGGAAAAAAAAAAAAAAAAAGGGATACAAAACCATAAGTAAATTGACTCTCAAAATAGGGAAAAAACCCCCAAACCAAACAACAGACCAAACCAAACCAAATCTTTCTTCTTGTTTTCTTTGAGATGGTAGCTCTTCTGTGTTTTTGAAAGCTGGTTCTGCTCCTTCTTTTGCTAGTTCCCTAACATTCTCTATGTAAAAATAATGCAAATAAACACCCTCTTCTATTCCTGATGAGACTCCTCCATGTAGTGAAATGGAAATTCTCCAGGCCTTGCACAATGTCTGCATTGCAAAGGTAGCCTATGGCCTACCCTTAGGAACTGTACAGCTTAATACCTTGACTCTGGCACAGAAAAAAAGGAAAAGAGGAAGAGCTTAAATGGGAAATGTTCTCTTAAAAGCCAGCAAAAGAAGAATTCAATTTGAAGATAGAAGCCTAGTCACCTTTATTCCCCAAACACATTCAAATGCATAAGTAGCAAGTTGTGTCACCTAAATTAATTTTTGACTCCACAGAGAAGCATTTTCTAAAGAACTGAAGACCTGTGTCTTTCTTTGACTTCCAGCTATTAATGTAGTTTGCCATCAATAGTCTCTGTACTCAGATAAGAAGTTTGTGGTAAAAATCAATCACACAATCAGAAAGAAAGGTGACCTTATATCTCAGTATGTGGAATATCTTCGATGGGCTGACTTTTCCTTCCTTAAAAAACCTAGAATACAAAAATTGGGCCTGTAAAGAAGCAAGTAGTCATGGGAATAGATGTGAAAGACATAAACATCCTTTTCTCAGCTCACACACCTTTCTTGTTCACAGAAGCCACTATGGAGATGTAAAAATGTAGACAGAACAGTAAAGAGAGTTTTCTTTTTTGAAGATGATGCACTTTAATACTTTATTGGCATGATGGGTCTGGCAAGTACTGCCAACACAAACAAGATATAACCCTTGAGTGTTTCTGATAAGATGTCAACCTTCTGCTTTCCTATCAGGTGGCTGAATCAGAGATACCTCTTAACACCTCTCCCTCTGTCATACTAGCTCTTGATAAATGTGAGTGAGGGAACAAATTAATTGCTCCTTACGAGCACTGGGTGAGACCTGAATAAAGGCACAGGTGGGAGCAAGATCCAGACTTGCACACCCCCTTCACGTGAGTCACCCACACAAATGCACACACACCCAGCCTCTCTCCCTGTCACATATACTTGTGTCCATATCATTGCAGGTTTAGGATTTTAGAAACTGAACACATTAACATGACATTAGCATTCTAAGAGTTTAAGGCAATCTGTTTTGGTGCATTGCATTTCCATCTGTGCTTCATTCTAGGTCAGCAGAGTTGTTGGAAACCGTCAGAGACTTGAGTGAGCAAAATCCAACACTTCTGATGCACAGGGAAGACCATGTCATAAAGACTATAGGTTTCTCTTGTTTCTATTTCATATAACTTAGAGCACAATGAGTATGTTTAGTAAGTTTTAGAAGTGGACTCTAGCCACAGAATTTGAGAGAAACTGTGATCCACATCTGAACTTTACATATTGAAGGAACACCTCTTCCTTCACTAACACAGTATAAAATTTAACACTTAAAGTTAGAATCTTAAGGATATTTTCTTAATATCTAATGTTATTATCAGATTCAAATGCAGAATGGTCAATCTATTTTGTTGTGGTCTGGAAACTAGAATGATAAAGTTAAAAAATCAAAAGAAAAATTAAAAAATATTCCTCAGATAAAACTTAATTAGGTCTTAATTTTCTACTATATTCTGAAAAATGCTCCACGCTTCCTCTGTTTAGAATTAATTGCTATAATCTTCATTTACTGTTTCAGTCTCAGTTAGTTTGTATTTTCTCTCAGTAAGTGATTTGCTTCTCTTCCTACGTGCTCCAACCATTTTATCATTGTCCTATCTCTATCTTCTCCTCTAGTGACTCCATGAAGGTGTTACTCCTGAAAACACCTTATGCATTATGTAGCAAAAAGGAAAAAACAATTATCACTATGTCCTCTTATATTATGGAGTGAATCACCAGGCTAGGGATGTGTGCTTTTGCTGGAAAAATATTTTGACTTCAACACCTGTACAGTGGCAGGATTCTGCAGTGCTGTCTTCCAAATATCCTTTTGTGTAGCTAATAGACAGAATTGAGAATTGTTTTGCAAGAATTCCACTATTTTAATGAATCTGCAATCTCCTCTTTCGTTTTGTTGGGTTTTTTCTCTTGATGCCATCATTTGCTTTTCCATGCAGATGTTATAAGACAAAATATTTTCAGAGTACTTTGCATGTGATTAATCTCTGTTCTGCACACAGGAAGTTATGCACCTTTCCCATAAAAGCTGGCCACTGCAGCCATCAGAGTTACGGCTTCACTCCATCCCCAGACAAAACAGCTCACTCCCGCTTAGATCTGCCTGCTCTCTTGCACACACACAGAGCCCTTTAGTTATTATAATTTTCTCACACAGACACCTTGTCTAATGGATAACAGAGTCTGGCAGCTTATGTTTGCAAGGAACATTCGATAAGTAGAAATAAAGAATGAAAATTGCTGGCCTTTTTGGGTTACCCCCCAGGATAAGCAAAGCATTGGCTGTCGGAAATTCTTCCCATGCAAGAATTTCATAGTGATAGTTATTTTTACCAGGCATTTTAGACTTCTTTTTTTTTTTTTTTTTTTGTTTGGCATGAGAGATCCTGCAAACTCTTCCAGAAATGGCTGTTTTTCTTCTCTGCATCATTAGTGGGGTGGCATTCCAACAGGTCACTCACTTGGTACTTAAGTACTTTTAAAGATGTTGTCCTTTCCTTCCTGATGAGATAATGGGAACAAAAACTACAAGAGAGTCTTTCAACAGTTTGCCCTTACAAAAAAGCCAACTTTGCTTACTAAACACTAAACTCAAAATCAGAATTTGTACAGTGCATTTAATACATGCCAGGAACCTATTATACAACTTACAGCAACCATTGATTTGAAAATTAATGTGTGGCCTCCGTGAGCCACAGACTTTGTCATCCTACTATTCCATTTTCTCATAAGCACATCAGACAGAGTTCAAAAGTACTCCTATGGATGAGGAGTAGAATATTTCAAGGGGTTTTTTTCCCCCCCACCAAATTGTATTTAAAATACAAGGATCTTGGAGTTTGTTTAGACCTAAATCATCAACAATACAGAGATCTAAAATTAGATCAGATAGATCAGTCTTTACTTTCTTTCTGCCCACCAGTTCAAGAGAGAAAATAAAATCTTAGCAATTCAGATTAAAACACAGTTAAATTAGTAAATAAAATAGAAATTATGATGGCATCATGTTCACAGCACAGTTTCTGTATGCTTATGACATCTTCCTAGTTAAGTATATTCCTGACTTAAGACTTCCAGGTACAATTACTGGTGTCACAGTTAAGCTCTGTAATGGTACAAATGCTGGCTGCTTAAGAGAGCTGCTGCTGCTATCATGTGATCTATCACTAGCTGGAAAACACACACTTGTTTCCAGAATTCATCTTGTGGCAGATGTTAGGAGAGAGAAACTTGGTGAATCTTATTTCTCTAAAAATCTTAAAGAACAGTACAAGTCCCATCTGCTTGTCTAGGTTTTATCTGAAGAGGTAAAACAGTATTAATATTGAATTATTTGGGAAAAAGAATTCATTTACTTGTGCAAAACCACTGTGATAGAGTGGTTCATTCAGTTTGAGGAGGTTCAGATCAGGAGAAGCACTAGAAGTACTGGATCTTTTTCTGTGAATGACTCCTGAGGAACCAACAATACAAAAACATGGATTTCATCACATAATTTCAGTGTGGTTTTGGCTGATCGTTTTATTTAAGATAATCTTATTTTTAGTGCATGTGTTTAGAGAGTTTGGTCATAGTTCATATAAATAATTATTAAATCAAAAATTTAATGAGAGGTTTTTATGGGTTTGCAACTGACTCATAAATGAATCATCCAGCTTCAGTGCCATTGATTTTTAAAATTACTTACAAAATAGAACTCTAATTTCACTTACAAGATTTCCAATAATTTACATAAATAATAGCATGTAGAACCCTTATTCTCCATCTTCAGATCTCTCCTCAAAACTTCTCTCTGCTACAATGCCCAAAATAATAGATTATCAATAAAGATTGACAGTCATTTAAGTCAAGGTTTTTCTCCTCACAGTATAATTTGGTTTTCATGTGTCTTTTTGTTATCATACCTGCAATTTTATTAATTATTATGTACAAGGAAAAGCTCATCTGGAAAATACCTGGGAAGGGTGGAAGAACACAAAGCACAATCATAGTCAAAAAAGCTGAGTTCTGCACAAGACAGGCTCTTAGCTAACTATGCTTTAAAATAGGATAAAGCATTGGATGCTCAAAGGATAAACAAGAAAGGCTAGAGACATTTTCTTAGTGTTTCTGTGAAACTGTCTTACTTTGATTTCACAGTCAGATGGAACAGTATGGAAGACTGCCCACAGCTTAGTTCTTTGTACATTGTAGCAACAGCATTTCCATCAGTCACGTGAAGAAAAAAAAAGTTTGTTTCCTCTAATGCTCCTAACAGGCTGTATTGCAACTACCTGAGTAATAATTGTTAAAATTCTACACAAATGAAAAATTTCATTTCAAGAAAAGTAATAGAAGCCAGGCAAAGTGACTCAGTCTATTTAAAACAAGGCATTTCCTCTGCAACTTTTTTCTTGATATCTAGTCCTGTTTATCATTCTGTATAATACTCGCTCTGAAAGAAGAGCTGTTTCTCAGGAGAACTTTGTGTAATAAAAGGAAAATATTTCAGTTCAATATTGCTAGTATAATTCAGGAAGATGAACATAAAATCAGCAGAGAGTAAGCTAAGCAATTAACATAGTGGGGGCAAAGTGTGTGTTTCTGGAGAAAAACAGAAATCTGATTTTAGCTAAGTTGCTGAGAAACACTTACAAAACTTATACAGGAAAGAGGTTTTCTTGCATCTTAACATAATACAGACATTTTATTTCATGACATAATTTAAATTACACCACTATTTTCAAACTTGTGGTCTCATGGACTCTTATATAATTAAGTCAGCCCAGTTTACTAAACTGATGATTTCTGAAATTCTACTTAAACCACACTTCAAAGTGAATTAAGTGAAATCAAATCAAGATCATATTAACTCTGACAGAGGGTGTTAACAAAATGTACCAATGTAATCCAACTGATCCTCCTTGAAATACTGATTTGGATACCCAAATGTTCCTAGTAAACAAAATGCAGCAATTTTAGTTAAGAGATGTAAGCACCACCATGATTCCCGGGGTAGATTGTAAAAGTGTACTCCACAGGCTTGCCCTGAAGTGAGATCTGTATCTCTGATAATCTATCAAGGAGCTGTGACAGGGAAAAATAATTTTTTTCACCATCCTTCTTCCAGCTGGGTCCAAAGGAACGTTAAGCCCTTGTTAGATGTGCCCCTCTGGGGGCAGCTATTAAACCTCCAGATGGTTTTCATTGGCCCAGAAAAGCCTTCTCAATTTATTAAAATGCAGTAGTCTAGGGTTCTAAAATCAAGTTGGTAAAACAAACAACCCCTATGGCCAGGCTGGCAGCATTTCTCCCTTTTCAGGTCATGGGAGTGAGGGAACAGGTGAGTGCTGCTGATCTGTTATATCACCTAATCCGGATTCTGGCAAGCCAAGGGAGGAATAATAGTAAACAGGGAGTTTATAACAGGAAGTCTATAAATGGCTCCAGAAATGACATCTTGTTTTTATATAATTTTCCTTAAGTTGTTAACAGTCAGGCACCATTACTACTGAAGCTTACTGTTATTAAAACTGCAAATGGGACCAGTGTCCAAAAGGTTTCCCTTAGCCAGTATGAAGGAAATAATAAAGTCTAACCCATAGAGACCAAAGAGCAAAATGTGAAAGAAAAGAAAAGAAAAGAAAAGAAAAGAAAAGAAAAGAAAAGAAAAGAAAAGAAAAGAAAAGAAAAGAAAAGAAAAGAAAAGAAAAGAAAAGAAAAGAAAAGAAAAGAAAAGAAAAGAAAAGAAAAGAAAAGAAAAACCCCAACCAACCAACCCCAAATGAAAAAACAGAGAGATGTCAGAATATGTAATATTCAAAACTGGACTTTAAAGGCCTCTTGTAAATCAGTGCTCCACATACTGATCAAGGCTAAACTCTGGTTCACAGAATTGGTTTAAACAACAAAAAGGAAACAGTGCACAACCTGTGGAAGGCTCCTTCCAGCTCAGCTGACCAGCATTACAGAAGAGATTTTTAAACACCAGTAACAACATAATCCTATGTTTTCTCCTTCTGCTTGAATCCACTTCCTTTCTAAATTCCACTGAATTTCTGGGCTCAAAAATACCTTCTATCCATGTATTCTGTCATCTAATTGTACCTATTACTAAAAATATCCCATATTTAAATTTATAGCCTGTAACAAAATGCACAAGGTCCAAACCTAACAAACCAGAGTTTTGAATGAGTTTCACTGTAGCACAAACAATTTCAAATAACATCATTTCATATGTTATGCTTATCCTCTTTAAGGCGATCTTACATTTTTTCAATTATTCTTCATGCTGGAGTGTCTCATTGTCTGCTCCCCAAACTATTCTGTCTGCTCATCTTCGAAATATTTATATCTAAGCCATGTGCTTTTAAAGACAGAACAAAAGACAGAGGAGTGCTCCAGCCAATCTTATGTGGGATATTAACAGTTAAGTTATAACATCTTGTTTGCCCTTTTTAAACCTTGCTGTCCTTTAAACATAGATTAAAGCTGAGTTGCCAATGCCTCAGCATTTTCCTCTAGTGGAATAAAGGCAGATCATATGCATGTACAAATGGTTCCTTTAATTTCTGTTATTTTGCATTTGTCATTAAAAATACAGAAAACACCTACAGTCTCTTTTTTTTTTTTTTTTTTCTTTTTTTACTCCCAGGATTACATCTCAGGCTGGTATTTTTTCTAATGGTGATGAAAGAAACTGCAAAGTAATTTGGGAATTATAGCCACATCAGCTTCTGGGAAAGAGGAGCCCAGCAGGCTTGCTTCCAGCCACATGAAGAGCTCTGCCTCTCCTATATCCCTGGTACTGAGATGTTGATTTTGAGGAATTAAGAATTTTAGAAATGTTAAGATTGTAGTTAGAATAGATACTGCTGTGCTAGCAAAAGGAAAAACAAAAGCCTTGCCCAACAGAAGCCAGATACAGTTCAGTAGATACTGTGTCAGCAAAAGAGACCTAACAAAACAGGATCTAAATAACCAATTTGTCAATTTTAAACAATAAGCCAATTTCCCCCATGAGAGGAAACAGATGGGGTGCAGGAAATTGCCAGCTCTACCAAGGACTCGTTTGCCACGTTTGCCACGTATACCCTAGAGAGGTGAAAAAGTCAGAGCGAAGAAGACTCATCTTACTTCCTCACTTCATCGAAAAAGACCCCAGACTCATTTCAGAAGGCAGAACTATGCATGCTCAATAGCCTCCTTGCCAATTAGCATACGAAGCGGAGAAAGGGAAGTGACAAGAGTATGAATATGCATTTGTGTTTTGTATATTCAACATTTTTGTACATAAAAACCTTGTAATCACCTATGAAACTTCGCAGGGTACTTTTGGGGAACTATCCCGTACTCTGCCCGGCCGAAATAAACATACACTTTCTAACTTCAAATTGTTGGAGTGTTTCTGTCTGTTAATAGATGGACATTGATATTAGATCAATGTTCATATTTCTTTAAATCAGTACAATGGCCATTCCCAGACAAGCTCCCCAGCAGGCACAGAAAGAACCCTGTGGCTCAGGACTTTTTTGCTCGTTTCTACTCCAATCTACAGAAGGGGCAATTCCTGAGGCTACCCATACCTGAGCACAAAGGATGCAAAAATTCCAGCTCTGGAATAGTATGGACAGAAGGACACAATTTTAGAGGATCTCCTTGGTCACGCTTTCAGTCCTTGCTCTCTGGGACAAAGCTGCCACACAAAAACTTCATTAATCCAGGGGAGTGGTCACAGCACCAAGTCTGACGGAGTTCAAGAAGCACCTGAACAATGCTCTCACGGTGTGATTTTTGGGGCGTCCTGCGCAGGGCCAGGAGCTGGAATCAATGATTCTGATGGGTCCCTTCCAACTCAGCATATTCTATGATTTTAACTTATTACAATTCACCTTCAAATCAAAATCTTTTCCCCACAGCTGTAGTCCTAAATAACCCCTAGCAGCAGACACCTTCAATTAGACAACTTCAGAATGACCTTCCACGTGCCTCTCTTGCTCTTTCGGCTCTTCGGGGAGCCTGGCGACTCGCCCGGCCCTCTCCGAGGTGTCCCCCGGCCCGGAGCAGCTGCCCAGGGAACGGCGCACCGCGGCCGCCGCGCAGCCCCCTCCGCACAGCGCTGTCCGCCGGCGGCGGGCACGGCCCCTCCGCGGGGCTCTCCGCCAGCCTCGCCCCGGGCCCCGAGGGCACGGCCCCTCCGCGGG
>VYXF01006163.1:235953-264691 GCA_013397295.1 Polioptila caerulea | reverse complement strand
CGGCGGGGCGGGGAGGCGTCCTGAGGGTTCTCTCGCCCTGGTGTGCTGCGGCCCGGCCCGGGGAGCGCTCGGCGGGGCCGGGGTGGCTGCGGCCCGGCCCGTCCTTCGCGGGGACTGCGGCGAGCGGCCCCGGGCTGGGCCGGGCTGAGGGGGCTCGCAGCGGCTCCGTGTCCGCCCTGGCTGGGGAGCGGGCCGTGGCAGGCCGGGGCTGTCGGTGCCGTGGGAGGGCTGCAGAGCCCTCTCGGGCACGGGGAGCGTCCCCCCGGGGCCCAGAGGTGTGGTCTCCGCCAGCAGCCGAGAGCTGGGCTGCCGTGTGCTCCACTGTCCGCTTGGGCGATGGGAGCAGTGGCAGGCGGCGTCCGGCCTTTCTGCGATAGACTTCGCCCATTGCCAACCTGTTTTGCTCACAGATCTGTGTGAGCATCCGTATTTTATGTTCATTTCCCAGCAAGGGGAAGGAGTGCCGCTCTTATGTTGCGAGATGGTCGGATTGTTAGCTTTTGTTCTGAAATAAGGTAGCATTGATAATGTTTCCTACGTAAAAGGAAAGTATTTTAACCTGTGAAGCAGCTACTCCTTTGAAGTAGCTCCTTTGTTTAAGCTGACTGTAACGGCTTGATGTTCTAGAAAACTAAGGGGTAAAGTGATTTGATGTTAATGTGTCAAATAAAAATAATTAGAATGGAATAAGGTCAATATGACTTCATTTAATTGTGGAAGAGGAGATGAATTACGAGTAGTAAGCATTTGGATTGTGTTCAGGAGAGTGTTTGTGAAGTGAAACTCTTCAGCCATTGCTTCCTAGGCCCAAGAGACTGTTTGGTAATAACTCTTATAAAGGTATACATAATTTTCTGTGGTTTTCTTGTACAAAGGAAGGTCAGAAATGGAATGGATTGTTCTACTACTTGTTCCATCATGATTTGCCATTTCTGTAAGTCAAAATGGAACGAGAATATAGAAATACTGCTGCAAATGGAAAACCTGTCTTGCAGTGAGCACTAGACTACAAGAGTTTTGTTTAACCATTTAAGCAAAGGAGTGATCTAAGTCATCTTAAAGTAGAATCTCATTGTGCTGTTGCTGCTAGGCTGCTGTTAGGGTGCTTTGTGCATAACTTCATAACTGCAATGCTGTTCTGTGTCAAGGAAAGTCAGGGCAGAAATAGGTTTGTTTACTGCTCTGTTCAGGGTGACTATCATGGGACTCCCCTTGCTGAAGTTCTTATTGCTCATTTCAGTTGTGGAGCTTTGGGTGTTTGAGAACAGCATCACAGTGCCATGTAGACACACTAGACACACCCTTTGGGTTTGTGCTTTTCTGTCACACCACCTCAGCATTTTCAGCCTACATGTTAATAGAGAAGTTCGTAAGTTTTCTGGAGTGGCTCTAGGTTGAAACCTGCAAAATTTGTTTTTTCATGATGAGCCAACTTGGTTTTAGGTTCTTGTAATTGTTTCTAATGAAATAGGCACTTTTAATTGTGTGAAACTTGTCAGTAAGGATTGAATCACTCAAAACAATCTAGGAAGCAGACTAAAAATACTTAAAGTGTGAAAATGAACCAGTTTTCTCTTGCACATCTAAAAGTAAGCCATGAGACTTCTTAGATGTACAAGATTGTTAGGTGCAAGCAGCTTTGCTAGCCACTTAAGTGAGCTGCCTTATATCTCTGTTCCACATACTGATTTGGAATTCCCTCTTAATAGGATACAACTTTCTAAATTATTCTGACATTGGGGTCAGGAAAAGACACGTGACCATGTTAGATTGAGGAATACCTTGTGTAAGAGTCTGTTCTGTTCATTACTTAGTGTACCTTGGGTTTAGATTGCAGGTTCTGTTGCCTATTAGAGGGAGGGAAGCATATTCTCATTAGCTATAAATGTTACCAAAACCAATGTTTCTGCCTTCATGAGACTTTGTAACTTGCCAAACTGCTCACAGATCCTAAGGAATTTAGTGTCCATTAGCAGTAGGAAAATGGTTAGAAACCAAAACAAAACAACCCCCAACTCCCCCCTGCTCTCATCCCAAATAAACACACCTCCCCACGTGTTTCTCTAAGTTGTTTTCCCATTTTCTACATTAGCATTCTGAAATCACCATTATTTGCATTATTTTATTGTGTACCTCAAAGTCTTGTTAATACACTTATCTGAAGTGGGGTTGTAAGGACCTGTGATAAATTTCATTTTCTGTAATTTCATTCTGAAATTATAGGAAGTGAAATCATTGTGTTGCCTTAGCTTGCCACTTAAGGTATTCCCTGGCTCTCACAGACCAGGTGACCCTGCCATTTCTGAGCTGGAATGGGTAACTCACCCCAAACCCTTCTTCCCCTCTTCCCTTTCTCATTATCAAAACCAGGCCAACACATAAATTGAGCAGCCAGAATAACATAATGTGCTACTTGCTGTGTTCTTCCACACCCTCCTTATTATTATTTGAAAAATAATTGCAAAGCTTTGTTATGCCAAAGTTTTGAAATATAAAAATCAGGGCAACATGTCTCATGCCACAATGAGACAGCAAGCAGAAGAAAAGAGATGACCATTATTTAGTGAATAGGAATGGAGATGAGGGCTGCAGAATTGGCAGAAAGGCTACAGTGAAGATGATGTTGTTACAAGCAGGACATTATAAACAGTATTTTCACTGAATAAACAACATTTATTGTTTGGGTATAGTGATGATAATGTGTTTCTCATTTGATGGATGAGACTGGAACTACAGTAGGCAAAATAAGGCATATTTGAGACTCTTTTTCATGCCTTCCTCATTATGGTTTAATAACTGGTGATTGCTCAGTTATTTATAGCAGGCAGTGGAGCACTCAGTGTATTGTTCTGCTCATGCAGCTGTCTCTGAAGCTTCATCCTGTATTACTTCCCTGCTCCCCTTTCCTGTTATGGAGAAAAAGCAGTAGAGTACTGCAAATTTCCAAACTTCTCTTTTCTATGTGTTCTCCTGCCTTCTGCTACCCAGCTCCTGGATGTTGTTTCTTGTCCTCCTTTGCCAAGGTAAGGCATGTAAGAATGCAAATGCTGCTAGGGAAGTGCCTTATCAGTGAAGCATGGGCCGATCAAGTGCCAGAAACACGGTTCTGTTTCCTCATCTCACTCATTAAAGGTCTCAGGTGGAATGATTAGAGAGAGTACACATTCTTTTACAAAACTGTGTAGCTCCCAAGAGGGAACTTCAGTTGTGTAGAGGCTTTACTGAAGCCTAAAGCTTACCCTTCTTCTGAACAGTCTTAAGAAATACTGATCTGGAAAGTGCAAGTACAATCATTTCCTTTAAGAGCATAATCAACACATCGGCTACGTTGTTATCCAGACATCTCAGCTGACCCTGATTCTCCTCTTAGTACAGATTTTTGGTGAACTTCTGTGAAGCACTGTGGCTGAAAGATCTCATGGTCCAGAAAAAGAGAAGAGAATGCCTTTTTAAAAATTTTGTTTCTTGCTCTGTTGTACAGAGAGGAGAACTGTAATGTAGAAATTGAATATAATGTGTAAGAGTTTGCTTATAGAGATGTTAGTTAAATTTGAATCTTCTTAGACTCAGTCCAGTACTTTGTCCAAAAGACAGAGGTTTCACCACCATACTGCTGTTGTACCACAGGATTTCCGCCTTAACTTGAAAGGTGCAGGTGAAACCTGATCCTGAATTAGGGAGAGTTCCAGAACTGGAGAGCACAGTCCTTTGCATATGTCCCTCTGAGCATGAATCCGTAGGGAACCATTAGGCTACTTAGTGCCTTATAGCAAACTGGAATGGCAATTTCTGCCATGATTAATAATTTTAGATTTAAACAAAACTCTCCAAAAACCCCAACCAAACAAAAATAAAAGATAGCAACTTGCTTTGGTGAGAGGTTGGTTTCTAGCAGCTGTGTGACACCTTGCAGGAAGCAGTCTGCTGGAAGGACTTGCACAATTAACTCAGTCTGTGTGCAGTAATATGCTCATTGTTTGACACAAATTCTCAGTTATGGTCAAGATTAAATTATAAATGGAAATGTTTCTTAAATTTTTTGTTGAAAGTGGTTTTGAAACTTTGAACATATGAAATATGCTCTAGTTACTCTGTGTGACCCTTTGGCATGTTCTCCTGAGTGACAGCACATCTCACATTGGGTGATACCTCTGGTATGACAAGGTCTGCTTGTTCCTATGTGTTCTGTCCTTCTCAAAACATTTTGCTTTTGAGGGCTAATAGGAAATTACCCAGTGAAGCTATGCAAGGCTGGAAGGAACTATGACAGTACAGAGATGGAGCATTTAGGTTAATTGTTTTGTTCACTTGCTTCTCTTTCCCAGGCCATTTCTTAGCAACATCTGAAGAAATTAAGTCCTTAATGATATCTGAAAAGATTATAAAGAGCATCCTGAAAAACCATTAAGGCTGGAAAAATTTCCAGAGTTGATGTGATTTTGTTGTTGCAGTTTATATCTTTACTATTTCTCTCTTGGATCATTATTGTTTTGATAATGTTTGCATGAAATTGATTTCATGTTACTGTAGATGTGTCTTTCCAATGTGTGTAATAAGGGAGTGTCCTTAGTTAAGCTCCAGTTTAGAACAAATACTGAAAGGGTATTTAGTTATTACCTTATGCTCTCAGAGTACATGTTCTCAGAGATTAAAAAATGCCAGAAATACTCCAGATACATTAAAGTTTGTTATGCTCTTGAGCTTCTGATAACTGAAATGAATCATAACGTAAATTGCATCAAGTAGTGTGTATTTTCAGCACTTCAGCTGAGGAGCAGGCAAATAAATAAGAAAAGCTGATCTTATAATCCAGGAATTCCCACTCCTGATTTTTCAGCATATTCAGTTATGCCAGGAATGACCCCAACTTGAAAAAAAAAACCAAAAAAGCCCTCTTGTGTGCATACAGAAAAAATTGTGTTGATAGACCGCTCTTGTTTCAGAAGAAGTCATGTCTCCTGAAGAGTTAAGCAATAATATAACCACCTGGATAATAAAACCATTACATATACACAGTATCATGACTTAAAGGTGATCTCTATTTCCTTCCTTCCTTCTGAATTTCTGGCTCTGAGAATTTCAGTGCATAGATTTGGTTTTGTGCAATGATATTGCACAAAAATTGATTGCATTAAATTTTCCTTCAAGACTTTTCAAGTATCTGTTTACAACATCTGTAATGAAACCTACAAAGCAGTGGATTGTTTGTTCTCATCAGAAGATTGAAACAAGTAACTTGGTGGCTTATAAAAAGACTATTTTTACTGTGTTAAATACATATGCAAAATTGTTTGGTGTGGTTATGGCTAAGTGGAATTAGTTGTGATTGTCTAATCTGTTGTAGAGAAATCCAAGCAGATTGTGGATTGACTGTGGGTGTAATCCTCATTATGCCTTGTAAGCTGAAGATTTTTGTGACTTCATGCTTGCATTGAACGGCCACTACTCAGCCCTGAATTGGGTTCTGACGTGCACTCATTCCCAAATTAATATTAAACATTGGGCATGTGAGTGATGGTGGGGTGTGAGCACGTGAGTGTCAGAGGCTGTTCTCTTAAGTGCTGCAGGAGGCAGCTTTGGAGGAGCTGTATGTGTTGCTGCTGATTGGATTGGGGCTCCAAGTGTAACACCCCTGCTGGGGGTTCAGTGGTAAGAATTAAGATATTCTGCCCAAAAGTGTTTACTTAACATCAGGTTATGGGCTGCCTCAGAAATCCTCTGTGAACGTACTCTGTCAGATTCCTTTGTGAAAGCTGACTGTTAGTTTTTTAATCTGACAGCAGAGAGTGGCACCTCCCAAATGAGTGTGGCAGGCATGCTGGCTTCCTGCTTGGGATTTCATAGTTGAGTTTACAGAATACGAGTTGCATCAGAAAGATCTGCCTGAGTAGGGAACTTGTGTTACAATGAGCCTGAAAGAAACAAATGCTGAGGATGAAGTCCTGATGTAACACCTCCTGTGTGGAAACTGTAGTATACTGGAGTTCAGTCAGGAAGAAAATCAGCAGAGACAGAAAGCTGTAGTAGCACAGTGGCATGAATATTTGGGCTTTACATTCTGATTTGGACTTGCTGCCTTATTATTGCAAAATGGGCCTCAAAACTATGAGCAACCAGTACATCATTATCCCTGAAATTTCAAAAACTATTAAAATGAATGAATCATCTCATTTATTTTGCCTAGAACTCCACAGATTTTTGACTATGCTTGTATAAACAGTTAATGTTCCGGTATAGTTCCAGTGTTTGTTATGGAAAGTACCATGTGTATAAATTAAGGAACTACTCTTTTGCTATAACCAGACTACTGGCACTTTATTTTGCCTCTTTGGCCTGCTAAAACCTGCCTGCAAATTACATTTTGTTCTCTGACTTTCCTGTATAGTGTAGCATTAGCTGGGTTATAAAACATATTACTTGCATCGTTCCATGAAACTGGGCAGTCAGTGAATAGGAAGCCAGAGCTGGAATTTGGTTTGGCAATGTGAACTGTGCTACCTGGAAAAGAGCACAGCAGCCAAAGGGACAAAGAGGGAGACTTCTCTAAGAGATTTCAAGGGCTATTTTCTTTTAGTTTGTCTGCTCACAGTTTACTTCCTTTCCCCACACCTCTACCCACTCTTCTGGGAAACAGGAAGAGAGGCTCTTTGCCAGGATCCACAGACTGTGCAGCAAAAAGCTTAACAGAAATATCCTTTCACAAGCAATTGTATTCAATAGTGACCCATATATTTTTGTGTACATTTTGAAACGTCTAAAATTCTATGTTGAAAGTTAATTTATTCTCCAGGAGCAGATTCAAAGGTATTTATTACAGAAGTCAGCCACACTGTGCTGTGTACCACTATGGGACCATCCCTGTCTATTCACAAAGGCTTTTAGGGGAGCTTTATCACTCTTAAGAAGCAAAATAACAGAAACATGGTTCATTGATAGGGACTGTTCTGTGGAAGGAGTGTCTGCTTCCCCACAAAGTGTTGAGAATGGTTTTGCAGTTGAGCAGAAGTTTATTGCAGGCTGAGATGAGTGGAAATCTGTCTGCTAGTACCATTTCCTGGCATAATCTGCTGCTGCTGACACCTCAAGAGGGGCCTGGGGAGATGATGGCTGAGTGTGAGATGGACTGCTTCAGGAGGAGGGAGGAAGGATGGGCTGAAGTAAAGTTACCCAGTTGTTGCTATCTTGAGCCTATGACTGAGCTGCACAGACTCATTCTTCCCTCAGGGAACACAGGTGCGCAGAGCTATTTTTCTTTAATCACTCACATAAATTAAATTTATTCCTTTGCATTAAAATAATTAAATAAAGCTACGCCCTATATCTTTTAGTGCCAGATAATATCTTTAAACCTTTGGCTCACCATTTTGCTATCAGCTGCAAGGTATTTTCCAGGGTGTGCTTAACCAATTTTACCATTGTCCTGAAAAGTGTTCTAGGCAGAGAAATCCCCTGATAGCAATCAATACTCATGCATACTTTTAATCACTGTATCCACTGGGAATAATAATTTCCGGGCCTCTCTTGAAGTCCACCTGCCTCACACTAAGATGAAAGGACCTTCCATGCTGTGTATCAAGTGGCACAGGCTTGATGCTTACCAGGATATTAAACACAAATTAAAATGGTTTGGAGAATATTGATGTGGGTCTGAGGTTGGCCAGTTGCTGGTGAGGGGGGATTCTGCCAAGTGTGGAGCAGATTGGCAAGGAGCAGGAACAGCCCTTGCTTTTCCTATATTCCCTAAGGGTTTTCTCCTGCTCTTTTTAGGACACGACAGTACTTGCAAAGGTGCAGTAGGATACGTGTTTAGGATGGAGGTGTGTGGTTTGGGAACAGGGTTTGTGTGCTTTCCAGGTTAGGAATGATTTTCCTGGGTTCGTTGTAACTTGTCTTCTGATTGTTGAACTTGTGGATTTGGAAAGTCTACTGCTTGCTAGCTGGCACATCACCTCAGACTCGGCTCTTTGTTGCTCCAACTTGATTTCTAGCCAAAAACATCAAAGGGGCTCAGTGGTAAATCTGTGCTACTTCCTCCCTGGCAAATGCTTGTTTTGTACAGTCTGCCCCCTGTAAAAGCAGCAAAACAGTTTGTGTTGCACCAAAATGTCTTTACTCAGGAGTCTTGTAAGTGAGTGTCATTCTGTGGTGGGGTGCTGGCAGATCCACCATTTCTGAAATTCTTCCATGTTTGGCCTAGGCAGTTATTTGAGACTGGCTGTTAAGCAATATAAATCTCTCTTGGCATTCAGACCTGTTCCCCACCTGCCACATTCACTGATGCTTGTTTGGAAACAGATGTACTTTTATTTGCACCTTCAGGAAGAAACCTTTACAGAACAACCTTAAAACTACTTGGCTTTGGTATAGAAGGAAGGGCAAGGAACACCTAAAGCTCTCCAAGAGCCTTATCAAAGCAGCATTGACAATCTGTATAGGAAAGATGGCTCAGAACAGAGATCAGGAACTCCTCTGGAGTAAGCATTTTCCAGTGAAACTGCCTCACAGCTCCTTATCTTCCTTCAATACCAAAATCTCAGGGGATTCTAAAACAAGTCAGCACTGTTAATGACTAACTCTGTGTAGCCAGGAAGGAAAGCAGGATTTAGATGATGAATTTTGCTATCCATTTCTGGGAGAAAGAAACTTCCACTCTCTAATTGAGGAAGCAAATGCTTGATGTCTTGTGTAAGGCACACAGCTGGGCTTGTCTGGCTTTGGTAATTGCAGGTCCCTTATATTCTAACTTCTGTCTCTTTTTTTATTTGCAGCTCAGCGACATGTCCTCACATACATGGAGGATGCAGTGAGCCAGCTGCTGGAGAACAGAGAAGATATTAGTCAGTATGGCATTGCCAGGTTCTTCACTGAATAGTAAGTACATCAGGATGCTGCCAATAGGGCCAGCCTGAGGGGGGCTTTTGGAAACAGAGTACATGGAGAATGGAGCTGGACACATGCTGGTTGTGTTGGGGATGCTGGGTTTTACTGGGTTGGCCAAGAGCTGCCTGGGCATATTTTGGAAACATACATGGGTTTTGTACAGTTCAGTACCTCTTCTATTACAAACATTCGTGCGAAGCAGTCACTCTGGGGAATAGCACTTTTAAAAACATGGGAAACCAAATTCTGCTTGTCTTGGTCAAGACTGTTAATATCAAACTACTTGAGAAATACTGAAGCAAACTGTTTCACAGACTGCTTCTGGTTTCAGCAGCACTCATTCTTCCTTTTTCTGAGTATGAATTTGGACTGTTTTTCTCCTTATGTGATTGTTGTCCTGTTGAATGCTTTAATAGGATGCCTCTTCTTCCCTCAAAACCTGCATAAGTACTTAAATACTGGACATGAGCACTATCTCTTCTTACTAATTTGCAAAAAAATTCTTGGGGAAAAAGCTGTGTGCTTTCTGTCCACAGAAAGTAATACTGACATTAGTCAGCTGAGCAAATAGTCAGTAAACAAGAGCCTAAGAAAGATGAAGAGCAGGATTGCAATGACCTCCACCCAGTGACAGGATTCCTTTACTAGAGTTGAAGACAAGGTGCCTTTGAAATACTCAGCTGAAATTGTCATTCAGGCATCTCTGCAGATTAGATTTAGTTTGCATCAAATTTCAAACTGACACTTCTGTGCCTTTTCAAAACTTCTGATCATACATACTTCAAAAATTAAATGGTGAGCAAGAGGTCATTCATGCAGTGAAACTGTTCAAAATCCTTCTCTGTAGTATTTCTTCATCTTGACATGATAACCATTTTCTTTTCACTTCCTGTTCCTCTTCTACCTTTAAAGGAATAAGTAGTGATTCAAGACCATTATAACAAACAAAACCATCACCATAGAGCAAAACCCTCAGACTGACTTAGTTGCTGGAGATCTTGTTTTCCCTATTTATTTCCAGAGATACAATTTTAACAATGGTTTTTTGTTCACAGCGAGTGTTTTGTGTGAGTTTCTAATTTCCTGAAAGACAGGAAAAGGCTGCATGTTTATTCATTCTGTAATATAGAACTAGTAGTTCTCTTTTTTCTCTTATAAAATATTTAGCAGATGAAACTGTGTCCTCATACCAAAGCACAAACTAGCTTAGTAATTTTGAGAGCTGTGAAGATTTGAAATGTGGAATTCTTCATTTAAAGTGGTGGATAAATGATAGCAAATATGGGTGTAGAATGCAAAGTTTCCTGTTATGAAAATGTCATATATTCTGGCTCCCAGGGCTTAGTGGTGAGCCCTCACTGCCCAAAAGATTTCTGTTCATCCACTCAACAATCAACATTTCTTCCAGCTGTGCTTTGAAGGCTACACTTCTCTCCCAACCAAATAAACTTGATCTTTAGTCTCAGTGTCTTCAAACTCAAAGATAGCTTGTGAGATTCCAGAAGGTTTGTGGGCACTCTCCCAGTGTTTTCCTTAATCCATGTTTTCCTGAAGGAGAGGATTGGAATTTGCATGTTTTGAAGTATGCTGCACTGATTTGAGATGAAGGGACTTGGTATTAGGATGTCCAGTTTTTAAAATTGTCCTTTGCCTATTTATGCTGACTTAAAATTAGAGACCAAAGCTAGCAGGCAGGCCCAAACAAGTAACATTTTTTTTTAAAGTGTTTATGGAGTAAAAGAATGACTTCTGTAACTTTTCAGAATTGAAATTAGTTTGTCAAGGACAGGTGTTAGGTATTTTCCAAACTCCTCTCAGAGGGCATACTGTTCAATACACTGGTGTTCCATGGACCTCTCAGCTGGATTCCCTGCCAAAGTGAATTCACCTGATGGCATTTCCATCATGCATTGCAGTGCCCCCACTTTACCACAAGTCAATTCAAGTCTTTGAGGCAGTTACAACAACTATTTTTTTTTTTTTTTAATTAAGAAAATTTTGTTGAGACGTAGCATACCCGAGTGAAATTTCAGAATTGAAAATGATACAGTCATTTAGCTCTGTGTGGATCAAGCAGTAAGTGTTCTGCTGAGTATTTCACTTGTTTCTAAGAAATGGAATTGGGTATGTATTTCACTGCTATCCACCATCTAGCACTGTGATTGCTGATTGCAGAGGGCTGACCTTAATCTCTACAGTTTTCCTTCCAGAATAGTTTTAGTCCTCAAGGATAGTTTTCTCTCCCACTTTATTCCAGTGTTCATTTGTCCCAACCATGTGGACATCTGCTTTCAATCTTGGGAGTACCTTGAGGCTTCCCTCATCTGGCTCACTCCTGACCCTTACAGGAATAAGGATCAATCACCCCTCTGCCAATTAATCCTCATCTTTTAGTTAAACAAGTAAAATTATGCCTCTCTTAGGACTAATCTTGATTTTATAGATATGCTGATATGCTACTGGTATTTGTTCATTATAAGCCTGAGAAATCTCAGCTCTGCTCTTGAATCTCCATGAAATATAGACTCTTGAAAACCCTCTGTGTAATTACACACTAATGCTGCTTTGCTTCTTCCAGCCTAATGTCTGTGCCAACATATTTTAAAGGAACATGTTCCCCCTATACATTATTTATCATCCTGTTTTTTTGATCTTTCCTATACTGTAGAAAAACAGGGCCCCCACACTAATGCATTTGATCACGCAGAGGGAATGCACACAGCATCCCACTTTATATTTTCTGGGCTCTCAAAAGGAGTGTATGTGCCTTTTTTTCATTTCAGCTTAAAGAACCAGCAAAAAAAAATTTGATGAAGAGACTTCTTGCTAGTACGTTTTACTTTTCTTGTAGGCTAACCCTTTGGCTGAAACTTTCTCTTCCAGCATTCAAGTACCTCTGCTGCTCTGTTCAGGACTCTTTGGAAGGCTCAGAAATGAAACCAGTTGTAATTTACCTTTGTTAGGAAACTGCTTTTTCTGTAACTTAAATTGTTTGTTTGATAAATCAAACACAAGTGAACTAGAGGCATGGGAATTGACTTTATTTTAATTTACTTGTTGCAAGACACTTCTTTTGTTTCTGGTGAAATGTCCCCTGATCACCTGCCAGCTGGAGCATGACTGAGAAAAACATCTTTCTTTTAGCTTGCAGATGTAGCACTGTTTCCACTGGACTCTGCAAACTGGTGTCTGAGATCCCCTTTTTCTGTAAAGGATGGTTCTGATGGCTCTAACTTGAACACCCCTGCTGGATCCTGTGTGACAGTTTAACAGTATTTATCTGAGAAGGCATCTGTGACGTGTGTGACAGGGTTGAGGGTCAGATACTGCTTTTAGATCTGTTGTGTGCCTGGCAATTCAAAATACCAGCTCTGCACTGTGTAGAGCCCTGTTTTACAGGAAGGAACATTTGCTTTGTTCCTTGTAACAAGACTGCCAGTGCTATATAGTTTAGGATCCTTGGGAAGGAAGATGTTATCATGGTGAGAAGTATCAACTTCTAGCAATGAAAGTACCTCATTTTCTCTTGCTGTCTGGATTGGATGGAACAATTTATTCAATACTTTCCTTAGGGACAAATATGATACTGCTCCCTTGGCTTTCTCTGGCAGTAGACACAGGCTTTGGTATCAGACAAACTTTTGGCTTGTTCAGTCTTTTATTGCTGTAAAACATTACAGAAATAAATCTATAGAGTAAACAATGTCCTCCTCTTTAAAAAAGTCTCAATACCCTTGGGGGAGGAGGGCAGGGGGGGAAGGGCCAGGAACAAGACAGATGGGATGCCCATGAGAACTAAGCCACTCACTGAAGGCAACCTTAATTGGCAACTGGAAATAAGCTGAATTATCTGATTATGAATAGGAGAGATTCTTAGAGCTAGCTTAGAGCCATCAATTTTCTTTTTTCTTTGCATCTGTGTATGTAGGCCTTATCACAGTCATCATCTTGCTGTCATCTGCTCTGCATCTTTCCCCTTTTCAGAGTAACTTGTTTTGTCTTGTTTGCAAGGATAGTGTAAGCTCTTCAAGACAGAAATTATATTGTACTGCATGTACATTACAGCACCTCACATTGTAGAATGTCGACTCTGTGCTTTGTACAATTACAGTACAAACAGCAGAAACATAGTGGGAAGGTCCTTAGGGCTTTGACAAGTTGTTCCAGATTCCCCTTCTGAGAGATGAAGCCATTCATTAGAATTTCTCAGTACAGCTGTCTGGGGGGGGGCATTGATGGTTGGGTTTTTTTAGTGTTAGTTCTTTGGTTTTCGGTCAAACCTTGAGTATTTGTGAGGTATTAATACTTTTAGGATATTACCTGAGATATTGATATTCTCTCTGATACAATCTTCTGAGCAATTGCAAAAAACCCCACAACATTTCATGTATTCTTCAAATACTGTCCTGATTCCTACGTGTCTTCTGCTCTGGAGAGAAAAAGATAAAATTATCCCACTCAATTCAAGACTTCACTGAGCCATGTGATCACTATCAAGCTGCTGCTGTCAATGACCTAGCTGTGCAGCAGCCCTTTGGGCTGAAAATCTCAGCTGGGATAATGTGCTTGATGGTTCTTGACAGGCTTTTACTTGGGATTCCTTGATCCCTAGGGCACTGTGTAAGCCTGCTGTCTGCCTCTCCTTTGCTCTTCAGTTATCAGTGGAAAGAGAGTGAATATATGAACTCAGACAGCATTTGTGCCAAAAGCTTTGAGGAGGTTTTGCAGCTCATGTAAGTTGCTGTGAAAGAAACATTTTGAAAGTGTCTCTCCACAAAGTGCATGGATTTGCAGGACTGAATTTGTTGATAAATCTTTCTGGGGAACCTACAGTAATTGCATATTTCTCCACTAAGAGTGTTGCCAATGGACACAAAGCCTTTCTGTTAGTCCCTTTGTTGCCTTCCAGTCTCACCTCTACAGAGAAGCATTGTCAGAAGGGCAAACTCTCTTTCTTGTAATTGAATTTCTCCAGCCCACCTAGGAAATGGGATTTCGATGCTTCCTGCCCACTGTGCATGGGGTATATGTTTTGTGTGAGAGCTATGGAAGATCTGGGGGTTGTGGATAACTCTATTTAAGATTTAAACTATGTGACTTTTGTCTGGAACCTGTAGATCTGTCACCCAATGTTTTTATCATAGAATTACCTTATGGCTGAAACAGCATTGGGATTTTTATATGACAGCCAGGATCTATGAACTCCTGATTTTCCCAGAGTTGTTTCTGTGTAACAAACATTGCAACAAGTCCTAACCTGACAAATATGCTGATTGGGATAACTGCTGTTGAGTAAACAGCTGGAAAAAATGCATATATTAATTCCAATAACATACTTAATTCCCACTGTAGTTTGTACATGTTGCCAATATATTAGAAAATGTAGTATTTTCTTACCTTATTCTTGAGAATCCTACAGATGAGTGGATACTCAGATGTGTCCCCTGCAAAGAAATACAGGGAGGATAAAAAGGTAAAGAATCTTTTTGGTGAACAGGATTATCTTGGAAAAATTGTAGCAAAGCAGTAACAGAACTGAACTTAAAAGAAAACATTTACCAGTGATGCTCCATGTGGTAATATACTCCACATAAGAAATTTCTCATACTGCTTTGGTGACAGAAGAATCTGCAGGATTTGCCAAAGCCTATGGATGTTAGCACTTGATATCAGCATCTTGTCATCACAGGGTGGTTTTCCATGATAACTCTGCACTTATGCACTGACTTGACCTGCACTGTGCTCTTGCTCTTTGGAGAGAAGTAATCACAACTTCCATGTGCAGTGTGATCAGATTATGATGCTCCTAGTGTAGATTCACTGGAGTAGCAGTGCAGTCTTTGCCCACTTCTTTCCTATTCCTTTACATCATGGAAATTACATATTTACTTGTGGTCTTTTTCAGAAAAGCTACAGCAGGAGCTGGCTGACTACTTTATGGAGACCTTATGTAATTTGGTATATTTTATTTGATCTTTCAGTCTTGAAGGTTGAAGTGCAACACGTCTGCCATGAAATTGAGCTTCCTTTAGGTTAAAGCCAACTGCATACAGGTGGTGTGGATAGCTAATAAAACTGGAAAGAAAGTTCCTAAAAGCCAGAGTCCAGGAATGTGGCAAATGGTACAAGTGTCAAGACAATATATATCTGAGTTAAATGTGTTTGTGCTTTTTCTCTGTGCTAGAGTTGAATGTACTATCCTCTTTCTAGCTTTAGTTTTTAGCTCTAGTAAAACTCTTGTTTATGCTTCCAATTTTTTTATTGCTTTTCCCCATAGTTGCTGATATTATTAGTACAAATTTGGAGAAGTATATGATCCCAGCTGGGAGTTAAAATCAGACTTTTGTGACTTCAAATGTATGAACTTAAACAGGCTGAAGGATGAACAGATTGAGAGCAGCCCTGCAAAGAAGGCCTTAGGGATTCTGGTGGATGAGAGGCAGGATGTGAGCTGGCAATGTGCATCACACCCTTTCTGGGATGTCCCAGAGTCTTCTGTTTAGTTTTACTTTCTCCATCAGTCTGCTTTTAGTTTGTTTTTTTTTTTTTTTTTAATATCTGTGATATTGGCTAGTTCCTGGCCTGTTCTTGCATTTCTTATCGTGCATCTCTGCTGTGGTTTTGTTTGTATCCTTGCAGAAATGAAAGAGCCCTTAAGTCAGAGTCAGTGAGCTCTGGAAGTCTTATATTGTCCATCTTCCACTAAGGAAAGGTCTGTAGTACAGTTTGCTGTGATGCAAATTAGATATTCAATGCTGATGTAACTGTTTGACAAGCAGATTTCTCCATCATTCTGGCAAATTGCTCAGTTGTGCTTGCTGAATCACTGCTGGAATATGTAGGAAAAGATGAGAAAGATAAATAGTGATATATCCCCCCCAGATGTAGTGGGACTACTAAAAGTTTTTTGCGTGCCATCTGCAATGTGTATATAAAGCAGAAATCTCACTTCATGCTTGGTCCCATGCTGCAAAGATTGGATTTCCTGCAGTTTCTCTAAGTGTTTTGAAGAAGACTGTTTTAGTGATGTGAAGCTGGGAACTGGAATTCTGTAGAAATTCACACAAGAATAGCAGCTTTGGAAAAACATAGCAACGTAGAAAGCTTGGTACATGGTGTTTTTTCCCATATTATATGTGGGGGTTTAAAAATTATTCTTAAGAATGAAAGGCATAGTTTTATCATTTTCAATTAGTTATATTTTCTTTTTAACATACTATTTCCTCCAATAAAGCTTTTGGTGTCTCACGCAGAGTAAGAGTACCACTGTTGGATACATGGTTACTTCAATAATGGCAGAACCTCTCTCTGTATTACTCACTCACATGGTTTAATTCTTGTTTTAATGAAGCACTTTGGCATGGGTCTAGGCTACTTTGTGTATATAGGAGCTTTAGAGTTCCTGGCTTCCATCTGTCTAAACCTATAAGGCTTTCTATTAAATTGGAATCAAGTAGTGTAAGTCTGAGGAACACTTTATTTTTTCCCAGAAATATCTTTAAGGAAAGATGGATCAGAATTGAAGTTGGGGTTTGGATTTTTTTGTTGGTGGTTTGGGGTATTTTCCCAGTTTTGTCTTGTTGGAAGGACTTCTGTGTTTAATCTTAGGCTGCAAAATGTTGAGGCATCACAGAAAACCCTGAGGAACATTTCTAATTTCTTTGCTAAGAAGATATATGTTTTCTTGTGGACAAGGCCAACAAATGGAATATTTTTCCTAAATTATATATGCCAAACTGTAAAAATCAGCAAATATTGGCAGCAATGGGATCTGATAGGATCCCATAATAGGATTCTGTATCCTTTACAGGATAAAATCCCTTAACTATGTCTGCATCTCCATGAAAATAAAACACTAAGAGTCTTGCAAGCCTGAAAAATGCATTTTAAAACATGGTTTATCTTTATTTTCTTTGAAACCAAAACTAAACAATAGCAAAAAAGCAAAAAGTCTAGTTTCTAGAAATCTGCATGTCTTCAGAGAACCTGAGATTTTCTGTTCAATGCTGTGTTGAAACCATACAGATTCCAGAATACATTAGCTTTAGTAACTTGCAATAACCACGTCCTGCAAATTTAATGTTATTGTGTATCTTCAAGTGAATTAAACTGTAGCTGGTTGACACTGTAGCCAAGCAGTTGTAGTGAGCACAAAGTGGTTTAGCTAAGCAATCTCCTAATGCAGAGTTAGCATTAATGTCAAATGATGTAACTTCATCTATATTAAAGAATTTTGGCAAGGTTCATTTGTTGCCATGATGAAAATATTGGAAGCTGCTCAGTCCTTGATGTGCTATAGTTCTTGCCAAGGCAACTGAATAGGTGAGAGAGTACCAGTTGTAAATTTTTTCGTCTGAAATTCTCCAGTCAAACCAAGACTAAAATGAACAAATACAGAATCTATTTGCATGGCACCAATATTGAATCTCTTTGAAAGAGGTATTCAGTTATATTTCAGTATTTTGTGCATCATCACAGTTATAACATGATTTGGCTTCTACCTTTAAAATAACTAAAAGTCTAATTTATAAAACATGGAACAGTCTTACAACAGGAGAATTCATGCAGAATGGAGCAAGCAGGCCCTTACTTGTACTTATACTTTGGCCTCAACTTTCTGAGAAGTCAGTTTGCCTTTACTTGTCATTTTACTTTGATCTCAGGAGTTCAAGATGGGAGCAGTTTCTCAATGATTTTCAAATCCATATTCTTCCTTTGGTGGACATTTATGCTTTGGTATCAAAATCCATCTCCAGCTGATGCCAATTCCATAGCTACTTTCTGAACTGTTACACAAGAGGAAATCAGAATGTTACCTTGTGTGGCTTGTGTTTTTCATGGTGTTTTTCATCTTTGTGCCATCTTCTCGCACTTGCTACAGGTTCTGTGGCATCTTGAAGCTAGTGAATGAATTCCACAGCAGGACAGGGAGGAAATACTTGTTGGTTAATAAAGGAAGTCAAAGAATGGCTGTATGATAATGAAGCTAAGAGAGAACTTGCATCTCCCATACTCTCAGATTATAGTGGGTTACAGAGCAGCTCAGAAGGAATTTTCTTCTTGCCCCAAAATGTCAGGTTGGACCACTTTGAACAAATACTAAATAGATTAGTTGGAGAGTTATCAGTTTTCCTTGTGTAGTTATAATTCTGGATTCATTATTTATGTATTTAGTTTAGGTTTGGGCAGAAAAAGGCAGGTTTTTTTGAGAAAAACTGGGTAGCAACTTGCAGTGATCTCCATAAAAGCTAGTTATTATGGTGTTCATGCAGCTGTTCCTGTGGTGTGCAACGTACACAGTTTCTTGTAAAACTGTAAAAACTAAATCTCCATTTATACCAGCAAGACCTCTCCAGACTCACTGAAACACCATGTAATCTGAAATTGCACCTGAGCAGACTGAAAGAACTGGTCATGGTTGATTGATGCTTATCTGTGAAGGCTTCTTTACTTTTCCCTTAAGCACCTTGGAGGGCTTCTGCAGGGCTGTTTACGGTCTTTCATTGTATGCCCTTTCCCATCTTCCTGAATACTAGGCTTCCCAGCTCATAATTCTAAGAAGAAGCTTTATTTCACAGTAGAAAGGGGCCCCAATATGTGGCCTATTATATCCATATCAGCTTGCTTACCCTTTTCAAACAGCTATTGTGTTTTAATAGGGCCCTGCCTGGCAGGGGGAGTCCTTAATTCCTGCTATGTAAGAATGGTCAGCTTGAGTTACAGCAAACTGCAGGATGCTGCTCTGATCAAAAGGCCTCTGTTTTTAAAGATTCTTGCATCCCCACCCCTCCCCATTTGCCTTTTTTTTTTTAAATCCTGGGCTAATAATTCAACACAGTACGGTCATTTTAGCTTGTGATGTGTAAGCCTTGAGGTGTTAAATTACTGACCTAGCATATGAAAAATTAAGGGAGAGGGACTCTAAAAAAGATAAAGGCTTTCTGGGTAATAACAAGCAAGCACAGCAACTCCTTTAATCCGTTCTTTCTCCAGAATCTGTAAACTGGTCTCAGAGGATTTGATTTGCTACAAAGCAACATAAGAAAGCTTGTTCACTGCCTCCTCTGAGCTGTGTCACAGGTGCTGTGGTTCATTTCCTTCATCCCAGTACATAGGATAATCTCTGTACCACCTGTATTAAGACTGCTATGAATACAGAGATTCCTGGCCTGGATCAAGAAGTCTGAAAACACCCAGTTAAAATTTGTGTCAGTCGTTTCCCCCTTTCCACACCCTTCAGCTGGAGTAAACTTGAGTGGGTGAGACAGAAAGGATCTCAAAAAATCCGGTCTCTGTGTTTGCGGTGTTATATCACCCAGTCTTGCCACAATTTTGTAGTGTTAATGATTTCCTATCTGCCTGGTTGTTAAAAAAAAAAAATCTATTTTCCCTTAAAGCCAGTCATCAGGAATAACTTCTAGCATCTGTTTTGCCTAAACACATTTCCAAGGAAATGCCTAAAAAGCACTGCTAATTTCATTAGAGCAAGATGGTGGTTTCCTTGAAGCTGACCTCAGTGTCCCAAGTTTTAAGATCTGTGGAATTTAAAAAAACACTTGAAACAATGGCTTTGAATTGAGGAATGCTCATGGTCCTACACTACCTTCCAAGGGGGATAGCTGAAAAAACAGTCCAGTGATTCATCTGAATATTGAAAATATTGTAGTACACTTAAACCAAGAGGTGAAGAATAAAATGATCTTAAACTACATTGATACAGCAATAATTTAATCAGTACACAATGATTTTTTTTTATTTTTTTTTACCCAGTTATGCCTCTAGTTTTAAGTGTTTGCTCTCAGGGTTCATTCTAGGCTAGGTAAACCTCACTTTGCTATCCCAGAGCATAGCCTTGGGTTAAATGCCATTGGTCATTTGGGGATGCTTTGTTGTAGATGAGTTATTTAACAACAGAAATGGTCTGTTTTTTAAAGCCTTTTGTATTTCAGTATTTCCTATTACCAGAGCTAGTTCTTTGTTACCCATTGTAGCATAGTCTCTAATCCTAATTCTAACTCCTGGTTATCCCTGCTTACTGTGCTTTAGTTCACACAATGAAGCATTCTTGGAGCTCTGGGTTCCTTTCAGATGGAGCTAAACTGGAGGATGTGTTCCTTCTGCAAATGAGCATTCAGTCAATGGGACTAGATGAGAACTAATGCAGAGCGTGTGTGAAAAAAAAAACAAATCCTGGGATGCCCATAATGTTGACATCAAATCCTCCATGCTGTTTTCCTCTACAGATGTTTTGGTCAGTCTAAACATAGCCTCCAATAGCAACTTGCATTTGAGACTACGTTGTTTTGCTTGAGACACTTAACTCTCTTTTAATGACTTAGACACTTGTGTAGCTGACAAGAAAAGGATATGGGGTTCTGTGTGTGTATGGAAATGGTTCATGCTCAAGAAGGCTTCAAAATTTTTTCTTCATCATACTCTTGATAGAAAATGCAAGCAGTAATGCTGTCAATTAAGGAAAAATGGTCATTGTTCCTTGTTTTCCATTTGGTAGAGTAGGGGTCCTGTGAGCTTGTTCAGCTCTTTGCATGGTAACCAAAGGTGGCACCTGCTAGGGGGACAGCAGGGTCCTGGCAAGCTCTTCCATCCTTCTCGAGGACATGGGACTCTGCATTGTGCGTATTTGGCTTTGCCTGAGTTCAGCAGGCAGAGGCTAACTGCTATAATGGGTTTCAATTGAGATGTTACCATAGCATCCTGGGACTTTTACAATCTATTTAGAAGTCCAAAGGTTTGAAAAGAGTGCTTGAGAGTTTCTGAACTCTGGCAGGTTGCCGAAACGTAAATACACAAAAGACAAAGCCTTATGAAAGCTGCTCTGTTCAGAGAAGCAGCACCTGAGTGCTGGAATTCCCAGCACAGCCATTTTTGAGAGCTGGGGCTGTTTTATCACGGTGTCCTCTCAAACCTTTTCTCTTCCCCTCGCGTGCATGTGCCATCCCACAAGCATAGTCTGGGTGTGCTGCAAGATGCAGCCCTCTCAGCAGTGGTGTTGGAGGAGACTGTTCTGGGATTTAGCTTCTCTGGGGCATGGGAAGGAAAGGAGTGAGAAAGCATCCTGAAGCCCCTACTGTAAGAATTTCTTTGGATATCCCCATCAAGTGAGAACCTTGCTTTATTCCTCTCTTGTCTTTCTTCAGGATTTTTTCCCAAGTGAATGGAAAAAGCTGTTTTGTTAACAGAGTATCCAGTTGCCTAACAATTCTCGTGTGAAATATGAGTGGTCACAGTAAACTGGTGTTAACTAATGAACATTCAATTCAATTTGTAGTCTTGGTTTCAGCAAGACAAATAAAATCACATTATTAGTTACTGTTGTTAACTCTTCTAATTTGCCTACCCTATTTACTGGTAATGTAGAGGACTGAAGCAATCATTAGGTTTGCAATAGGAGGCTTGGAAACTAGCACAGTTGTTGAAAGCTTTCTTCTGGAAGGAATCTCTTGCAGATGGCTGCACTTTAAATGCTTAAAAGGGGAAAAAGAAAAAGTTAACCAGAGAAGTGAAAAATTATTTTCCCTGCTTCTGGGTTCCCAAACCCATTTCTAAATGATTGAGGACAAAGTTGAGGTACACTGGTTTTTCCCTAAGTCTTTCTTCTTTAAATGTGCTGAAAGGCTCTGGCCACTTAACTTTACAAACAGTGTGAGCTGTTCAGTGAGAGGAGGACAGATAAAGGGAAGACTGAGCAATCCTAAGGGAAGAATCTCAGCAGCTATTCAATCTGCTGAGAATGATTGAGCTTAATGGTTAAGTTTGTTCCTTTATTGTTGATATCTTGCTTAACCCATTCCTCTGAGTGCAGCTTGTTTCATTTTTTGTATTCAAAAGGAATCGGAGAAAACATCTGTTTGCATGTATATAAAAGTCTAGGTAAGGTGTTGGTCATATGCCCTACCTACTGTTGGAATACCTCTGGCAACATTGGGTTGTCATAATTTTTCTTTCTTCCATTAATGTTTACCTGTAAGATTGCCACATTAATGGTAACTTCATCTCTGGGCAGCTGTTAAAAAAAAGGTGGCCAAGTTATTTTGGTACTGCCCATCTACCCATGATGTAGGAATTTCAACAAATTTAGTTTGTTCAAAATATATAGAGGCCCTGTCCCTTGGAGTGATCCTGACCCTGTCTGAGGATAGATTTGTTATTGGGCTGCTTGCTGGATAGCTCCATCATGGGCTGGCTTCTTTGAGCTGAACTTTTACTACTTATGAAAAGAAATTTATAAAGTAGGGTGTCTGAAATGTAGCATCTTAACTGGGATAAAATTCTGACTCCCAGGCTTGCAGTCTTGAGCTTTTGGTGAAAAAATCCTTCCATTGTATAGTTAAACAAAATCCTCCTTTACTCAACTAGCTGGCAGCACTTGGCTGTCAGCACATCCAGGTGTGCTGATGTTCCAGCTCATCCCACCCACTCTTTTAACTGAGTAAGCAACAAATGAGATCATACCCTTCTGCCTTGTAGGTTTAAAGCCATCCCATGCTGAAAATGCAAGTGACTAGAGTTTTTGCTTATTAGAAATAAGGAGTAATATAGTAGGGCTGTCTGCTGTGAATTAATAGTGTTAGCTTCATGTCTGGACCTTTCCATTACAATTGTGCCAGGATCTGCTTCCAAAATTTGCATGTTCTGTAGATGTTCTGAGCAGCATAATTTGGTGCATTTAATTGTATCATTGCGCCTTCATTTTCTTTCTCTTCCAAAATGTCTCCCTTATGTGTGTTATCTTTCTGAAAGCTGCCTTCTCCTATTATACTAAGTTCCTTCTTTTTCATCTGTATCCTTCTTTTCTCCATCAGTCTGTCAAATCATCAGTGAAACAATGCAGATCAGAAATGAAAGAAATTGTACAGGCTGTGGTTTGGGATGAGAAGATCTGAAATTCCATTTCCAGCTTTGTCACAGGCATCTTGTGGGACTTTTTGCAAGTTACTTTACCTGACTCTGAACTTGTTCACTCTAAGTCAGTGAGTGACAGCACTTCATAAGGAATACTCTTTACTCGCAGTGATAGTCATATAATTTTGGCATATTTTGATCCAGCACATGATTTATTTATTTACTTTAATCTCTTGGGACAATGGCCGTGCTTTACTTTGCATGAATAAGGTTTCATAAATATGAAATATTGTATTTATCCATGATAGTTACAGAAAGAATACTCCTGATTCCAGGGTTCAAGTGTCTTGAGTGTTTATTTATCATAAGGTGATTGTACTTACTTTGTGTTACATTTCCTTCTGGGTAGGTGGGCTAGAAACTGTGTTCTGTACTACCTTTCAACACATGACAACAGTTTCTGTTTGCTTGCATGTGTTTGAGAACCAGGATATTAAAAATGAGAAATTGTGATTCCTTTTGGAAAAATTGAGTGGCTTCTCTCCACACACACATACACACACACACCCATATCCAGTTGTTACATGACTTTTAAAATTTTGCTCAACTCTGGTATAATTCTCTTTCAAATGTGAGACCCTCTGGACTATGAAGGATAAAGTGATTTAAAATCTTTATATTTAAAGAGGTGATTTAAAATTGCAAACTGAGAGGGTTCGCACTGACCACGGGATTTTGTCTGTTGTGGAGGTGCTACCTACGGAGAGGATCTGCTGGGATGAAAGTAAACTTGTATCTTTTCATTAATTCTCTCCTATGAGGGAGAGTTAAGCTGCTGTCCCAAGTGGATGTTTTAATGATCTCTCTGGAGTGTTTCAAAGCTTTGTCCCACTTGCATGATGCCAAGCGAAATGCACAAAATCTATCTTTGAGGCAACCCTGTCATTATACCTTTTGGTACATAATGTTTGTATTTGCATTTCTTTTGTTCTTGTGTGTTGAGCTTTACCATGCCCAAAGGAGAACTTCTTGCACTTCAGAGAAACCTTTGTAAGACAAATGTTTGCTGTAATAAGTTAGCCTAAAGTGCTTACAACTCATATTTTAGAAATTTATACTACAATGCAAAAACATGAGCATCGAATTGAAGATCCATCATAATGACCAGCTACTCTTTTCAAAATGCATTAGTGCAAATTATTGTTTCATGATGTGTCAATCAGCTTTTCATCACAACTGCAGTAAATTTTATACATCCAGTAGTCAATTTTCAGTAACCTAGAAATGATATCTTGAGGCTTCTCTTAAAGAAGATTTTTTTTTGTGGTTTTAAAGAAAACTGTAATGAAAATAGCAGTGAAGTTCAAATGGTACTAAAAGAAAGGGCATCTTCTGGTCAAATAAACAACAGTTACTCTTGGAGAGACATTTACCAATGGATTGTTTTCAAATAAGTGGGTCTTGGACGCTCCTTGCTGGGATTCTTTAGGATGAATTTTACTTTCACAAACCTCTAATTCCTATAATTAAATTTCAGTGTGTGGTTTTCGCAAATAGCCTTCTCTCTAGAGAACAGATGAGTATAAACTTTGGAGATTTGGTTTTGCAAAATGTAATGACCAAGTGGTTTTCTTGCTGCTGTTCTAGTTGTTCCCAGAACATTCAGCTTTGGTTCAGCTTTCTAACATTCTTGTTTTGACTTTATGTCCACAGTTTCAACAGCGTGCGGCAAGGAACACACATTTTGTTCCGTGAGTTCAGCTTTGTTCAAGCCACCCCTCATAACAGGGCGTCTTTTCTTCGAACCTTCTGGAGGTGTTTCAGGACTGTGGGGAAAAATGGAGGCAAGTATTCCAGCATCTGCTGCTCTCCTGTTGCCTTGACATGAAAATCGTTAGCCAGGCTATTAATGCACTACAAATACTGACCCTTCACATTGTGTTCTAATATTCTAACGTTATTAATGGGGAGACAACATCACATTTCTCTGGGGAATGGTTAAAAATGGCTCCCAAAATGCCAATGCTACTTCTGTTACAGAACAGCGTGTCAAGCAACAATAGATGAGAGAGAGGACATTGTGGGTCTGTGCATTGGGATGGACAGGAAAAAAAATGTGCTGGAGGTTGGTGGCTGGGACCCAGAGAAGGGAGAATATTGGGTGTGGAGCATGAGGGAAGGGGGTGCTGAGAGTCTCGGCCAGCTGGGCTCCTGAGTGCTTTCACCAGGAGCCCACAGGAGGCTGGGTTCTCAGCAGTGTGGGGTGGTTAACACTGCCACCTGAGCTGTGCCTGAATAGTCTGCCAGAGCTCCTAGGGATGCTGCAGAATCCTGATGGCTGTGGAAGAGGGACCACTGACAACTGTGTGACCTCTTCCCCAACCCTACCCACAAGGAAAAGCTCCAGTGCCAAAATAAATACTCGGCACTGTGCTATCATGTCTTGCTATTCTTACATTGCACTTGGTATATTAGGTATTACAGAACTGGCCAGAGTTCAAAATAAACTCCTGTAACTACATGCAACTAAAATTATGTTTTGTTTTACTTTTTAATTTAGTATTTTAAGCAAATACACTGAAAGTTGCTGTATAAATATGAATGTTGATGGGTTTTTTTTTACTATAAGCCTTATTTTTTTTCAGGCTATTCAGCCTCATTTCTTCTTGCAGGAAAGACTAGAACCATCTCTTAAATACAGATAAAACCTTGCCTTCTGGCTAAGCTTTGCAACACTTCAGCTTTTGATGAACAGAGTTTGCCAGACCGTGAATAAAGACTTTTTTGACATATGCCATCTAGATCTTTGGCAATAAAGCAGTCATAGTTAAACATGACAAAATCTGTAGTAAGCTACTGAAGTAACTGACTATGCTATCTGTAACACCCTCTTCCCAGTGAGAGGTACTTTGCCATGTTATAAATAATTTACTTTAGTTCAGGGGCAGTATTTTAAAGATTTCAGGTAAATTATATGATACTAATTTAACAGTATGCAATAAGGACATATCTGATTTGAGATCAGGTCATGGTCAGGAAAAATAAAATGTAGACTCCTAAAGCATATTTCTATGGGGGAGTTAAAGATAATAGTGAAGAAGTCATCCACCAGAACTGAAGCTGTTGGTGGTAAACTATATTGAAAAACTGAGAAGCAGCTCTCTGATGCAAAGTATCCACTGCAATACTTTCAGTTCAAGTTTTCATCAGGCTTCATTTATCCAGCACCAACCTCAGTCAGATGAAGGGCACCTGGATTTGTTGAAAAGGACAGAAAAGTTTTAGCTTCGTAATATCTCCTTTCTCTTTAACTTGCATTAGTTTTATATGAGTATGGAAAAGGCTGTGGAAGAAAGTGTAATCACCAAGGTGCTTTAAAGAGAAAGGGTAATAAGTGCAGGAACAAAAGCTCAGGTGGATATTGCTAAGCTCTGGTTTTGGCCTAAAAGGAGTTCAGTGTATATTTTTCTAACTTTGAAGTCTAGTAGCTTCACTTTTTAGACTGAATATTACATGTTTAACTGAGTAAATATTACAAGTTTAACTGTATATTTATACATCTATATATATATTTTACTTTTGCACTAACTAGAGACAGAAATCATCACTTTAGATAAATTACTGCCAATATTTTCATCCACTTAGTCCAATTTCTCTGGTTCTCTAGCCATAATTATGGACTAGAGCCTTGATATTTTTCATTTCAGTTTTATTTGCTTTGGATTTTTTTTTTGCTATATCTGTATGTCGGGGAACTCATAACATTCATGGCCACTTAAGAATTAAACTCATTTACTGAGAAGCTGAACCTCTGCGATGTGGTAGATGAAATCAGGAGTGAGGTTGAGCCCAGAAAGAAGGGAGAGCTGAGTGGAAGGTTTAAGATTAGGTTTTATTTCTTACTATTCCAATTCTGATTTCATTGGTAATAAATTCAATTTCATTTCCCCAAGTCAAGTCTGTTTTGCCTGTGATAGTAACTGGTGAGTGATCTCTCCCTGTCCTACTCTTGCCTGATGAGCATTTCATATTTTCTCTTGATTGTCCAGTTGAGGGGGGGAGAGTGACAGAGCAGGTGCCTTTGGTGGGCACCTGGTGTCCAGCCAGGGTCAAACCACCACAAGGAGGTAGGTAAGTTATGGAGTCCTGGTAAGAAATTCTGCTTATGGTTGTATACTACACAACAGAGCATGGGACAACCAACTTGCTGTTTCTGAAATCAGTGGCAATATCACTTAGCTAACATGGGAATATTGCTTTTGAGACCTGAACTAGAATTTCTGCATTTGGTGCCCTGTGTCAGGTGTATGGAGTGTTATTCATCAAATGGCTGCTTTATATCAATGGAATTTCTGTGTGCAGAAAAGGATAAAAATATACCCTTTGTTTTCCACAGCACGATTCTGATCTGCCCCAGTTTTCTCTGAATTTGTTTCTGGGCAGGGATTGCTCCATTCTTTGTCATTGATTTATATTTGTGAAGAACTATGAAGGCATCTTTTGTCTTCCTTTATCAGAAGTATTACATTCATTAACTTCCATGTCTTCTAGGATATTCTTGGTTTTATTTATTCCTTTGTCATAAATGTGTTTATTGCTGTTTCCCCCTCTCTCATATACTTTAAATTTCATTCCAGTTTTGAATTTCATGTTTTAGGAGTGAGTGGTGGCTTTTTCTTAATTTTTTCCATCTGTGAAGAGTATCCCTGATAAATGACATAAATGCCAACCCTATAAAGATATAAGTCCACCTAATAAATAACTTACATCAAAGCTTGTACCCTGGCTGGAGGGAAGCAAGGGAGAATATTAAAGATGTAAGATGATGCAGTTTCCAAGCTTATACAAACTCACAAAACCCCAAACAAACAAAAGACCCATCTTTTTATTTCTGAGTGTGTAATTGGGATTTTAGAAAAGTAGACAAAATCTCCAAAATAAGGTAAGTGATTGCTTAATCTGGCTGCTTGCTGTTCCTCCTTGATGCAGGGAAATTTATTGCTTTGTCTGTCAGTCTTGACCATGCCTTGACTTGGAATGTGCCTGTCATTCACCCAAGCAGATGCATCTAGCCATGAGTTCTCAAATGGCCAATAATACAGAAACCTGTCTGAACACAAGCAGTGCTTACATGTAACAATCTGTGTGTGTGCAGAACCATGTATACAGTAATTGAAGTGCACTAACATTACTGCTTCCCTTGGGAAATTGCTGTAGATGTTACTTTTCTACTAAATTCCTTATCCTTTTGAATTACTGGAGAAATATAGCAGATTTTATGTTATTTTTTTATGATGTTAGCTCTGTTATTTGATGAGTTCTGGTTACATTGACCTTTTTAAGTCTTTTTGTTTGGAGACTAGATTTATTTTTTCTTTTGTCTCTGAATAGCAAGGGAAAATTACTAGCTTCAGTAAATGTGATAGTAACACTTCAAAAAGTAAAGAAAAGTTTATTGTTTGGGGGTAGTTGTTTGTTTATTTTTTCTTAAGAGGATTTCTTTTTGGTGATATGCTGGATCCATTTTACATGATTTTCCAGTGGTTTTAGAAGCTTAGTAATATGCAGAGTTCTATTTTCAAGTATGCATAAGCATATCTGGGATTCCATGCATTGGGAATGTGATACCAGGACTGGAAGGAGACAGATGAATGTGATCCAGTGTCAAGAAANTAAGAGGATTTCTTTTTGGTGATATGCTGGATCCATTTTACATGATTTTCCAGTGGTTTTAGAAGCTTAGTAATATGCAGAGTTCTATTTTCAAGTATGCATATCTGGGAAAACATATCTGGGATTCCATGCATTGGGAATGTGATACCAGGACTAGAAGGAGACAGATGAATGCGATCCAGTGTCAAGAAACTGAGGTTTCTTGGTGAAAAAAAAACCTCACAGAATTTCTTACGATAGAATCATAGAATTTGCTGAGTTGGAAGGGATCCATCGTTATCACTGAATCCAGTTCCTGGCCCTGCACAGGACAACCCCAAGA
>VYXF01006163.1:220559-235929 GCA_013397295.1 Polioptila caerulea | reverse complement strand
GGCTGCCAGGGCACTGCTGACTATAATCCACTTTCTGGCAACCAGGACCCCCATGTTCCTTTCCTGTGGCACTGCTCTCCAGCCTCTTGTTCCCCAGTCTGTCCACACATCCAGGGTTATTATCCCATCTCAGATGCAGAATCAGGCGCTTGCTCTTGTCAAACTTCATATGGGTGGTGCGTGCCCAGCCCTCTGATTTGTCACCATCTCTCTGCAGGGCCTCTCTGCCCTTGAGGAAGTCGATATCTCTGCCCAATTTAGTGTCATTGGCGAACTTACTTAGTATTCCTTTGAGTGCCACATCCAGGTCATTTATGAAGATGTTGAGAACTGGGCCTAAGATGGAGCCCTGCAGAACCCCACTAGTGAGGGGTCACCAATCTGTTACCCCATTTACTGTAACCCTTTGTGCCCTCCTTTTAACTTGTTCCAAGGATACACAACACTCGCAGAGGTGGTTAGAGGACAGCTAGTGTTTGTTGAAGCATAATGATCAGTTAGCAACAGATTTCTCCCAGAGGAAGGCAGAATGGCCAGAAGTCTTGTTTTCCCTCTGCTTGTGCTTAAATTGACCTCTTGGAATCTATCTGACCTGCTCTTTTGAATTGTCTGTTCCTCAGGACTCTTTAATTAAAACTGTGCTTTCTCAGTTTAAACGGCCCCTGCAGAGTTCTGCTGTGCAGCCTCATAAGGTCAACATATGCCTCTCCCAACCCCCATGGCTTTCATGTCTTGTTGGTTCTCTGCTTTTAATTAAAAAGATTTTTCCTTAAATGCTTTCCAGCCAATTAGAGAAATTTTGCACTTGGAAACTTGTTCCAGGCCTGATGTACTGAGAAGTGAACAGAAAGCTCAGTCAGAACCATTGGCACTTCTTTTCTAGAGCCCCAGCTTTCTTTGGTGCTTTTCAACAGCTTTTCTCTTTTTTTTCTTTCTTTGCACCTCCCCCTCCTCCCAATTTAGAACTGCTTCCAGCAAAAATAGCTGTTGTTTGATACCTTAGATATAGCACTGAAATGTAAAACTGCTGCAGAAAGTATGTTAGACTATATTGCCTGGGAATCCTTTTTGCAGACACTTGCCTCCCCTTCAGACAAAACGTACTGATACTGTTCATATTGAAATAAAATCTTATAAAATGACCGTGTTTCTTTCACATTCATCACATGGTGTGATGGCTACCTCTTTGCTTCTGCACACTTGAATTAAGAAATTGGAAGCCTAGCTGTCTCCAGAGCTTGTGGAAAGGGAGGTTTATCACAACCAAGCACACAAGCTATCTCATGAAATGAGAAGAGTGGTAAGCCTCTATGACTAGCTCTACTTGAGTTTGCCAGGAAGGCTAGATTCCTTACAAAAATTAAAGAAATTTCTTATCTATATAATTCCTGTAACTTGGAGATGGAGAAGAGCTAAATGGACCACTGTTCTCCCAGCTCGATTTTGAGAGATGCTATTTTAATGCATTTTTGCTAACAAGATTACTTTCCTGAGGTTACAAAATCTGTTCATTTGCTAGTGTCATTCTAATGCTTCCACATGATATTCTTTATATTAAATTACTCTGCCTTTTTTTACTCCCTCCCTTGTAAGCTTTCAGACTATCTCCATTTTTAGCTTAGCTCTGCTAAGTGAGATGTTTAGAACATTACGGTGATGATCACAGTAAATATCAGAATCTTTTATCTTTTTTCCTTTCCTTTTTGTTATTAAAACCAAATCAGATTTTTATACCATGTTATTATACGAAATCTTTTATGAATCAGTGAGGTCTCACAGTATGTCCTAAAGATAAGTAAGCTGTGAATTTTAATGCAGTGTTTTCTGGAGATTCATTCTGCAGTGAAATAGCCTTGGCTGAAACGATTGATCTCCAGCCTTACTCACGTCATAGTTCCTTTGCGCTACAGTTACAGCTGTTGCTATTTATGATTTATCAATGTAGCTCTGCCTGGAAGCACTCATGACTCTGGAGTATCAGGACAAAGGATTTCTGAAGCTGGGGAGAAATAAGTGGAGGATTACATTTTGGAGATGGTGAGATATATCCACAAGCCGTTGTAAGTTAAAACATCTGCATTACATAGATCTCAAATGCATTGCAGTCATCATTTGTACAAGTGGGTCAGTGATGGAGTCTTCAGCTAGTCTCTCCTTGAATTCAGTTCATACCATTCTGTCAGGGCAGTTTGTGAAATTAAATGTAGTACACTGAAAATCCTCCTTGTCTAATCTGGTTTATTTTTCACCCCAGTATTATATTTCCTTTTCAGCTGTCTCTGAGCAAATACCAGCTCTTCTTAATATTAATTTTTTTTTCAATTTCATATTCCAGATGTATATCTCTCTAGATTTTTTGGGTTTTGGAAACCAATAAACTTTTCTGTTTGTTTTCTAATGTTTTCTGGCTACTTTGTGTCTTTTGACACTTCTTCACTGGTTGTGTCATTGGCAAATTAAATTAATATGTTCTTTACTTTTTGTCCCAGTTGAGCAAAATGTTTAAATAAGCAGTGATCATTGTTGCATTCTGCTAAGCAATTATCCAAAATTCAGCTGGTAATTATCATTACTATTTGCTTTGCAGTCTTCTGGCAAGTTTCCCATCCCTATGACAGCATTCCTATTCAAACCAACTTAAATGGATTTTTTTAATTAAGACTTTTTTAGGTTCCAATATAGTCTTGAAGAGTTAGTATTAAAAATTGTGGGGAAGTTCCCTGGAACAATACTACGTCTAGATTGTTTGACCTGGCCTGGGATTCTGAATGCTCCATGTTTCCTATGTTAAATAAACTTGGTCTATCTCTTCTCTCACTTGTGACATGTCTTGAAAGATGGTCTGCACACTTCATATGCGTAGGCAATCATCCAGTAGAATGTCCATGACGCCTTAGTTTCATTAATTAGTATGTTTTATGATATTGCTGATCTATTCTTCTGCAGCAGAGATGCCCAAAGGGAGAGAGTTAGGGAAAGTAGATGAAAAACTTGTTTTATCTCAATTCTTATACTGTGACTTTCTGCAAAGGGATTTTAAGACAAGAGTCTCTGTGAGGCCCACATCTGCTTTCAGCCCAGTGTTGGCTCTTAGTCTGCCCTGAGAGGTGAAAGTGCCTGAAATGAGGAAAGCATTATCTTCATCCCTTGTCTGTGAACCCTAAAGCATACTTCTGCCCCTGCTGTTGGCTTCAAGTGTGTGTCTATGCTGTGTAATGCAATATTTGCATAGACAACTAAGCTCAGGGTTTGTATTTCCATATGGCACAATTCAGCACTATCTCAAGATACTAGCTTGGGACCTGGAGGTTGCAGAGCTGTACTGCTCTGACAGCAGCCTGAGCCTAGTTGGTCTGTCTCAGCAGATCAGCTGACGTACAGGGTGTGTTGTTATGGTGAGTCTGCGCTCATTTCTGAAGTGGAATAAACTCTGGCATCTCTGTGTTGAGCTGCTGTGAGCAGCGTAGGTGCAATCTGAGGAAGAAGACTGTGAAAGAAGAAGGTGTGTTCAGCATGAACAGAAGAGTAAGGACTCTCCTTTACAAACATGCAGTTAAGTCTTTGACGTAGCCTTGGTACTAGGATTTATCATTTTAAGTGAAGAGATAACTACATTTTTGTCCAGCTGCACAAAAAAATCTCTAAACAAATAATTTTTGTGTATTTTTCATCACAGGTTCTTCTTCAGCTTTTCTCTCTCATGGTCTTGTTATTTATAGTTTCCACCACTACACATTCGCTTCCTAGCTTTCCTAAATTAACCCAACTGATTTATATAGTGTGTTCCTGACTCTACAATATATATCTCTCATTTGATAAAGCAGGCCTGACCTATATCTGGAAGTTTTTTTCTGTTTGTTCATTGGGAATTTGCACAACTACAATTTCTAGCCCCCTGTTCTTCCACTTCACCTATTAGTTATACTCAAAAAAGCTTTGCATTCAGTTATTTTGATAAAATAAGCTTGAGCCATTTATTTCTTTTGAGGAACTGGTTTTTCCCTGTGTTGTTAAAAGGACTGACTGAATTTCTGTTTCTCTAACTGTATTACTGAACTCTTTCAGTAAGCCTTTTCTTGTTAGGCAAGATAATTTGATCCTAGAAACTTAAAACTTTTCAGGAAGTCCCTACCTTGCACTTTGTTTTGAGGCCTCGGTTCCATTCAGTATGTCCATGTTTGATTAAAGTGTGATGTTGAATTAAGTACAGAAATTCCTGCATCCTTTTAAAGTTGTCTTACCTCAGTAAACATCTCTTAAGTCTGGTTTAAATCAATATGATCATGTATAAAGTTGTTGTATATGATGAAAAGGATTGTTGGCTTATACAATTATTATGCCTCTTTCAAGGATCCTAGATGAGTATCAGAAGTGATCTGCATGCATGATTAGTACTTTGATATGCTACTACTACTCTGTGAAATGGGGATAAGGTATTACCATGGAAAACCTGTAATCTGCAAATGAGTTATGAAATGTAGTCAGTAATATTTATAAGTTAAGCTTGATCCGTTTTGAATTTGTCACAGGACGTGATTGTGGTAATGTACAGTGTGTAATACCTTCCTTCATAAGCTGATCTGAGAGTGATTTGCATTCTGTGCTCCTACTAAGCATGAATCTCATCCCTTCTCTTGGACCTTTCTTTATCTTGGATGAAGAGATACTTAAAGATCCATCTCTTCTTGACCCCTTTTTCTCTTTAGAGCCAAATCCCATAGAATTCTTCCAAGGAGATCTCTGATGTGTTAAAGTCTGCTCTCCTGAAATCCAGGGCTGTGGTCCTTCTAATTGCCAGGTGGATACATTTCTGAAACTTTTACCAAGTGGTTTTTCAGGTATAAAGAAAAAGACCTTAGAAATGCTTTGGGTGCAGGAAAAGCTTACACAGAAGTTCACACTTTCCTAGACTGTAATGTTGGTTAGCCAGAACCCAAAAATCCCCAGGATAAAAGCTTTGCTAATTCTAGTGCTTGAACAGCTACTTGTCAAATCTTGTCTTCTCTGAGGTTTTCCTGCATTAAGTTCAGATCCACAAACAGTCAAAATTTACATCAGCTAATTTAATGAATTTATACAGATTCTCCTGTAGAACTTGGGTAATATTTGTAATGCAGTAACCTGGTGTTTCTCCACAGAAGAAGCTATAGCATCAAGGGGGGCTGAAGAGTCCACAGAGTACAAAATAAACCTAAAGGAAACTGAATATTTGAAAGTAATTATTTTTTTTTCTGTTTGGAAATGCAAGTATATGAGGTTCCAAAGTGTTACTGCTGTTCATTTTCATAGAGGGTAGGGAGAGATGTCAGGAAAGGCAATATTGTCCAGAACAGAATTTTAACTCTTCCCCTTTAGTTCCTTTGTGTTGTAGGACAAACTCATTGAGAATTATATTCATCCCCTCCTCTAGTCAGCTTTTTACCTGCCCATTTTTTAATTATTTATCTCTGTTTTGATCATCTGTTTGCCGAATATTTGTTTCCTTCCAGCTATGGTATCTGCTTATCTGTTACTACTTTTCTCCCTACTCTTTCTGCTGGAGTTAAGGTATTGCATATTCAAAGTGCTCCTCTACTCTTCAGTCAAATTTCCCTTATATAATTCCCAGAATAACTTAAACATTATCTGAAAAGAAGTCAAGCTGTCAGTGCTTTTGGTGTGAAGCTGTCTCTGCACCACTATCTGATGTCAGAAACAAAGCTTTTTCTTTCTTCTTTCTCATCCCCATTCCCCATGCTGCTATTAGGTATTTCTTCATTCTGCTGGCAGAGGCAGAAGGATAGGTGTGCTTTGAAAAGTTACAATGCAAAGCAAATGCTAATTAACATGATTAGGATAGCAAGCAGTTAATATTGCAGCTTATTTCTGTCTACTTTGATTGGAAACTTCTCTTATCAAACCCTTGAAACGACTGAGCAAGTGTAATTGTCCTTAAGGTGATGAGAAGTGTTTCATGGCTTTCTTCTGTGATGGACAGGACCTCAAATGTGATGTCTTAATTTCAGAATGATGGTTATTGATAACACTTCTGTAGCTGCTCTCTAAGGATCCCCAGGTATTTTACAGACATTAAGGAATGAAGCTTCCCAAAATTCTTGACACTATTTACACTTCACAGTTCCAGAAAGTGAGACAGAGAAATGAAGTAATTAGCTGAAGTTTGCCTAGTCAGAGTTCAAGATGTTCAGCCTTTTGATATATTACTTCAATTTTATATACTAAAGTGGTATTTTTAACCCATACAGGATTGTTTTACCATGAAACAAGTAGGAAAGTGCACATGTTAGTATGAAGCAACATTGTCTACATAAATTGTTTGTAAGAATCTGTCATCTTTTTTTCATTTTTAACTTTTTTGAGAGTACTCATCTTACTCAGAATAGTGGATCACTGTGCATGAGTTGTGTGGGATGAGGCAGGATGTATTTGTAGTTGTTTTCAAGTTTGATGTTACAGCCCCCTTTGCTACATGCTTTTCTCAACAGTCTTTGGAGTGAGATAGAAAGTTTAATTAACATATGTCATCAAGTTCATCATCTCTGTTGTAAAACCACATGCTCAGTATTATATTCCTGACAATTCTTGGCTCTTCAGGAGGGGGAAGGTTATTTCATGTGTGTGCAATCCCAGTGTGTGCCCTGTCTGAAAGTGCCTTGGCTCATAAGCAGTCTGGTGCTTAGCTGGTGAATGTACCACTTAGAAAGCCAACGTTGGTGTACAGAAATTTTTGGCTTCTAAAGTAAAATTGGCAAGAGATTTTCTCGTTTGAAGGAGCTCAAAATAGAAACTACTTTATATGCTGAAGTTTATTCTTTATTCATCTTCCTTCATTGTAAATTCAGACTATTTCCCTTTTATACAGAGGTTGCAGTCTTTTGTTGTTTTTGCCTAGCTTCAAAGTACTAACTAGCAGAGTCTTGTTCAAGCATGTTGTTCTTCAAGGGACCACCTTATAAAATAGCAGACTGTTCTTTCCCTTACGTCCAGTCTACTAGGCAAGTTGCATACAATGTCTAGTGAAAGGTTTCTTAAACATATCTCTTCTGTGAAGAGCCGTCTTTCATTTTCTTTTGTTTAAAGAGTAAAACAATGAAGTTTAGAACCTGATCTGGTTATGTCATGTCTTGCTATTTATCTGGAAAAACAGGCTTAAAAGCTGAACTCTGGGTCTCAAACCCAGCAAAGTGGAATTTTAGCATTTGCTCTGAAGAGGCTGCTCCATGGGAAAGTTGAGTATATGCAGGGTGTAGTTAAAGCCAAAACTAAATACCTGCTGGTGCTTGTCTCTTGTTGCAGGTTGTGTCCATCATGTCTTGTCCTGTGATTATACAAGTTTGATGCCCAAACTCACAATCTAATGCACTTCTTTGGTAGTCAGCAGTGTCTGATCCACAGGGCTGCTGGTCATTATTCTTTTTCTGTTGTTTACACTAGGAGTTAGGGTATAGCAGTCTTTTCATTGAGGCTCTAAGTTCAGAGCTTGAGGAGAGGCAACATAAAAATTACATTTCACTCTGCATTTCAAATTTTCTGTTTTCTGGATCAGTATGTTAAACCCTTAACAAAATGTGTCTTTCTAATGAGGCTGTGTTAATTTATTCTGGCACTCACTTTTCTGTAAAGTTCATGAATACATTTTAGGAAAGTTTTTTATTCAATGATGCTTTTTGTCCCTTATAAATTTTCCCCAGCTTTTGTATCTAAAGTATCCCCTAAGCAAAGCAAAGGAAAGTGAATGCTATATTAAATTTTACTAGACTAGAGAAGTTAAGAAACAAATTAATGGTCACTGAAATAAAATTTGTAATCTCTTCAAGTATTTCCTTTGAATCCCAGCTAAGATATCTTGCAGAACTAATATTAAAGAAAAAAATTCTAGTAAAATGTTCTTTATCTGTTTCTTGGTAAGTAAACACTGCTGGCTTTAGCAGATGTACGTTGACCCTTACTGGATGCCAGGCACCCACCAAGGCTGCTTTCTCACTTCCCCTCCTTAGATGGAGAATCAAGAGAAAAATAAAACTAAAGGCTTGCAGGTCAAGATGGGGATGGGGAGAGATCACTCACCAGTTACTGTCATGGGCAAAACTGACACAACTTGTGGAAATTAATTAAATTTATTACCAATTAAATCAAGAGTAGGATAAAGAGAAAACCAGCTCTTACAAACACCTTCCAGCCAGCCCTTCTTCCTAGGCTCAACCTCACTCTGGATTTCTGTACGTGCAGAGCTACAGGGGTGTTTCTGCTCTGGTGTCCAGAGCGTCTCCTGCCCTTCCTTGTGCACTGACCTTTGTGTGAGAGCTGTTTCTCTCACATAGTCTCACTTCTCTCTCCAGCTGCAGCTCTGCAGTTTGGGGTTTGGCGGATTTTTACCCCTTCTTAAATATGTTATCCCAGAGGCACTACCACCATCACTGATGGGCTCAGCCTTGGCCAATGACGGGTTGATCTTGGTTTGGGCTGGCATTGGCTCTGTTTCACATGGGGGTGAAGCTTATTAAAACTTCTCACACAAACCATCCCTGCATCTTCACCCACTACCAAAACCTTGCCACATAAATCCAATACACAGATGCAGCAAATAAACAGGGTTACTAAGGGAAGCAGCTTTTAAAGAAGTAATACAGCTACTGAAAACTTTGTTACTTCTTTTGTCTTTCTGTTAGAAGAATGTATCTGAAACATCCCCATACACACACAGAGCCTGGAGCTTTTTTTTACAAGGTCTTATGCTGATTTAAAATAAATTAGTTCTTGTGTACTCAGAATATTATTTCTGATAATAGGCATGCTTTGGGTGCATGTAGAGGCAATTTCTTGTCAGACAGCTGATAGTGAATAGGGGTTTGAACTTCTTTTTCTTGGTGCCAAGTGAAAGATGTCAGCATTTTCCTCTGTTCTCCGCTGTCCTTGTTGTACTTAGTTTGCTGGAGCAAATATGGGATAAGCAAGGAAATTCAAACTGGCAACTCCTGAATCCTAATGCTGTTAATCCGTATTTTTAGAAAATCCCTTAATCTCACTGTACCTTCATTTTTCTATTTAAAACCTGGAGTTACACCTGTTGGATTGAATTAAGTAATCTTTGGACATACAAGCGTTGGCTGGATCAGTAAAACTAAGAGTATTTAGCTATCTATATAGATCAAATTTGATGGAATCAAGGCCTTAATGAACTCTCACTTTTTTGTTAGTGATAAACTTAATTTTAGACAAAGGCATGCAAACTTGCAGCTTCTTTCCATTAAAATAATTTAACTCTTTTTTTTTATACAGAAAAAAGAGTGAATGAAACATTATAAACATTTGAAATTTTAAAGCTTTAGCATAAAAAATCCTTTAATATCAGTCTTTCTTCTCTTCTTCCCCCCCTGCCCCCGCATCTAGTTCAGATTCAAAGTTTTTTTTCTTGTGGGAATTTTCCTGCCTTTTAACAGTTCCTTGGATGATATTAAAATCAGTTCTGGAGGAAGGGAGGAAAGGCTTTATGATAGATAGAACTGGATTTCAAGAGTTATATCTATTCATGTGAAAACTAACCAAACCTGCAGAGAGTAAATATGAAAGTGGCAGCTCTGTTTGTTGTGGTTTGGTTGCACAGGATTGTCACACACAATGTACAAAACCATCTTGAAATCTTTCAGACCTAGAACAGTTGCAGAAGTGTGTGAGGTGTACCATTCTTCTTAGCCCAGTTGTTAACACTTGCTCCTTTGCCTTTTCTTACTCTCTTTGTATTTCAGCATTTGCTAAATGCTTAATAAAAAAAATAAATAAATGTTGGTCAAATACATCTGATACTTAATTTGTGGATATTTGTATGCTTCTAATTGATACAAACTGAACATATGAAAAATGTAAAAATTCAGATTAGGAAAGTGTCATCATACAAGCAAATCTGTCCTAATTACCTTTTATTTTTGTGAGAATTGATTATATAACAGAGATAAAGGTAGAGAAGAATTTTACTTTTTACTCACTTATGACTACTCTGCAGGTCAGAGACCTCACTGTTATGTCAGTTCTAAACAATGGCTCTAAGGTATTTTTAGAAGAAGCTTAAGAAGTGTTAAGTTAATCTAATATTTTAAGCAGCCTCAAAACACTGGATATTTGCTTGCTACTGAGTTAATTCACCTTAGAAAATGATTTATTCATCTTTTAAGATATTTTACAGGTACCATAGCAAAAGGAATGTACATAACTCCTAAAGTTACACAAAAGTGCTCATTTTGAAATTGGAGCGTGGTGATAATTGACTGTAGAGAAGCCTGAATCCTTAAGGAGTTAACTGTGTCATCAAACATATTCCTTATAACCTAGGAATGTGATTGTTCAAGTTATAGCCAGAAGTTATTGTAAAATCTTGTTTTCAGAGTAGAGTAGCTTTTTTAGGAAATAAAAACAAAAATGAAAAAAATAATAAAGAATTAAATAGATTGTACCTCTGCAAAATAGATGATTTAAAGAAAATATCAAGAGAGTTTTCTTCAAAATACTGCAGTTTTCAGTTATTGAGGTATCCAGAAGTGACTTTTCTGCTCTTCAGGAACCTTGTTTGGAATGCTTTGAACCGGTCTCAAGGTAAATGCAGATTTGACAGATGATTTTGAGGAGAAACAAAACCAGATAAGCAAAAGAATTGTTAATGAAAATATCTCACAGAACATATCTTCAATTAAGCCTCTGAGACTGACTCCCATCTGCTGTAATTGGAAATGCAGTGCAGAATTTCCTAGCAGCATGTAGGCTGCTAATTTTTCTGCACAAGAATTTATTTTCTCTTTGCTAACTGGGGAATTCTCCACAAATGCGTAGTACTATGTTCTTCTGTCATCTCACTACTTGTACTGGATTTTTTTAAACCTTATTTTTAACTCAGATCACTTTCATAATCAGATTTCTCTGAAATCTTGACATTGGATTATCTCAGTGGGATGATCTGGGAATCAGTTGGGTGACTTTTCACAGAATTCAGTTTCAGCTTTAAGTGAACAACTTCAAACTCTACTAGAGTTAATATCTTTGCAAGTTTTTGCAGAATTTGTTTTCCCATTTCTGCATGTGATTGTCTCCATTCTGCATATAATTTTTTGCCAGTTACATTGAGAACCTGGAGGGATAGATACTGTGTTCTGCAGTTTTAGCCTGGTCTAGATAGTACCTCTACAAAATATCCTTTGGTTATCTTCTACAGTTTTAGCATGTGACTTCCATGCCTGAGAGCCAGAAGACATCTAGGGACCACTAAAGCATTTTGATAGTTCAATTGCTTTGTGCATGCACATTGTTGCAGGCTTCAGATTCATTGAATAGACAAATTCTGATAAAACTACTGCATGCAATCCCCTTGCTTCCAAGTAGCATCAAGTGATCTGGAAAGGGCCACAAGCACCATGACAGGAGCTTGCAAGACAACAAAAGAAAGGCAAATTACTTCACTGGTTTTGAAGGAATTTGAAAGTTCTAAAGTATTTTGGTTTTGCTTGTTGAAAAGTCCCAATTCCACAATATTTTACCTGAGTCACAGGTGAGTTTGAAGAAGCTGCCCAGTAACTACGTTGTCTGTATAGGCTTTGTCTAGCATGGAGGTGAGGGTGTTGTAGTAGAGATGTTTTTAGGGAGTGGGCTGAAGCCTTATTTGTTAATGCAGCCATTTTTTATTAGAAGTGCATAAGCAGGTTAGGGCACAGGGGAGCACCTGTTCCCTGGCCACTGAGTACCAGTGTATACCTTTTGTTGATGAAATAGCAGAGAATCTGTGCGCGAGTTCAAATGTCTGAATAACTGGCAGCTGGGTTTTCTTCATGTAAAATTGCAAGCATTCTTCTCATATCATACTATCCTCCCATGCATTCCCTCTCATTTGCTTCAGTCCCTCCCTGAAAGCTTCTATTTTGAGGGCAGAGTCTGCCAAAGATGCATTGGCAAGAAAAACAAATTCTCCTTCTGAAGAGCTGGTGTCGCTCATTAGCATGTGAGAAGAGTGGTTGTAAGTAAACAACAAATTATTTTGAGTTCTGTGTAATATTAATTCTAGTAATGTATACAAGGACATGCAGCTGACTGGATAAGGTAGAGATACCATTATTGCTTAGAAAGAACTGATCCCTGCACCCAGTTAAATGCTTGGCACTTTATCCCAGAAGCCTCATTGTAACGAGAACAACTGACTCTGTCCATATCTTGGCATTACCTCTAGTGTCCTCGGGTTTTTTCAGTTGATCTTAGCAGGTGAAAGAGAACCAAGAAAGTACATCTGTGTGTCCTGTAGAGTTGTCCAATGTTCAGTTAAATCTGTTGCCAGTAATGCATGTTATGATCCCCCACTGTATCTTTAGTATAAATAAAGGAAATATACAGACTGTATGTTCCACTCCACAGTGCAAATGGGTTGCCCAGGAATACTGCAAGTTGAAACCTATTGTTTTAGCAATTGTGCTTTCATTACCTTGAAAGCATTATAATTTTTCTTTCTTCACAACAATTTTTTAAAAATGGCTTTAAAACCAAACCACCATGCTTCACGTGGCTATGAAACATTTGTAGTTGGTTTATTCTACTTTGCACTGGAAAAAGGCTCAGAATTTAATATATTTTAGTGATTCAGTTTCTTGTGGTACGAGCTAGACGGGAAAAAGAGACCTATTCTGGTCATATGCCTAAGATAAATTGGAAACTGAAGGTGTTGTCTTCTCAGAATTGAATGCATCGAGACTTTACTAATGCCTTCATTAAATCTGCAGTACCATGTCAGCATAACCTGATCTAATTGCTGGCTAGTGAGGTACTGCCCTATTGCATCCTTCTTATGGCAGCTCCAGCACTTGTTCCATCTTGTGCTGATCTGTCTCAGCATGCTAAACTGGCAGCAAACTATTCAGTAGTTCTGCTGCTTGAGTTGGTTTTCTCCCAGCACAGCACATTGAAATGTGCCAGTGCAAGGTCACAGAGAGGTGGAGTGCAGAGTGTGGTACTCTGCACCCATGGCCGACAACAGTTCCTAAGTGCAAAAATCCTGGTGTTGACAAACCTGACCTTAAAATACAGGTCATACTGCTTTGTATTGATATTTAGGCTAGTCTAATTAGGTAATGTACTGAATGTATTAATATTTTGCTTTAAAACCTCCCTTAGAGCATAACACACTTGTTGCTTTTGTAGCCAGAAAGTACCATTAGGCCATGAAGTTTGACCTGTATAGCACATCATTAAACTTCACTTAGTAACACCAGTATTGAGCTGAAACACTTTTGTCTGACTGAAAAATAATTTGCATATCTTCCAGAAGGGCATTCAGGTTTGATTAAGTCATGTGAGCCTGAAGGGGCTGATGGGCCCCTGGGAAAAATAGCAGGAGGAAGCAGTCAGCTGCTGGTGCTGCCAGAGCAATTAGGCTGGCCTGCAGCCCGGTCCCCATGAAGTAGGGAGTTTTCATGGGGAGGAGGGCTTCTGCAAACTGCCTGCTCTGAGACACCTTCCTCAGCAAGGCTGAGCCATGAGTAGTTGTTCTGCAGACGTTGTTCTGCCACTTGTTCTGGCCCTTGTGCACACTCCGCTCTGCTGCTGCTCAGAGGACAGTTGCTTGTGAAAATAGAAGGGCCAGATAAGAAAGAAATTGTCCTGACAGGAGAGGAAGGTTGTTTATTGGTAACTTGTGTGTTTTGTTGGAAGTCAGAATTTATTAAGTTGATTTTGAACGGAATAATCTCTTTGGAGGCCTGTAAAATCAGATTCCTGAGCACACTACTACAATCTCAACTTGTGGCAGTCTTTACCAGTGTGTTTATCTTCACCTGATTTATTTTTTTAAATTTATGAAAATTATGGGGTTTTAAGTGTTTCAATTGTTAAAAACCAAAGTCAATTCCTTATTCTTGTTTTTGACAAGCTAAGTAAATTTTCACCTTGATCCTCTCTCTGTGAGGCATGTTTTGTAAGCACATTATCATTCCTGCAGTGCTTCAGACTCCATTTCAATTCAACCATCGTTCCAAAGTTGGGGATATTTCACATTGGTCAAGTGCTGGTAACTGAGCCTCTCTACTTGGCATTGCTGTGTTTACTCATCTCAGGACCATATTATTCTCCTAATTGCATTTTTCTGAGCATTTCTCGTGACCACCTTCTTCACCTGTCTTTGTAGAAGCTATTTACTTGGAGGGAGCCCTCTGCATTCTTTGCTTCTAGATACTGTGTTTCATGTATGAGGCTCTAAGCTACCTGTGAGCCAACTATGCTTCTGAGATTTTTCCATGTTATTACTCACTCCTTTTAAATTTTTAGTTTCCTCAGTTTGTTTATGGCTCACAAATGTTATACTCGATTATTTTTCTCTTCTAGGCCATTAATTGAAAAGTTGCTTTAAAATGTAGAACTGAGGAGGTATTCTTGGGGATCCCAAGAGAAGTACATCTTCTAAGCAGTGATTCCTCATCCTTATTTTAAGATGTAACAGTAAATGTAGTTAGCTGGTGTTTTGAATAGTTCCAAATTTTTAATCACACAAGCACCATGATGAAGTGTAGTATCTCAGAAAATGTAACTGTTTTTTGATGCTTTTTTACACCTAGACTTGTGTTCCCCTTTGAAAAGATTGTTTAATTCACCAAGAAACTTTTCTTCATGTTTCATAGCTATCAGTCATTTACTGATAAAATGCTGTCTTTCCTGTTTGAATGTTTTGTTTGGGAGTGCTGCCAAAGTGGCCGTAGTACAGATGCCCAGGTTATCTCAACTAGTGGCAGTGCTTTAGGTGTTACTGTGACCCCATCCTTGCTCTCATCAGTGTACTGTGTGCTCTTGTTGGATAGGCACTTCACTCAGAGCAAGTCCCAGTCTTAGAATTTTTAAGTGCTGAAGTGACTTCAGGTTTTTTCTAGTCCTATAAAATTTCCCAGGTGTTTCAGGCTTTGAAAATCACTTCTTAGTCGTGCTAAGAGCTTGTCAGCCAACCCTCTTCAAAATTCTCCCAGAAATTATGAACATCTGCTTTTAATTTTTTAATATGTTAAGTACCACTCTGCTGCTGACATCCTCAGAAATTATCATTGAAATGGAAAATGTTTTGGATTTTGCAGAAAAAGAAGGATGATATGTATCAGATTAAATAGAGCACACGCTCTTTCTGAACACTACTTTATTTCCCCCCCCCATGTAGCAAAATGTCAAGAGGACTATCATTACTACAGTTTTCTCCTGATATGCATATCATTATCTTTGTCTTTTTTTCCCTGATTTTTTTTTACCAGCTTCATTTTGTTTCTCTTCCCAGTTTTCTGCAGATTCCTGGCTTCTCAGTATTATTTGCTACTGTCAGATGCTTTTTTTTTTTTTTTTTCATTTTATTTTTTATTTTTTTACTGCT
>VYXF01006163.1:176629-220524 GCA_013397295.1 Polioptila caerulea | reverse complement strand
TAATCAGTTCCGAACTCGGATGCTTTTTTTTTTTTTTTACATTGTATTATTTATTTTTATACTGCTTAGGAATCTATGAAAGATATTGATACTAATATTAGATGAATTTTACTTGAATCTTCCACTTGAAATATATCAAAAAGGTAGTTAAAATATTGTCAGTGTTTGGCAGAAAACTTAATCTCTCCCACTATCTGAATTTCATCGTGGGTAGGCTGTGCACCTTTTGGAAAGGAATATATCTCATAATATGCTGAGTTGGAAGGGACCCATAAGGATCATTGTGTCCAAATGCTGGCCCTGCACAGGGTCAGCCCCAGGATCACACCATGTGTCCAAACACCTCCTGAACTCTGTCAGGCTGGCGCTATGACCACTTCCCTGGGAGCCTGTTCCAGTGCCCAACCACCTTCTGGGTAAAGAACCTTTTCCTAAAATCCAACCTAAACCTCCCCTGACAAAATTTCAGGCCATTCTCATGGATCCTGTCTCTGGTCAGCACAGAGAATAGATCAGTGCCTGCCCCTCCTCTTCCCCTCACAAGGAAATGTGTGATATTTCATCCAAAGAAAGTATAATACAAAAATGTGTCAATAAAGATGTTTGGCAGCACTGTGAAAATGAAATGTGTGTGAAGTGGGCAAGAATGATAAATACTATGAAGAAACAAGGAAAAAATCTTTAATAGCATAATGCTTCAAAATAGTGTTTGCATAATGGAGGAAGTGTTGATATAATTTATACAGACTTGAGGTAGTTTTCTGCACGTTCCTGATTGTAGCATTTTTTGACATTTACAATGTTGTATTATTGTCATGTTTTTAAATTACTTTTCCTTAAGCTTTGTTGAGATAAACAAGGTCTTACATTACTGAAATAATTGATTAATACCAACAGCCTTCTTACTTCATGGACTGCCATGCATTCCATGTACTGAACAAATTCACCACGGCAGGTGGTTCTTCTTCATTCATTTTATAACTTGTGCATAAAGTAAAGTAACAGCTTGGACAAAGCCTTCTTCTATTCTTTGCATGACTTCTAAAACATCTGAAGAAGTAAATGGGAAAATTTCAGTTTTAGATATGGGAATTTGTAACATAAGATGAAAGATTCAGTGCTTAGGCAATGCCATAAAGTTTCTAAAAGTGTTATTTTATATAAATGGATTTTTCTCTGCTCCCCCCTAATTTATTCTATTGAGTGGAAAGATAGATTTTTTTAAACTGTGAATATCCAAAAGCAGGTTTTTCAGTTTACTCAAGTTAGAGTGGTTTGCTGTAATGATGTTTGCTATTTATAAAGCTGAATAATAAGTTTTCTAAATGATAGAAGCTGAGAGCAAGGGCAAAATAAGCCTTATGTTGGCATGTCAGTTCAACTGGGGGTGGATTTTCAGAATTTTGAACTCTTTAGCTATTAATGACCCACTCTCTGCAGAGGAATCTAATCTGGTAATTTTAAAATTAATTATCACACTTTCAACTACCTGATAGTCATGAGTAACTCTTGAAAAAAAATCCACCCAAACCAACAAACTCTAAAACTTCAAAAGGGTATGCACTCCCATGACTAGGAAAGAAAATTGACTTGTCTGGAATACCTTAAGGCAAACATGGCACTTTTGAAGAAGATGCACCTTTCCAAGTCAAATACATAAACGCAGAAGAGGAGGTGGAACTAGCTGCACTAATGACTTTTTTGCCCAGAGCAAGGGATGTTCCAGTGTTGTTTAATAAAATGCAGTCTCTGATGCTACAAAATAGAGGCTCATACACCACTGCTGAGTGCTGAAGTGACTGGTTAAAGATTCATTTGTCCTTAATTAAGATGACCTTAAATTTCTTCACACGGTGGCTACTGGAGGATGTAATTGGAGGCACCTGACACTTGTTCATGAACTTTAGTTCAAGATTTTACTCTTGTAAGAGATTCTTCAGGAGATAAATTCAGAATGATTTATCCCTTTAATGCCCTAGCTTTAATAACCATAAGCTATTTCCTTAATGATTTAGAATTGTGTGATGCAGGAGATAGTTAAGCTTACTCTCCAGGAGATTAATTTCCTGCTTTTGCACTGGCATTGACTGCTTCTGTTTTTTAATAGGAATATTATGGATTTCAGAGACGTTCTCTAATTGCAGGTACTATCATTTATAAGGCATTGTCTGTCACTCTCTCCTGTGTGCTTTGGAGGTAGGGACATTTTGTGGATTGCATTCTGAGGAAGATGATGCAATGCTTTCAGGCACTGGAGAAGAGAGTTTTCCTGGGAGTCCTGTGGCCAGCTGTGCTGCAAGGAAACTGCTTCTGCCCAAGGAAGATAGCTGAGCCCGTGGCCAGATAAAGACTGTTAGGTTGGCACTGGTGAGACAAAGAGTAGTCCTTGCCTTCCTCTTTACTCCTGATTTTCTTCCCTGTCTTTGTGGGGGTGCAGTTGTCTGTGTAGTGAAGACAGCAGAGAGCTGATCCAAACAAAAGTAACCTGTAAAAAAGAAATGTCTTTTCAGTTTCATTAGTTCTTGTCCTGTTTGTAATGAGGTTGTATAGGCAGCTGTGCTGGAATACTGGAGAGGATGGGAATTAAATGTAAGGAAGAATAAGACTTCCCTTTGCAGTAGAATGCCCTGTATAAAATCTGATTGTATTACAGCTTTGTCTGATGGTGTTATAAAGGGCCTGGTAGGCCAGACCTGCTCTTAACACCATCAAACTTCTCTTCCTCAGAAAACTACTTATATATAACTTCAGATCTCTTGTTTACAATTGCAGCATAAGCTATCAACAGCTTGTTGAATTTGTCTTGTCTGGCTTTAACTGCATGTGGAAGAGCAGGAGCCAAAGCACAAAGATGACTTGTTTATTGGCTCACATAACATTTTACTGAAAACATCCTGCCTGCAGGTATTTCTAGTGTTTTCCTGAACTTTTCATATAAAAAGTATTATGGATGCTTAACTGACAGATATTAAATCCTCTACGGTATAGGTCCTGGCATTTTTCCAGTTTATTGTTCTTCTGTTCATCCCAAAGTCAGAATATTTTTTCTATTTTTTCCAAAAGCCCGCTGGTGCTACAGCCAATGAAGGAGCTTTATTTTTTTCCCTAACTCTCTGATGTGCCCTGTAATTTGCTATACACACAGAGAAGAGTTTGAACAAAACTATGCATGTTTTAATCAGACCATAGATGTAATGAAGTTGCTTTGACAAGCAACTTTAATATATCTCTGCCCTTCTCAAACTGTGAAAAAGGCTCTAGGGTAACCAAGAATGTTTGCCAAAACTGCTTAGCCAAATGCCTAAACATATCCTGCAACCACACTCATAGTGCTTGAGCTCAGCAGACTCGGGCTGAGTCAGACTGACAGTGTTTCTAGAAGAATTCTGTTTCAGATGTTAAAATTAGTGGATGGATAATGAAAGCACCTCTGCTGACTGCAGTACATTAGAATAACAGAGCAAAACACACCACTGCAGACAGTTAGGAGACTAACATTAATCAGGGTGTTCACCTGTATTTTGGATTGAAGCTTCCCAAAACAAACAAAACCACTGAAAACATTATTCAGGCTATTACCAGTGGTTCCTTAGTCTTGACAGTACTAGCTCAATTCAGAGCTGGTTAACCTGAGGATTCTTTCTCTTTACTAAGTAGTGCTATCTCTAGCACTCATCTTCTGAGCATATCCACTTGTATTAAAGTGCCTTCATGTGGCAGTGCTTGAAAGCCCTCCTTCAGAATTTGTTGTTCCCTGTGTTTTAACTGAGCAGTTTATATTAAAACCGTTTCTGCTTCCCTTGCCTATTCTCTTCTTCCCCTCTTCTCTACCCCTCTTTTTCCTGAGTAACTGTAGGGTGAGAAAAGAAGCAGTTTTGCATTTCAGTACGCTTAATGTAGCCAAGAGGTTTGTTCTTTGCTGCTTTGTACTTTCAGGCTAACGAGAAAATTTAGATTAATAGGTTGTTTATTCTTTTGCGTGTTCCTCAAATCAAAGGCACTGGATTGCATTATTAAAGCAGTTTTGTGTGGCAGGCTTGGAACTGTCCTCACTGAGCTGTACATGAAGAAAAACGATTGCTTTTCATCCCCCACTCATTATGCAGATTGGCACAGGAACACTGTTAAATGTGGTATCATGTACTATCACTTAAAGACCTCCCTTCTGTACAGCTAATGTTGAGCTCCAATTTCACAGGATGATCTGTCTTGGAACAGACAAGGAAAACCCTAGAAACAGAAACATGTATGTCCTTAAATTTTAAAAATTTAAATACTAATCAGTTTAATAAACAGAGGTTTTGTTCAGAACACTAGTGACTGTCTGCTTTGCTGTGCTTTTAGATTTCTTCATTGAGGATTCAGGTCATTTTTTCCTCATCCGTTCAGTTAGCCATAATGCTTAATTTAGGCTTTCAGCAATAATCTGCCCAGCCAAATTAATGAAGAAAATGTTCAGCATTTTGAGACTAGACCCATAATGGAAGGATCTAGCTAGTGTTGGGTAGCTGACTTAAATGCGTGACTCTGTCCTGTGGATGTTCTAATCTGAACAGGCAGTAGTGTATCTCTGGGTCTCTGGATACATTAGGTACTCTAATTCCTTTTTCATTCTGTGACAGCAGAGTCTCTCCTGACCTAAGGCCTTCTGCTTTCAAAGTCAAAAGTCTAGGGAACATAATTTAGGAGTAGAGGAGGTGATTGTGCTTGTCTTACATAAATAGGAGGAAACAAGTTTCTTTGCCTTATTGTTCTACTTCAGCTCTAACTGATGTTCGGAGCAAGAAGGCTCTACATTCATTGTCTTATGAAATGGCAAGGCTTCTACTGTGTGCAACAAACCAGCATGGCCAGGTGCACAGAGGGAAATAAGCAGTGTCACAGTTAGCAGACCGGCTGAACCTCTGACCTTTCCTGGTGTAATATCAGGAGTTCTTCAGTGTCAGACCTGATGCAGGATGAAGTAATTATGATTTTTCTTATTGTCTGCTGTGTTCCTGATTCTTCAGTCCCTTTTCTTAAATTAGTACCCTCTAGTTGGTGTGACTGAAATGTATATTCTCTCTGAGATACCAGTGCTAAGTTCTCCAAGTCTCCCTAGTAAAAAGTGTTGAAAGCAAACATTATGTAGGTTTTTTTTAATAAGGTACATGGTCTTCTTCCACCTGAGGATCATGTAGAATTTTTCCAGCCACTTTCTTATTTCATTTCTTTATGTTAGTTTGTATTTGTATCACAGATCACTGGGTTTTCCCTGCTAGGTAACCATTTTCTTTCTCCAAGGTATCTCTACCTTTCTGGGGAATTGAGAGTGCCAGTACTTTGTTTTTTAGGGTTTGGTTTGTTTTCAATCTCTGCACAGAAAAGTGAGGTGGCTTTTCTACCTGAAACATGCAAATGTACTAGTGTCTTCTAACTGCTATACCAGATTTCTGGGGACAGTATCAATTTTGGTCTTTTTATAACTTTTCAATTCTCTAGATTGTTCATTTATGCCATGTTTTCTATTCCCATTAATGCTTGTAGGCCATGATAGCCAAAATTCTAAAAGAATTACAGATCTCTCTTTATAATGTTACATATCAACTTTTAACCTATTATAAAATGCCTAAACATGAATAATTAGACCACTATGTTCCTCTTCTGTATTCCTAGACAGGGGAGAAAATGTGACTGGATCCCAACCATCCTATGTGCAGCTATGTGTTCCATCTGTGACAAATATGACAATCACTGAGCTGAACATCATCACTTTTATGAGAAAATCATAAATACTTTTTATCTTTCTGCTTAAACATTCTAGATACTATTTTACCTGCTTAAATTGACTCTTTAATTCAAATTTTTTTCCTTACAGCTTTTGGACATTTTTTAGTCAGATATGGCTGTTTGGTAATATATCATTATCATTAATCTCATGTTGGTGACCAGTAGTATTCACACTTAGGAATATTAAAATACCGAAAAGAAGAAGTTATGTTATATTATCTACTCAAAACTCTTCTGTCCCTATTTCTGTTTTGCATCTGAAGGCAGATTACTGTGGCAACAAATTAGCTCCTGCATCTCCATAGATTCCTGCTATACAAGACACTTCTAGCAGTTGTATGGTTTTCTTTTTGTTTCCTTATAGGTGTAATAGAAAATATTTTCAGTGCTTCCTTTTAACATCTAGGATAGTTAAAATTTTTACTCAAACATTGAAATTATAATCTAATCTGTCTGGCTCTGAAAGCTTTCAAATCCACACTGTATTAATGGAAAGACTTTAGAGTGATACAGACAGCAGTTCTAAAAGAAAAGGAAGTCAGAAGAAAAGTTAATTAAATTTCCAAATAATTCACTAATTTGTTATTTCAAACCTTAACTGCAAAGCAAGTAATGATCATCTTCCTTTTGCTATGGCAGTGGCTGCAGAACTGTGTGTCCTTCATTCAGCAAAAGTCTGTTCTGGTCACAGCTGTGTATACAAAGCTGCAAGTGAAAATGGGATGTACACATAAAGGCTCTCAGTCTATTTCCCTTTGCAGCATTCATCTGTTTGTTCTTTACCAAACCCCAGAAAACATCCTCCTAAAAGGAAAGCACAAAAGTAAATAGTGAGAAGATTTGTTTTTTCCCTTGATAAACATGTCATGCAAAGTGACTTTCCAAACGTATCCCATTTAGTGGAGATAATTTAGAAACCTTGAACTTCTTCATTGTTTGTTGCCCACAAGCATGAATCCTAAAGGCCCCTATTCTTCCTGTTTCCAATTCTAGGATCAGTTAAGTCTTGTTTTGGCACATGGACCCATGTTCTCCAGTCCAAAGAGTCACTTTCTTTATTTTTCTAATAACTGAGGAACTGTCTCTTGCATTTGTCTGCTGAATGTCTCTGCGGATTATTAGAGATGGGATATTTTTTGCTTTCTTTTTGGATCCCCTATGTGTTAATAATTTCATTTAATCTTGAATCTCTTAAGAGCTAGCACTACTAGTTTTGGAGCCCTTAGTACAGCATGTAGGCGGGGACTTGGCACAGCAAAGCCTGAAACAGATCCAGACAGAAGATAACTCATGTGAAAGACAACTGAAAGGATGGAGGCTACCTTTAAACATGGCTTGAAAGTGTGAGGAGTGTGAATTAATACATTCATATAGCATCCCCTTTTTTACCATCCACTTCACATAAAGTACTACTAAAATACAGCTACATCTGATGCAGTGACTTGAGATAGAATTCTTTTGCCAGAAACACCAGGAAGCAATTTTTTTCCCATCAGGGCAGTATTAGGAAATATTTCTAATTGCAGGGAGCAAATAGGACCTCAGCTTTCAAGCTTTGCTTTGAAAGATGCTGCACATTTCCTTTGAGTCAAGAACACATGCTGAAATACATCACATTTAAGTACTTCTTACAGCTATATTGCCGTACGATTTGCACCATCTGATTTTCAGACTTGCTCCATAAGTCTTAACATTGAATGGGAAAAAAAGGGCAAATGTTGCAGGAAATAAAAGGAACATGTGTGTTCTAAGTCTTCAATGGCTGGAGATGCTTAAAGAGCAGCTTTCATCTCACTCCTCCTCTGAGGGTTTACCATACTTGCATTTCCATGATGGTTTTTTTGCGGAACAGTCAGGATATTGTTGCATGGGAGATGAAAAAATCTAAGTGAAACCACAAAGAGTACAGTTGTGTTAGAGCAATGTGGCTGAGGCCCCAGCTGCTAGTAGACGTTAATACAGTGTTACTCACTGTGGATGGCCCATCTCACTGACTTGCTGTTAATGGGTTAGTCAGCAGTAGCTGGGTTTTTAGTACTCCTCCCATTTTCTGTTCTAACTAAGGACAGTCCTATATCTTTTAGAGATAGTGTTTCATTTCTCTTCTTTTTTGTTGTCTTCTCAACACTTCTGTGATGCTTCTGCATCACAGAAGCAATCTATCCAGGATTCTACAGAAAACTGATGATGCTTTCTTTAGGGGAAATCACTTGCATATCATATCTAGTAAAAATCATTTGCTCACTATGCTAAGTTATCATCCCACAACTAATCAGTTAAGTGATACTCCTTTTTATTGCTCCCACTATCAAGATCCTTACAAAGATCTTGAAGAGCCTGCCCTCATAATGAGGCTGAAAAAGATTACACAGCTGAATTCTGTTTTCAGTTTCAACAAGCCAGGATTACAGTATGGACTCTTCTCTACATTTGTCTTTCAGTAGATGGCCTTTTATTCCCCTCTAGAAAGCACTGTGAAACAAGAGAGTGTCCTTTTCTCTTTCTGCAACAACTTGCTCTTTTGTCCAGTTTCTTACACTTCTCTGATTACCATAATATATTCATAGCATCAATGTTAGGGCATAATGCTTGAATATTTAGGACATTTGCCTGAACTTTTTTCCAGCAAAATATTCTTGTGTTTCGTGGTAGATGGTCCATGGAAGTTTATTTAGCTGTAAAATAGGTGGCATTTAAGTTAAATTTTCACAAAGATGCATGATGTCAATAAAAAACTTTCAATATTAATGAAAAAGTTCAGAACTTTCTTAAAGAAACATGAAAAAAATTAAAAAAGCTTTTTTTCATTTTTTAGAAATTAATATCTATGTTAAATTCTTATTAAATATGTATTTCTCCATGTGAAATATAGAGAAAACTAACATTCTTTCTCTCTCTTTTCAATCTTAAAAAAAATATTTTTTTGGACACATGGCTTACTAGAGTATTGTAAGAGTTAAAATCAGGGCACATTACAGAACCTTAGCCAAAAGCATACCCTTGAAAGGGGCAGTTGGATGCCTTGTTGTTTCAGGTTTCTCTTAGTGCATTCATTCTGTTCTGTATTCAGACAGTTCTGTAGTGGTGGTCATTTACAATCATTAATCTAGCTCATTGATATTGTAATGGGCTCCAAGCATTCTCTGTGAAGCTTACATGCTCCACTGCATTTCCTTCTAAATAACTAATGATGACTTCTTCAGTCTTGTCATTAACCAGATTACCTTTCTCCAGCCAGTTGTCTTACAGATTTTCTTTGTTTGAGGTTCATTTTCTTTTTAAGTTTTCCCACTCATAAAAGAGACTCAATATTGGTGTGTTTAAGAGCATTTTACATGACTGAACAGCGCTGCCTAAGCATGGGTCCAGATACCATGTTTATTTTTATGAACAGAGACTTTAACTGTTGACTCAGAGGCTCCTAAAAACAATGCCCTTTCCTTTCAGACTGTTTTTTTTAGGCATTATAAGTTGTGAAAGAAAATTGGAAAAAACTAACCTACAGTCTGGGTACTTGAGATTATACTGCATAGCCCGTATGTAAACCTCTAGTAAATATACTGTGCAGTAAAGTCAAAGGATGGCCAGGCCTGCTGGTGGCTTTCAGTTCTTGGAAGATGCATGTTTGTGTCAGGTAGTCAGATGGTTCCAGGTGAACACAAGTGCACAGAGAAGGATGTTCTAGGTCCTTCAGTGCTTTGTGGATCACAACCAGCTTCTTGAGTTTCAACCACAGCGAGTTGACTACTTTGTGTAATTGCATACTGGTGTCTTTTGTAATACTTGTGTAATTGCACTCTTGGTGGTGTGTGGAATTCTCCATTCTTCACATGCCTGAGCTTGTCTCCTTCACGGCTGGGCTCATGATGGATGTGTTTCAGAGAAGCAGTATCAGAGTGCCTGCTGTGATGACAGCTGTTGGTGAAGGTGCAGTTAACTGTTCAAAACCTTGCAGTGGATTAGTTAAGAGTTGATGTGGAGCGGGGTCAGGAAGAGATACACAAGGCTATCCCTAGTCGTGATACAAATTATGCTGAAATGATTTATCTCTGTACCATTGGGTGCTTGTAGCAGCTGCACTGTTCTTTGAATGCTTCTTTCAAAGAAGTCACTAGAAGAGGAAAGTCCAAAACATTCCTGTTTTATTCATTGTTCTGAGAAAATTGTTGACTGTTGCACATCATGCTTTTTACATGCCACCTTGTGCCATATGAACACATATTTGAAAATACCTGATTCTACGAGAACTGGTTCATTGGAACCTTTCACTGATGTTTCCTGGAAAAGCTGTCTAGAAAGAAACTGAAAATCAAGGAAATCTTTGACCTTATATTGCTACAGCAATCTGCAGCATTTCCACAGTTCCTCCTTATCCTCTAACTCCTTTTTGTTTTAGGTTGATGTCATGGCTTCCTTCTGCTCCCTGACCCTGCAACACAGATGAGCTGTCTGTCAGCTAACTGCATTTCTTGGGGCTCTCAAAGAAGAAAGGAACTAGCAAACACTAATTGAAGAGACTGGCCATATTGTCCCTAGTCCTAGTACATATTCGAAGGAGGAGGGGTTGTGTGTAAGGTCCTGCATTGAATGAAATACAGCTGCATACCACCTGCCCACTTACTCTGCCCATCTCGTGATGTGTAGCCATGAATTCTTCAGTTGTTTTGAAGATCTTAAGCTTAATGACAACTTGTTTTCTTGGGTAGAGGCTGATCCACATCTTGTCTAAAGATTACTGCTGCTGTTTGAGAGCTTGGGGAAATGTTGATGGTCCCCTTAAGTGAAATGTTGCCGGCATTCCTGTACTTCACTATTAAGAGTGCTGTGGGTCCTGTTTCAAGTGGTTGAGCAGTCTGCCCCCCACATGGCCAGAACTTCAACAGGAATGTTTTCTCCTTATTGTTTACAAGACCAATTAGCTCTGGCATTGGATTGATTATTTTCTACACGAGTGACTGAAAACTTTTCAAAGTGAGGAAAAGTCAACTGTTGAACAAGATAAAAGCAAGCTAAATCACCTATAGCTGGGGAGATCTGCTAGTTATGTCTTTAGTAACAGTATAGTGAAAGGAAAAAATAATTTCATAGTGGACACATACAAAAAATGACGAATGTTACGGCATTTCAGTTAGAAATTACTTTCACCCTGAAACAGTACCTTATTTCTAGTTTTCTAGTTTATCTATCTTAAAAGCCATTTATCTGTCTTGTGTTGTTTCAGTCTGGGTTTGCTATGCCTCTGAAACATGATGGGTAGCCATACATTCTCATACTGTAGTCCACAAAACCAGGCCTGTGTCCTTTAGAGAAAACTAAATGTCCTTAGAGCTCATACTCAATGAGCTGAGCATATCTTTAGAATTATACATGCTTTGGAACATGCATGGATTTATCTTTGTAAATGTTAAAGAATGTTGCATGGAGAAAATTGGGTGTCCATTTAAGTCACCATCTGGTTCCTGTAGTCAACTATGTACTGGAAAATTTAAACCAGACTCTTTTGTTTGTCATCTTCTATCTTCTTTTTCTGCTTCTGGAAATATTGCCAGAAGTTGTGGCTGCTTCTCCTTTCTTATTTTTTCCTGTTCTTGCACTTTAGGAACTCTGAATTCTGTAAGCCCAAACTACGTTCAAAGTCCCATTCTAGACTTAAAACAAGAAATTAAATAGTTAACATTGTCTTTAGTGTTGTATTAGGTATAATGTTGAGGTTCCTGAAGGGAAAAGATCACACTTCAGTCATGTTTCAGACTTTCTGTGGATTCAGGAATATCACACTGCATCAGTTAAACTCTTCCAATACTGGAATGTTTTCTTTACAACCGTGAGAGCTGAAAACTTTCTCTATGTTTCTAATAAAAGTTTGCATTTTTCAGTTTGTGAATGTTCCATGTTAGCCACATAAGCACACCAAATGATAGCCTTGGACTGTACCTTTGGCACAGCTCATGGTGCCCTGAGTAACATTCACTCAAAGCTGAAGTAATGCTGCCACATGAAACACTTCATACTAAAGGGTAATTATGGGGCATTTGAAAGAGACTAGAGGATGATTAACATTTGTATAAACAGAAAGAATCTGGATTCTGGGGATAGAATCGGAGGAGTTCTGTATAAATTCATTTTCTGTTTTTGTTAATCTGGCAAGTGGTTTATTGATAAAACAGCTCAAGATCAAAGTCCATCTAGATTTAACTCTTTGAAAAACCTTTAGCTTGCTCAAAGTTGGGCTACAAGCTTGCTACAAGCTTTGCCCATAGTTCATATGAACTGTCCAGGCTACCTCCAGAACAAATTACTTCGTTCTTCATATCAGCTGCAGCTGAATCTTCTCCTTCTTACCCGAGTACTTCAAAGCTAGTTTTCTGTTCAGTCACAATGCTAATCCTCTCTCCTTGTTCCCTCTTGCAGCACTCCCCCAACAAATCTTTTTAGGTCAGTCTGCTTAGCTCTCCACTGTATTCAGTCTGTGTCGGATATAGGTTGTTCCAGGCAAATCTCACTAAATCTCTTTCACTCTGTTTTTTTCACATCATAAACTGGCTCTTTTTACCTGTTGTCAACAAGAGTCACCTAAGTCTGCTTGCAGCATTGCACCTTTTGTAGAGTGCAAAACATCTTGTTTGTGAAGACTGCTCACCTGCAGCAGCACCCTCCCCTTATGTCTGGCAGGATTTTGCCTGTTTTCTCACTGGTTAGGAGGGTCAGTCCAGGGTGCAGCCAGTTGCTGGAGGTACCTTTCTATCTGAGCCAGACTGTAGTGATTCTGTGCATTCCTCAATTACCCTGTCTGCTTTTGCTGTCATGTCATGTCCGACACAAAGGCTTCTGGGGTCCTTTCCTGAGGATGTCCTGGGATCCCCTCTGGAAGGACCTAAACAGTATCAGTGGAAAGAGTAGGTGTGTGAGTAACCTGAATTCATCTGCCTGCTTGGATAGTAAGGATGCTAGAAGTTCTGTCTTAAATGTGTCTGATACCAGAGTGTTCACAAACCATCGCGTACTTGCAGGGTCCAAGTACAGCAGGTAAAGCTGAACCTGCTTTTGATTAGGAGGATCACTAATCCTGTGACATTGCCTTGCATACATCCTGGACTTTAAGGATTAAAGTGTCTTAAGCAGGGAGCTACTTAAGCCTATCTAACAGTTTTTCTCTGCTGAGGAGGGGTTTCCTTATCCACCTCCTTCCCTCTTCCTTGCACCTGGCTGTGCTCTCCCACAACTTGCTTTGAATGACCTTTCATCACATATTTCTGAGATCCAGTGCAATTCACTGGCCCAGGGGAAAAGTTGAATTTTCTCAGCAGAAGGCCTGCTGAGTGCCAGAGCTGGTATAAGGGGTGGTTCAGAACCATGTGGCCTCCAGCCAGTGATGGTAAAAGAGAAAGAGGAGTGAGCCTGTCCCTTTCAGCAGGAGTAAAAGTTGAAGTTGGCTTAGGTGCATATTGAACTTCATCAGGAAGACAGAGTTAATGCATCCAGTTGTTAAAATAGGAAAATGCTAGTAATTTATAAAATGTATAAAATATAGAAATAATATATGGTAGTATATAATGAGATTGAGCCAGACCTTGGTACAAAGCCACAGTATTTAAAGCTACTTATGCCCAAGACTCCATGTAAAGAACAGGTTCTTATGTTGATCCATGATACAGATTTTACCATTATCCTCTTTGTACTATTCACTAGAAAATCTTCCTTTAAAAAATTAATTTTTTTTAATCTAACCTGGCATCAATATTTGGCTTTTAGGGCATTTTCTAACTGCTTGGAAGTAACAAGTGGGTCTCTCTCAGTTTTCTTCTGATTTTCCTACACTCTTTAGATTATGATTTAATGATTGTAGAAGCTGTCTGTACACTTCAAGAGTAAAAGGAATCCTGCTGAACATGTCTCACATTAACATGCTCAGTCCTACCCATGGATTAATTTTCCTAGAATTCTTGGCTTTCTGATTGTTATTAGCACTAGATGTATGGAGGAAATTAGGCCATCAGTATCCTGTGGACAAGGCATGTGCAGGGTTCAGCCTACTAACCAGATGAGACTTGTGAAGTTGCAGTATTATCAATACTTGAGTTTATTTTCATGTTTTTGTGAAATTGTAGTTCCTGTAGACAGCATGAGAACATGTAGACTTATTCTGGGGGGCTTTTGGGTTTTTTTTGTTGTTTTCTACAAGGTTGCAATCCTTCATGGATATGGAGAGAATCCTAAATGTGTGGTAATTACACCAGAAACATTAAAAATCTGCAGGCCAGCAAAGACTCTTCTAACATTAAAAAAAAAAAAAATTGTGCTGTTCTCTGTTATATTTGCAGGAGACTGATTTACAGCTCTATGCCTTTATGACTCTTGAATGACTTCATGATTGTGGTAGAAAAACAACCTGTGGAAACTGTGTGTCCTACCATAATTCAAAGGGGACAGCTACATTGCTCAGGGCTCCAGTCTGCTTGGATACTGGTTGTACATAAAAAATTATGGGAGCAGGGAACTTTAATGTATATTCATCAAGGCAATCCTTGTCTTTCTTGGAAGCTAATAATGTGACTTTTTGGGGCAGATTTCATACACCAGCTGCAGTAAATATTTTCCTACTGCTTTGGGCATTTTTATAGCTGTCACAATGTTGTGACAATGTTGTAGATAGCTACTTCTTGTGCTGAAAGCAGCCTAGATACAGCAGCAATGTCTGCAATTCAGGCTAAGTCCTAAATATTTATTGGCTTCCTGGGTAGATTTTACAGCCTCCACTGAGCTCCAGGCTTCTATGTCTAGGCTGCTGTCACTATGAAAGATAACTGGTTTTAAGATAATTCAGGTGTGTCTACACTTCACGCACAACACTGACAGCAGCATTAACACATCATTTAGTATTCCTGGAGTTTGCATCAATCCAGGCTGTGTGCCATCTGTTAGCCATGTACAAACCAGAAACAGCTTTACTATGTGCTTTAAAAGCTAGGGAAGTACAAAGCAGCTGCCTCCATGTGTCTCAAGGTAGGCCATTTTTATCCAGCAAATAGTACCTTCTAAGACTGTACCATATGGACAAAATTCTTTCTCCACTATATCTCTGAAACATAAGAAACAGTCTGCCTCAGGCACTAAAAGACAACAAACTACTCACTGGACAATCCAATCTGTAGGAAAGGATTAGGATTTTGCTAGTGGCATGGTGTCCGTAGCAGTACAAGCTAGGGAAGAATTTGAAGTCTAGTAGAGCAAAAATTATGCTGAATGGTCAAAATACTTCCTGTTAAGGTCCTTCTTAGTGAGCTGTTGTTTTAAAATTACTTTGGAATTTGTTATTAGTTCTTTTTTAGCAGAAGAGCTAAGTGTTAGTTCAGCTGTAAATGAACATGATTAACGTGGAGACTGCAGTCTCCATCCTTAAGCATATGGTTATGAACAAGTTTGTTCCACTGCAAGGGCACGGTGGAGTGTGTCTATCTCACTGCTCTGTGCTGTGGGGTCAGATTTAAACACTCCATGATTTGCTTCATTTGTTACTGGAACTTGAGATGCAGTAATTTGTGGTAGCAACCAAAGTAGCAGTTGTGGATTCCAGTTTTCACTCATTCTGACTGGTACCTTCCTTCTTTTCTTTCTTTCTTCATCATGCAACATTGAACTCTATTTATTCAGCTGTGGCCTGGAGACAGGAAGGAGCAACGTGGTCATGCACCAAAACTGCCCTTGTTTATTCCAAGCAGCTCTTGGCAGGCAATGTGGTACATGGGCAAATGTAATTTTCTGCATGGTCTTCACTGACCTTGCTGTAGGGGATAGGAAAACAGTGATCACAGCAAACTGAAGACACCTCCTAAGGTCTGTGGTGATCCCACTTCCTGTATAAAAGGTACCCAACTATAGTCCGAAAAATTGGTATGATTTGTTGGTCAGGCGCCTGGGGTGTCTACAGGCTGAGCTGTGTTACAGCCTAAAAAAGTCTGCCTGTGTACTTCAGTGAATAATTTGGTGCCATTTCCCCAGACATTAGAAACAAAGGGTTTCTTTAAAGCAGGAACTTCTCTGTGCCACTTCAGCTTTATGGGCCGTTTCAGTCTAAATGGGCCATTTGCCCAAAGATTGAAATTGTAATTAATTCCACTTTTATTGACAACAAACTTCATTCTCTAATGTGCTGGTTTGGAGAGGATCTCTGCCACCCTTTCCCAAATTCTTTCCGAGCAGACTTCTGCTTTTATTCTATATTGTTTTGTTGTTTATGGTAGAGGAGTAAGGATGATGCTGCGGTTTAGTCAGAAGAGAGAGGAAAAAAAGGCAGCATAAATTATTATAACTATTGAATTATATTATTTCTACCAAGTGAGAGATCTCTATTTATGCCTCAAAACTATTGCTCTCTTAGGGCCCAGTTACCTTCTCAAGCCACTCTTGTCTCTCAATCAGACAGGGACTGAGAAAAAAGTGCAACTTTCTTTGGAAACCTCATCCTTCAAAAAAAAAAAAACAACCTCTTTCACCTTCAGGGAGAAAAGAGGAGACTAAAAACCAAAATTAATGAAAAAGGCCTTAGCTGATTAAAGCAGGCAGATTATCCTCCTAAAGCCTGTCCTGAATGCATGAAGGATGCTTTGTATACTGCTGGACACCACACTGTGAAAATCTGAAGGAAATCAGAGCAGAGGAACAGATAGAACTGGGCTAAGTAGGGAAAGAAGTAGAGGTAAGATAAACAGATTTAACTTTAGATAAATGTAGTTATCTGTTAAGTAGATTGAATAAGATACAGTATGAAGAAAGGGTTATTATAAAGGTCTGTTGACAAATGAAAGAAAAAATAATAACAAGCAAGAGGTGTAAGGATGCATAAATAGGAATTCTAATCTAAGCAAATAGAAAAAGGAAATTGAGTATTGGATAAAGCTTCCAATTGGTGTCATTCCTCCAGACCATCATCTAGACTCTTTAGCAAAGATCAGAAATTTATTGCCCAGCATTATTCAAAGCTAAATTTAAAAATCCTTGAAGAGTAAGAGGTCTATACTATCCTGTTCACTTATGAGAAAGTGTCTGTTTCAACAAGAGCTTTCATGTGCCCAAGTTCTCTCTTTTCATGTAACCTGCTCCCTGTGCTGGGCCTGTGGAAAATCACAGAATCCAGAATGGGTCACTGACCACAGTGGGTCATTTGGTCCAACCTTCCTGCTCAGGCAAGGTCATCCTAGAGCACAAGGCACAGAATCTAGATGGTTCTTGAGTATCTCCAGTGAGACAGACTCCAAACCTTGTTGGACAACCTAGTGCATGGTCATTTCCACAGTAAAGAAGTTCTTCCTCACATCCGTGTGGAAATTCCTGTGCATCTGTTTCCACCTGTTGCTTCTTGTCCTACTGCTTGGCACTATCACAGAGGTCCTCTTGGCACCCTCCCTTCAGATACTGACAGACATTGATGAGGTCCCCTCTCAGCTGTCTCTTCTCAAGGTGAACAGGCCCAAGTCACTCAGCCTGTGCTTGTAAGAGAGATTCTCCAGACCCTTAATAACTTTCATAACCTTCCACTGGACCTGCTCCAGGAGCTCCATATCTCTCATGTCTTGAGGATCCCAGAACTGGATACAGTGCTCCTGATGTGTCCTCACCAGGGCTGAGTAGAGGGGCAGGGTCACCTGGCTGGCAATGCTCTTCCCCAGGATCCCATTTGCCTTCTTGGCCACAAGGACACTGCTGGCTCAGGGACACATTGTCCATCAGGACCCCCCAGTCCTTCTCCACAGAGTTGCTTTCTAGCAGGTCAGCCTCCAGCCTATGCTGGTGCCTGGGGTTGTTCTTTCCCAGGTGCAGCACCCTACACTTGCCTTTTTTAAATTTCAGTTGGTTCCCTTCTGCTGATCTCTTCAACCTGTTGAGGTCTTTCTGAATGGCAGCCCAAGTAGCCAAGAAGGCCAATGGCATCATGGCCTGTATCAGCAACAGTGTGGCTAGCAGCACTAGGGCAGTGATTGTCCCACTGTACTCAGCAGTGGTGAGGCCACACCTTGAAGACTGTATCCAGTTTTGGGCCCTTCACTTCAAGAAAGCCTTTGAGGTGCTGGAGCGTGTCCAGAGAAGGGCAATGGAGCCGGTGAACGCTCTGCTGCACAACTCCTGGGAGAAATGGCTGAGGGAGCTGGCGTTGTTTAGCCTGGAGAAAATGAGGCTCAGGGGAAACCTTTCTGCTCTCTACATTTACCTGAAAAGAGGTTGTAGAGAGATGGGGGTCAGTCTCTCCTCCCAAGTAACAAGGTTAGAGATAATGGCCTCCAGTTGCACCAAGGAAAGTTTAGATTGGATATTAGGAAAAATTTCTTCACTGAAAGTATGGTCAAATGTTGGAATGCCCTGCCCCCCAGGGAAGTGATGGAATCACCATCCTTGGAAGTGTTCAAAAAACATGTAGATGTGATGCTTAGGGGTGTGGTTCAATGGTGGACTTGGCAGTGTTGGTTAACAGCTGGACCTTAATGATTCTGTGATTCTAAGTTGTGGCTGTCATCTGAAACAAGGTTAATTATTTGGATGAGAGCCTAATGAAGACTAATGTGTTTGTGGCAAATGAACTTAATGCTCTGTACCTCAGTCCCACTGCCAGTGCCCTTGAGATCCCCTTCCTGACTACTGCTTGGCTCTACTTCCACCTCTGGCTTTCTCTTCCATACTTTGCATTCTTCTGAATATAGAAGTACTGCAAAATTGCTGCTGTTCAGCTAGTCTTCTTAACTCCAGTCCACAGCCTTTTGGACGGTGAACGTACAATCATGTAGGGCTTTTTGACATCAGGATATTTCCATTCCCTTGGGATCTTATAAGCTTCCCTAAGAGTAACCTCTTTCAGACTCCTCCTGCTGAGCCACAGAGTTCCTACTTGACCAGTCTTTCACAAAGCTGCTCTCTAAAACATGAATAATTTGATTGGTTTTCTTGTGTTTTTTGGATCTTTGTTCTGTGCTTCCTATAATACAGTGACCAGATTTGTACACATTATTCCAAAAGAGACCATCCAGCTGCCTTACTGAATGCCAAAGTAATAACGTCTGTGGTTTATACTCTGTAGCCTTCCATACACAACCCAAAAACCTTGTTTGCCTTTGTTACTGCTGCCAGATGTTCTGTGGATGATTTTCAAGTGTATTGTGGGGAGTGTCACCATGCCAGTGAATTTCAGCAAATTTAAGCAACTTTGAAATGATTCCTTTTTCCACATGGTTATATTCAAGTCAAACCAAACTGTGTTCTCACTTGAAACTGCCCTGTTTTGGTTGCCCCTTTTTCACACTGAATCACTACCTATTACCAGTTTCTCTGCAGGAGCCTGTTCAATAGGATTTCCCCTTCATCAGGCCTCTTTCAGATGGTGCTGGAAACTCCATCTGGAGAGCCCAGCTCTGAAAGTCTAGGGGACAGTTCTTTTGTCTGTAATACTCAGACTACTTGAATTGGGAGTAAAGGGAATATGAGGCTTTTTTCCTAGAGAGGAAGCAAGGGGAGGAAACAGCCTATAAAAGAATTACAATGTTCTCACCTCTCTTTTCCTGCAGATTTGCTGACAGCACAGGAATACCACTGCCTGCTGCAGTTGCTCTGCCCTGACTTCCCAATGGAACTCACTCAGAAAGCAGCAAGGTGTGTCCTCATTCTCTCCTTAAAGGCAAGATTAGTCTTTCATGCATGGACTTAGGAACTAGACCCGTGGGTAAAGGTATGAACAGGAACATTCAGTTTTTAAGGTTTTGGGGAAAAGAGGCACTATCTTTTGAGGTTAAGAACAGGGTGTTTCTCTAGCAATGTGAAAGACTAAAATATCAATGCAGAATGCTGCGTTGGCTCTATGCTCAGATGAGTTGCAGATAAAAGAAAAGAATGTTAGCCAGTATGTTTTTAACTGACATGATTTTTAAACTCTATTTTAAATACTGTTTACCATTCTAAAATGTGTTTCCCCTTGCCCCAGCTTCTATGGTTGATCACATTTAAACACTCTAACCTCTGAAGGATTGCCAGTGTTTTAAAGAATGTTTGGTAAGAACATGGCAGCTAATCTGTTTAAAATTTTATTTTAATCTAGACAAGGCAAAAAGCAGATAGTTGGCTCAGGGCATTGATAATGTGATATGGAATATTTTACTGATTGTGCTTGCTGATTCCAGTCCAGCCCAAGCAGCTGATTATTAACTATCTGATATTGAAAATGTAATAAGGTACACACATCTGTTGCTTGTCCCCCAATGGCAGACTAAGAAAGAACATTAGCCCTGCTTCCTTTCATGGAGGTACACATGCACCAGTCCCATGTGCTGGTGTGTATTTCATAGGGCTCCAGCTGAACTGAGCAGGAATTTGTGATGGTGCATGCAATGAAGGAGACTTCAGCATATCTACACATGTTATGATGTTTGTGTCAAGGAATTTAGTCCACAAGGCTGCTGTAAACTAGAGGCCCCATTCAGGGGCCTGCTGCACTGTTGTGCATGTGTCATAGACAGACAAGCTGGCTGTGGGAGCAGGTGGTGGAGAGATATGAGATCTCTGTCAGGGGCACCCAGGCTCAGGTGGGGGTGACCTCACTCCTGCTTTTGGCTGGCTAGAGATTTACTTGCACATTGCTAGCTCTGTAACAGGCTAATCTATTTGAACAATTTTAAGAAAATTTGTCATGTTTCTAAACCATTTTTCTCTTTGCTTACAACTGTTGCTCACTCTCTTGTCCTTTCTCTGGTCTACACTTCCCATTGTCCTCCTTGGACTCTGCTTGTCAGAAGGGTGAGCTCTGCAGACTTTCTTACAGCACCAGTTTACCTAGTCTTTGCAAAACATGAGTGTCACATGCAAACCTAGAGACATTGCTCCTTCTTCAGTCTGCACGCCCCCAGTGGTTTTGTTGATAATTTTCTTCAGAAAGGAATTAAACAAAGTAGCAGTGGGAAGTAGCTGCAACATTCAGTGATACAGCCAGGACCTGCATTGGTGCTGCTGGGAAGGGGGCAGTCATAGCTGTAGTCTCAGTGCTGCATGACTGAGATGCTCTCACAGCACGGTGCAGCCCACTCCTGCAGGAGCTGTTGCTATGCTCTGATAACAAACAATAGGAACTAAGATCAGGATATGTCAGAACATTAGAATAGAGGCCACAATAATATAGGTTTTATTCACATGACATCAGAGAGCTCTATTTTCCTGTTCCTGGTGCTACACAAAAGCAGAAGTCATACCCAAAAAATGAACTAGGACATCTATGTCTGTGAAATTTCTTGTTTGTTTGGTTTTTTTTCAAATTATTATAGCCATTAGGAGATTAAAGACTTTAATCTACAGCGATACCTTTGATCTTCAGAGACAGCTTTTGGCTTTCTGAATCTTGAATTTGCAGGACAGAAAAAAAAGGAATTTTTTCTGGTTTGATGCCATGATTTTAAGATCTTTACCTGAGCACTGATTTTTCTATTGTAAGAGAAACACAAGGAACTCACTGCCCACATTTGAGTAGTGACAGCCACGTAGTTCACAGCTGTTGTTAAAAGATTGCCCAAGAGTGCAGACTGTTCTGTATGTTTTGCTTATTTTTGCCTCCATGTCTCAGTAAATAAACCAAGTCTCTGAAAACTCATTTGAGCCAGCCTGGCTTTAAGACATATTGTCTCAGTTAGCCTTTAATGGTAGCAGAAAACGGTAAAAGTCCTTTCAGCTTGCCTGGTCTAGAGTTTGTCCTGGGAACATCCTGTCTAGTCTGGATTTCTGAGATTTTAACCACAATCAGGAGACCATAAAGTTTCCCCACTGGCACAATAGTACAGTCGGGAAAGCCAAACCCACTTGAACACTTTGCCAGCCAAACCCACTTGAACCCTGAAAGACCACTCTACCCTCTACCAGAATGCCTCAAGTGTAGGCATTTTTCTTCAGTCCTTTCCAAAGTTCCTCCTTGATTTTCGTTATTTGGTGAGTGCCAACTACTAACTTTTTAAATACATCTGTGGCCTCAGGGTTTAAAGTCTAATTTGGACAAGAAAAAAAAATCCCTTGAAATATGAGATACCTGATGAGCTCTTTTGAGTTGCAGTTCACAGATTTTGTCCTCAATTTTGTCTAGGTTATAGTCCATAGCTAGGTTTTTCTCCAGATATTTCAAGGAAGAGGTGCAGATATGTTGCATATGATGCTCTCTCAGCTTCCTTGAGTGCTTGAATGTGGGGGAATTGCCAGCTGCAGTCAATCTCCTCATAAATGATTGTATTGGATTTAAAGACTTCTCAACATTTCCGGCGTGCAAACCCCTGGGCCGAGCCGAGTCAGTAACCCTGCACCAGAGTGCACCTGCTTCTGTTTAGATGCTCCTCTGTCACATGTGTGTTTCCTCTGTCACATACAGGCTTCCTCAGAGGCTCCTTGCTGTGTTTAACAGCAAAAACTGTCCAGAAAATTCTCATACTTCTGCATGGTTCCTCATGGTCTCTTCTAAGTAAGAGACTGGAACTTGGGGCTGCAGAGCACTGCCATGGACCAGAGTTTTAGATTTAACAAGTAAAATGAGTTTCTTGTTATGAAAGTGATGTAACATTGTCTCTCTGCATAACAAATATGTAAAACCACTCTCCACTGTTATTTTCCTGCATCTTTGAGAAGAAAGCTTTGGTGCTTTGAGGGTATCTGGGAGACAGACCATCATTTCAAAGGAGGGAGTGCAGCTCATCAGTGATGTGGCCAATTGCATTTCCAGTGCATAAATAGTGGTTGGAAATGCCAGTGGCTGAGCAGTATTGCCTGAGAGATGAAGATGCTCTGCCTGCCAGCTTCAAAGCCATTTCCTTGATGTGGCCACTGACAATCTCAGTAACATGCTTATTAGTTAGAATTAAGAACTGAAGCTACTGCTTCTTTAGACAGGAGGAGAGGAGGCTTCTGGAATGTAATAAATAAATCAGAAGCACTTTGACATCTTCAAAGGGTTTTGTTTTAAATACTGGCTTTTCTCCTGGGGACCCTCTTAGCCCCAGTCTTTCTTCTTTGAGATAATTAATTCAAGCTGCTCTACATGTTTGATTTTGCCACAGTGAACAGAACTGGTCTGAGTGGCAGGGAAGTCTTGCAAGATCCTATGTTCTTCTAGGTCAGCCTCCCACACAGCTCCCTGAAGTCTTTTACATGAGACAGAACAGTGTTTCCCCAGCAGTGTGTTTAGACAATTGATGCTGCAGGAGTTGGTGTGCAGATTGCACCTGGCCCTGTGTTCAGAAGGGTCCTGCTGGATGACCCATACTTGGACTGCAGTGAACTGACAATCCTCATATGGCACAGTATGCCAGATGCTGACTGTACAGCTTCAGTAGACCTACACGCAGTTGAAAAGAAACACCAATTTCCATTCTTTAGCATTGCCTGAATACTCCAGGTTTTTTCCCATCAAAGTGGAGTATTTTCTTCTGTTTTACAGTCTAAGTTGTCATTGATTAGATGAGTTTGATTTTCCCCACTTCAGAGACTGCCCTTTTTATCCTTAGGTAGTGGTGGCAGTGACCAGAGCATTGGTTTTGTTTTCATTTTTGCCCTGAAATCCACAGGGGTTTTTTTCCTGAAAGGAAGTGTTGGACTTTGCTATCACTTATATTTCATCTTTATGGCCTGTGGCTGGTATTTTCCATATTCAAGAAATATACTTCAAAAGAGGGATGCTTGTAGCTCCCTACATGCACCTATGACTTAGCAGGGACAAAAAAGACTGTCCCTGGCCCAAGAAGTCTTCAGTTGCCATGAAATTTGACTTGATAGTCAAATAATTGACCTAATATGAAAAGAGACCGATTGTTTTATCAGGAAGGGGGGATAGGTTGTTCACAGAGAGCAGTTAGGAAGCTGATTGTTGGTGCAATGTTATTTCCTCTGTAGTCAAGTAGAGTTTGTTTGAGTATATTGCAACTATTTGAGTATATTGTTTGTTTGAGTGAATTGCAACTGTTGTGACCTTTATGAATCTGAAAAATGTCCCAGTTTGATGACTTCTGATATACAGAGGAATAGCATGAGTCTCGTTCTGCTTACACCAGTTTACTGCTTGTGTAACTGTCCTGTCTGTAGTCACATTTAGTCAGAAGCTGGACTTTGATGATCCTTGTGGATCCCTTCCAACTCAGGGTATTCTACAATTTGATATGTGAACCAGCCTTGCAGTTTCTTTGTCAGTATTTGTTCCACCATGTCCACCAGGCTTTGAATGCTGCACTGCTCTGTTCACACCGTACCTGAAGTGTGTGGTTGACATTCAGGATCTCCTCCTCACTCCAGGTTCTTAAGCTGCCTTCATTTGATATTAGGGCATCCACATCCATGCAGCAATGGGTGTTCCCATTTCTCTCTCCTAACTTCTTATGCTGGGTCACTAGCAGTCCGCAGTTGCACGTAGTTCCTTGCCTGCACTTTCTCAAGGTCTGGGGTTCCTGGTTACAGACTTTAGTTTTTTTTGTAGATGCTAAACTGTTTCTCTCATCTTATCACAGGATTGTGCTGATGGATGATGCAATGGATTGCCTGATGTCTTTTTCTGATTTCCTCTTTGCTTTCCAGATCCAGTTCTACTACTCAGGTAAATGCCTGGAAGCTGTTGACTGTTCCCACTTCGTAACATTACAACTTTACAGCTTCCTAATCTTTGCACTTTTTTGAAGCTTGAAAGGATATGTTTTTTCACACAAAATACATAGCTAATGGACTCTACGGATGAAAAGCATCACGGATATCAAGAGATTAGGAAACTTAATGAGGAGATTCCAAATTGTGAATAATGACACACCTGCAACTGCTATGTCTGGTGCATTTATTTGTCTTGGCCTTGAGACATAAATTTCCAGCTTTATCTAGACTATGTTAACAGCTAACAATTAGCTTTTACTAGGAACATTTTTTCCCTTTCTTTAAAGAAACTATTCAATCCTGCTGGAGACAGGATAGGAAAAGCCCACCAGCTGGTGCCTTTAAAGGAAAAGCAACTGGGCAAATCAATACAATTTTCCCCCTTAATATCTCCTCAACTATGAGCTGGTTTCAGCCTAGAGAGTTTTTGAACTGGGTATAATTCCCATGGGTTTAGGAACCCTTAGTGGACTCCACTCCTAAGAACTTCTCCAGCCTCCCCATGATATCACATAAAATCATAACCTCCACACCTTTTGGTGAAGAATTGCACAGGTTTGGCACCTGTCCTGTGAAGAACCACCTGTCTTGTTTGATTTGAGACTCCCTAGATAGAAAGCAAAAGGAACAGATAATCCATATGGACAGTTTTCATATTGTTGGTCATTTATTGTATTCTATCCCACTTCCTCAGTCTGGATTTTAACTAAATGGGATAGTCCTAAAATTCTTGGCAGGAAAAGTACAAATCAAATTATGTTGTTTTGTGTGTGTGTGTATTTTCTCATGCTCACCCACACATATACATCCCCAGGTATTTTTAAACTTCAGGAGACAAGGTGGAGAAATTTGGATGAGCATTCAGGTGCTTGTCCTGTATGGGAAGACTGCTTTAAAATACATCATCCTGTCGCCATAGCCCCTCTAAATTGTGATTGAGGAACGAGAATCTCATTCAGGACAAAAAGAGAGAAGCATTAGATATGCTCCCAAGCACTGGCTAGCTAGCATGCCACTTTCTCATCTCCTGGTACTCAGCATTTTATAACAAAAAGCTCATGGATTTCTGTCCAATCACACTGAAATGGCTCCCTCTGATGGACATAGCTCACAATTGGCCTCGATCAGGCCAAAAGGGCCAGGTTTGGATACTCAGAAACACTGGCTAGAAGTTGTTGTGAGCATAGTCTGTGGTCAGAGAGTAAACTTGGGTGGCCTTCTGATCTGATCCAACCTGTGAGTTCCCATCTTTCTAGCAGTTAGGAGACCGCTGCTATCCATAATACAAAAATCTCCTTTTCTCAATACTTCTTTTTATGTACTTCCCTTATAACTCCACTGTGCATATCACTGCTTTATGCATGACAACTCATTGTAAAAAAACAGTTCAAAATGGTGATTTTGAGTTGGGTAGAACCAGGTTTGTAATGCCTTAAGTCAGAGACAGAAAATGTGTTTGGAAAAGTTTTCTCTGATATAACAAATATTCCCATGGAGCTGCAGAACCTCAGCACAGCCTCAGGGCCTGCTGACATCCTGACTTTCCTCTCACCCACCTCACGCACAGCATTGCACTTCCATTCACTCAGAACTTAAATGCCACTGGAGTCCTGGCAAGCTCATTCTTGTGTACACACACTCAAAGATCCCATCCCTGTCCTGTTCACCCAGGCACAGTGCACACACGCAGCCTGTCATACACTCTCCCACCAACCCACACACAGGCAAACCACTCCAAATGGAATCTACATTTGTAAACTGCTGACCACATCCATAAACAAACTTGTTTAAAATTAGACTCCTGCAGTAAACAGTGGGTAGTATGAGGAGCCTGGGGAGAGGCTTTCTGCCAACTCTAGTCCTGACCTGCCCAGGCCCTTCTTCTAGATCTTGTGTTATATTTACTTTGGAGCAGCACGGAGGCAAGCTGGGATACAGCCTGGAGCCCTAACTAACATGCTCCCTTTCCTCCTGTTGCAGTTCAATATAGTTTGCTCCCAGCTTGGAGTTCTTAATCAGTGGCAAGAGGTAGAGAAGGAAAACATTTTTGACTTCACAAACTAGTTTTGTGTTTGACATTAGCTTTCACGCTTCACTGTTTTATCAGTGTGCCAGCTAACCTTTGTTCCCTTGAGATGAATCTTCCCAGCAGAGTGAATGACCTCTCATAATCATCCTAACAGAAAGAAGACAGCAACTTCTATGGAAATGGCTGTATGGGCGTGCATAATATCTGTTCTGAACATGCAGGATGCTGTAGAGTTGTGCTTATTTTCAGTTAGTGCTATGTACAACACAGAACAACAGTTTAAGCCACAGTCTAGTAGGTCAGGAGGATGCTTTGCTGCTTACAGCCCTGAGTTTTAAATTGCTTTCTGCTCTTTTAGAGTTCCTGGAAAGTGTAGCTGCCATTTATCAAGACCTGCTGGCTGGTAAGAATCCAAATACTGTGATTGTGCCAACATCATCCTCTGGGCAACATCGGCAGCGCCAGCCCCCAAATGACTGCAACCCACTTGAAGGAGTAGAGGCATCTCTCTTCTACCAGTGCCTGGAGTCCTTGTGTGACAGATCAAAGTACAGGTACGAATGGAGTCTAAAATACAAATTGCAAGTCTCTGTCTCTGGAGACCCTTTGTAAGGCTGGAGCTGAGGAGGCTCCAAGAGAGGACTTTGAACAAGTGATATTCCCACATGGCTCTCACTGAAGAAGTACAAAGGGAAACATCATAGCTGAATAGCTTTAACCGAATGAGAGAAACAATTCCATGGACCAAAGAAACATGGGGTTTGCACTGATTTCCTTAAGTAATAGATGGATTTGGGTCTCTGCTCTCCATCTCACTTCTGTGTTCTGACACTTTCATCAAGGAGAGATCCATCAGGAGTTAGCTAGAGGGGACAAACAAGTGCAGTTGTATTCTTGGGAGCTGAAAGAGCCCACTGGGTGGGTGGAGTACGAGTTCACACTGTCAGTCTGTACCCGAGCCTGTGCTGGAGCTGGTCTCCAGCTACAGATCCCAGGCACAAGACTAGCTTTAGTTCAGCAGAAGATAGAGCAACACCAGACCTTACTGTATAGCTTTGACAGACACTTCCATCATAGTTTCTTGCAGGTAGTGAGAATATGCCCTCCTAGAAGGTCATGGTCTAGAAACACAAAATAACTCAGGACAATAACTCATAACAAGTTCCACCTGATTTCTACTTTAGGTTTCCAAATCCAGATTTGTGATCCACAAAATTACTGCTGAACCGCTGTCCAGCGCTATAGGTATCTAAATATGGAGTTGATGGGTTGTTTTGTTCCTTTGAACAACAAAAGCTCTACATTCCCTGTATGTCCTGAGAACTTCAGATGGGAAGAATACTGTGAGCCCATCTGGTAAGTCAGGCTTTGCACACCACTGAGGGGAGTCATTCCCAGCCTTTCATGCAGTAGCTCAATACTTAGTCAGGCTTTGGTAACCACTTCTGCCTGAGGGATCACCAGTCCACCCCCACATCTCCCAGGGGTACCACTACACCACTGACTGTTCAACACTTTATGAGGCAGTTCAATTTTGCATTACATCCTTCAAGGAGTATTGGTCAAGAGCAAGAATCACCATGAAGATACTGCTTAGAACTCAGGACCAGGGGTTAAGGTGAGTGTAGAAGACGGGGATATGCTAATTTAGTCCTCACCTAAATAGTGTTCTCTGACATATTTAGGCTATCATTGGAGAGGTTTTCTTGCCCCTTGGATGACTATCACTGATAATAGTGTGATAACAGTGTCACTGAAAGTGTTAAAAATATGTAGATGTGGCAGTTAGGGACATGGTTTAGTGGTGAGCACAGCGATGCTCCATTAACCACTGGACTCAGTGGTCTTAGTCTTTTCCAAACTTAACACTTCTATGAAAGTTTATTGACTTCTGAAATAAAGTCTTTCACAGAGGATTTTTGGAAAAAAAAAACATGCTAGGGGTTGGGATGTGTATGCCTCTGAGTGAATCTAGGCTTTTCTCACCATCCTTGGAATGAAGATGGGTCAGACTGCTCCTAGGGATGTCCCCCAGCTCAAAGATCTTGCTTAGCAAACGGGGAGCAGATCCAGTGCTCAATAAGCAAGCTGGTGGCTCTTGGTTTTAAACTGATTCAGGGCAACCTGACAGTGTTAGAACAGGTAAAAGGGTTTATTTCTCAATTCTGAGCTGGGTCTTGGAAAAAAAAAAAGATTATAATTTAGAAGACAAGATGATCTCTGTCTCTCTTTTCCTAGCTGCCCACCTTCTGCTCTTGTGAAGGAAATGCTGAGTAGTGTGCAGAGAATGACCTTCTATGGATTCCTAATGGCTCTTGCAAAGGATCAGGGCATCAATCGAGCCCTAGGTAAGACTTCTCTAAATGATACAGCTCTAGATTTTCATCTGTATTTCTGTGGAATTTCCTTTGTAGTTATAACCCACATTTTACACTGTCAGGAAGAGAGTGAGGGGAAGTTTTTAATCTTTTTATTGATGGATTAACTTTAAAAACAGAACACTGTGCCTTATTGTCTGCCTGAAGCTGTGGAGCTTCCTCAAGGATTACTGAACTGAGATGCCATTCTGTTTTAGCCCTCTGTGCTCCTGCAGATTTTAAATGGGTGCTCTCATCTACAAGAAAAGAAGGCACACCTAATGGAAAACCTCTGCTGTCTCCTTGACTTAAAGGTTAAAAGCCTAGTCTTTCCCAGCTCTTCCCCATCTTCCCTCAAAGCAGTGTGATCTTGCTAGTAGCTATCTATGGCCTACTGAAAATCTGATCATAAAACACATCTGCTACAACAATCTGTACCACACTGCCATGGAAACCACAGGGATTTCCAACCAGCATCTCACTGCTTGTTTCTATGTTGTGCTGGTTTGGAGCAAGGAAGCAGTGTTACATTGGCAAAGGACAGTATCTAATCCATCCATCATTCACTCACAGTTTCATATTTCCCCCATATGCCTTGCTTGTGCTCTTCCTCCTCCTACAAAGAGGAACAGAAATGGCTTTTCTGTTTGACAAGACTGTATCCAGGAGATAAATTTAAATGGCAGGAGCAGGGAGAGAGGGTTGTGTGTGGGGGTGTTCCCAAACACTCATCTTCGCTCATCTCCACCTAGCAAATGCCCTGGCCATTAAGGGTAGATGTCTCTCTCTGTCTGTGGGTCAGTATCCTCTTCCTCTACTTCTGGGTGTGAGTATCTGCCAGGCCCTAATTGCAAAGACAAAACTCAATGAAAAGGTGTAGCTTGCCTGAGGGCTGCTTCTTTTGCACAGGTGTGTGTCATAGTACAGTAAAAGTGTCTTCCCTGGCTGAGCCCCTTCTTACAGCAAACCATTTAAGCTGCTAATGCTCCTCTGGGGCAGGGCAGATTATATATCAAAGGTGCATGAATACAGCCCTGCAATCCCCTCTGAAAACAGGCTTAGAAAGCAGTGTATTCACTGGGAGGAAGGTGATGCCTGGATGGCAGCAAGCAAAATCTTTTTTTCCTTTGCCCTATGAAATCCACTTCTAGTCAAGCATAAAGAAAACAGATGAAAAGAAAAAAAATAATCCTGCCCACAGCCTTCATTGTGCCATCTACAAAGTGAGTGGGTTTTCGTTTCCATTAATGTAGGCCTGTCCTCTGGCCCTCTGCCAGCCTCCTGCTGAGGCCTCTCTCAGAGGAGGGGCAGCAACCCTGAGTCTGACAGGTGCTAGCGTTTTTGGCAAGGAAAGGAGGATTCTTTTCCTGGTGTCTTTTAATCTCTCCTGAAGGGTGATTTCAATAGTCTTTGGTCTGCAGGGGATCACAAGCTCCCCAAAGCCCTTCAGTGAGAGCAGTTTCAGGCAGAGGAGGTTTTAGTCTTACAAAGCCAGGAACAGGGATAGGGATTAAAGCAGCTTGTTCAGGCTGGGACAGTGCCGCTGAGTTTACCAGGCAGACTGGAATCTGCAGTGTATCTCCAATGTCAGTGTTGATTTGTGAATTCTTCAAGTGCCATTTATCAACTCTCCCAAGTAAATCTTGTGCCCTAGAGACTTCACTGTGCGCTCAGCAACTACAGAAACAGTTGCTTATTCTTTTAATTGAGCCCACAAAAGGAAGCAGACCGGGGCACCTCTGTGGATCCCCTGACACTGTTTTGCAGTGCCAGACTTTACTGCTCATTTACAGGAGTAGACCAGAACCCAAATTAATGGGGGAATCAGTTCACGTCTAAACTTTCTCTAGTTTTCAGGCACTCATCACTACATTTTTTATGACTTCTGCCAGCCTGCCTCTATGGGACAGGTGGCTCTCCAGCCTCTCCTGCAAGAGCAAGGTAACAGAGCCAGCAAACAGATTTGCATTCCCCCCAAGGAAAACAAAGCCCCTTCTCAAAGGTATTCAGTGTAGCACTCCAGTCTCCTGAAAAACCTTAGGAAGGGCATGCCTCACTGTACTGTTGGTATAGATTATCAAATGGGTTTTTTGTCCTGGTGTGCAGTGGTACTCTCCAGGCTCTGTTAGGAAATCTCTCTGCTGCTCTCTGTCATTTCTGTGCTGGCTGATCGCACTCTCCCATGACCCCTATACAAGATGGAGTTTGTTAGAGAATTAGGAAGGAGGGCTTTCTTAAGAGCCCCATCTTCCTTTCTGGCTCTGCTAAGGTCCCAGTGTTTTCAGAGAAGAGCAAGGATTATCAGTCAGCTTTTCCAGTCCTGAACTACACCATGTCCTTCAGCTGGAGTAGGGTTTCTAATGTGAAAAGGAGCATATTGATCTAACGCTGAGAGGGTACCCAAGTACTGGTCCAGCCTTTCCTGCTCACACTCAGTGAGCTCAACACAGTTCATCCACACTTAACCCCTGTGGGCAATGTGCAGGAGAGTCAGGCCTGACTTTCCTCAGTTGCAAGGAATGCAAAAGCCTTCAATCTGTGGAGTGTTTTGATCCCCAAGATCAGTGTGCCACAAGAAAGGCAGGTGGCACAAAACCCTAAATAACCCTGGTGGTATAGTGCGTGTTTCAGGCTGTGGCACTGACAACACCACATCTATTACATCTGGTACTGGTGACTATACTGGGCAACGAGCAGAGGCCCAAAGCTGACAGACTGCCATCTCCCTGACAGTCAGTACTCTAATTTTATACAGTAAATGAAAACTGCCAATCCTCAGGGCTGTAGGAAGTGAGACTACTGAGGCTGCCTCCCATTTAGTCTGAGCTCAGCTACAGCATGTATGAAAGACACAGAAAATGGATCATCATTCTTTATGTGTCTGTGATCCTCAACATTGTGTCCATTTGTACAACAGGTATAAGGAAAATTGTTCTCTGTCTTGCAGGCCAGATTTTGGATGCTGCTATGGCTTGAACACTTTTCTTGAAGAATGAATAGCCTAACTCTGCTGATACTTTCATTGGTTGGTTTTTTTCCCCCCAGGGGCTCTGCCAGATAAAGGAGACTTGTTTCTGGACCCTGCCATGGATCAGGAACTTGAGAAATTGTAAGTGGAATTGCCTAAACTAGGGGGTAAAGCAACAGATTAAAGGTAGCATGCTAAAGAAGAGTATAATAAAGTACTGTCCTATTCCCCTGCTCTACTACAAAACAATAGAAGAGCTAGAAGAGCAGCCTGAACAGGAAGGTTTTCTTTCTTTGTGGTGCCTCAGTGCAGTTAACAAAACCCTTACAAAAGTTTCCAGAAACAGAGGGGAAGAGTGTGACTCAAAGAGGGATCTAGAGGAAGCAGCAGTCACTAATGAACAGGGAAATTTTGTTTGCATGGTGAAAAGTAGGAGTGTTGGAAGGAACGAGATCAGCCCAGAAGATATGTTTAAATAGAAGATTCACATAGTGAGTCTGGGAGGTACCAGTGCAATGTGTTCCCCCTCCATGCCATGAACATCTTTCCATCCCTGTGCCAGTTTGTCTTTCTTCCAGAAGCACTCCAAGAGTGCTGCAGTAGAAGTTTTTGCAACATGCTGCCTAGCATTTGTCTTTTCTCTTTCAGGGTAGCTCAAGTTTCAGGGCTTTCTGTCTCTGGTCCTGCCAGCTCCAGTGCAGACACAGCAAATATGCCTGTTCGTAACTCACCCAGGATTAACTCACCTTGGAAACCTCTACACCATCGTCGAAAAATGGATGCTGAGAGTGAAGGCTCCAATGAAGAGACAGACTCCTCTGAAAACTGAAGGTTGTGAGGGTGGGCACCATTCCCATCTTGGGTTTCTCCAGAACTCACTGAAGGAACAGCACCTCCACCCAGAGCATCTGCTCTAACAGTGGCTTCTCTCTACGTCAGCAGTGTGTGTGTGGCTGTGCTGATCCCCAGTGCTGAGTTCACCCATCTTTTCCCAGGAACAACTTGCCTTTTTCTTAGCTCCAAATCCGTGCAGGAATAGCTCTTCTGCAGAAGCCAGTTACAGCTACAGAGTTCTGCTTCCCTCTGCTGGCAGGCAAGCCAAGCCAGCAGCCGCTAGCTCTGCAACCAGCCGGGTGTGCTCTCACCGGGGCGCTCCCTCCCAGTTCCGCAGTTCAGCAGGTGCAGGAGCACTAGTAAGGCTGCTTGCCAGTGTTTTGTTGTGTAGCCCTGTTCAGATTTGGCCCAGATAACAGAGTGGTTAAATTGCCAGCAGCAGCTCTGCACTTGTGCTCCATTATTATTCTCAGTAAAGCTGCATCTGCATCTGATCAAAGGTGAGGAAATTCCTGAAGTTCCTAAAAAAGGGCAGCTTAGATATTGCCATGCAACCTGTCTCTGCTTTGTGCTTTCTCCTCCATGTGTCCAAGACTTGCCAAAGCAAATACAGTAAATAAGCTAGATTGCAGTAAGTACTGCATGGTGCTGTCTGGCTCCACTGCTGTACTGAGTGCCCTTCTATGAGGTCTCCCTGTCCCTCCAACAGCATATTATGGTTATTTGGAAAAGTGAATTTCAGAGGATTTGGAAGAGAGGGATAGGGTGGATAAATTCCTTGGCCACAGGTGGTATGGCTTTGCAAGCATATACAGCACCTACTGGGGCTGGGTGGGCAGAGGCACTAAAGGAAAAGGAAGCAGCCCTCAAATGAGATCAAGTTGGGGTTTTTTTGTAAATATTGGTATTGTTGGAGCAGCAGTGTAGCCCTTAAAACTACAAAAAAAAAATACCATCACATTGCATTAATGGCAACCAACTCAGCAGTTTAAACCTCCACAGAACTGAACGCTTTGTCCAGCCCAGCTCCTGTGCCCCAGCTTGCATAGACTAGTTATTTCTTGGGGAACTTCAGTTTCTTGTGCTTTTTTGGGAGCCTCCTTGCTCCTCCAGGTCATCAAGTGCTGCAGCATAGGCCACTAGGAGCTGGTAACTCAAAGGCTGTAGCAGGGTGCCAGCAGGGTTATTTATTTATTGTACGTTAAATTATTTATGATCTGTGCATTCTCTGCCAGCTCGGTGAGGCTGTGACAGCCTGGCAATAAAGCACGCTGTGTCAGGCCTCTGCTGTGTCCGGCTCTTCTGGGCTGCCCCGGCCCCTCCTCAGGGGGAGTGGTGTCCGGTGGGCAGGACCAGTGCAGGGCTCTGGCCACCTTCCAGGGCCCCAGGAAACCCTCGCCTCGGCCAGGGAAGGCGCCGGCCCCACCCCTGAGTGCCTGGACTGCCACCACACCCTGCAGCCCCAGCCTGCTGTGGGTGCTGAGACACTGACAAAACTGCGTCAGAGCAGAGACAAGGAACAGGACAACCCGACCCTTACCCCCTCATGCCACACCAAGGTGAGACATCAGCACGGAGCAGCTGGGTAACCCTTCCCTTCCCACCCACAGCTGCCACAGCCTCCCAGCTGGACAGGAGAGGTGAAGCCTGTGCAAGCCTCTCCCCAGCTCCAGAACTAACAGCCTCAGCCTCTCTTTTGTTAATGGTGTGTAACTAGCCCAGTCCCATCCCTGTTCTTACTACCTAGTCCTCAACACCATAGTCCAAGGAAGAGAAAAGCACTCTTGTTAAAACCAGAGACCAAGCTTAACAGGACTAAAATGACAGTCCTCACTGCTACACCACATGGTTAAGTCAGAGGCTCAGTACACTTTGATCTGATCCAAAGCTGGGCAACAAAATAAACCAGGGGTCCAGTAAATTTCTTTACTTCTTTACCTGGGCCTTTTTTGCTGCTGATGTAGTTAGAAGCTAAAAAAATAATCTTTGATTTTTTTTTTCTCCCGCATTCATATGTGCTGGTTCAGAAGACAGTAAAAAGGACTAGATCACGGTAAAAGGCATACCCTGCAAATACAGAGGACTCCACAGCACCATGGATTGGGAGCAGTGATCAGAACAAAAAACAGTCATGTCACATGATGTTCAGAAAAATAGCATTCCCCGTTTCTCTGTCACTTGGTGAACTAAGGTATGGGCCAAAGAAGGACAGGAGCACTGATGAGGGCAGCCCAGGAGTTCCTGTCATATCTTTTACAGCTAGGAGGTTAACCCTGTAAGAAGGCCTGTCTCCACTGGCTAGTAGATAGCAGTGGGTATGAGGGCACATTAAATTTTAATAGAGTGGAATCCAGAGATATTCAGAAAGCATCCTGGGCACAGCCATGTCCTGACCCCCTCCGCTTACCTTCTCCCCTCCCCACCCAACCCAGACAAATAAGACAATCCTGCAGAGTTAACTCCAGGCAAAGGTGGCATCAGTGCCTCTTGCTGGCTTCCCTTCGCAGTCCCTGGGTCATCAATATGAACCATAACGATCCTATGGAGGAAACAGACAGAGACACCTTGCTATAACACCTTTGTGCAAAATCCAGACACAGGTAACAAAAAACTGGGGGAGTTGGTATTTTAATGCAGTATGAGGTTATCTAGGCAGAACACTGTACAAAGGCAGAAGGTAAAATGACCTTGACTTTTAAACTTCTGCCTGGAATTTGTGGAAAAAGCTGTATCTGACATAACGAGGTGTCCTGTCCAGCAGGAGGGTAAGGCTGGCCAAGCAGAGTTCCCTGGCCACCTGCAATTGCTTGGCTAATTGTACTGCAGTCCACAGCTATAAAAGACAAGTGTCTACCTGTGACCTTCCACATAATTTGAGAAGATAGTGGTAATTCCAAGGGAAGCCAGGTTATGGTGAAAGTCCCTGAACAGCCTTTCTGAAGGTGCCAAAACGTAAACTCACCTGAAGGGAGTTCATCACCCCATTGGCCAGGACAGCCATCTTGCCGGCGACTGATTTCACTCCTTGCTTGAATTGTGCAATATCAGCTGCAGGCAGGACATTTCCAATAGACACACCACCTACAAGAACCAGGAGAAGTAAGCCCAGAGTCCCTCAGCTCCAGAAAGCATCCTCATCCCCCTCCAGTCTAGGTCTTCCAAAGCTGCCCCCGTTCCTCAACCCACTGAGTGCTAACAAACCTGAGTGCACATTGTCAGTCTCTCCAAACAGATCTGCTGAGCTGATGGCACTGCTGCTCGAGAGCTGCTGCAGTCGGGATCTGGCTTCATACTGCAGCACAAAACAAAGCAAAAAGGTTATATAGGAAGGAAACAAAGCAGGACTTGAGCAAACAGGAGGAGGTAAAGCCAGAGGTGTACCAGTGTAAGCACTGCAGATTGCATCTACCTCAGCATCTGCCTCCCGCCCGAAAAACATATCTGAAGAGATAGCTTTAGCCCCTGCAAACTTCTGCCGAGCTTCGTTGGATTCCACCATGGATGGCCTGTTCTCAATCTCCCGCCTACTGGTGGGTCTGAGGAAACAAGAGGAGACATCTCAAATTAAGCTCACCGACACAGTAAAGAATCAGACTTCTGTCTCAGACCTCATCTAATCAAAGAAAAGCAAGTCATCCTTAAGTGTTAGTTACACTGGGGCTCTCCTCTCCCCACCTCAAGACAGTCAGCACTCAATGATCACAGAGGCTGTATAAACTTACAGACACGGCAGGCAAAGAAGGCCCTTTCACTTGAGGCTTTTTCTTGGGCTTGTCTGTGCCTGTGCAAGTCATTTCCTGCAGCACAAGGCTCCTGCTATATAACACAGCAACATCTACACCACAGCTCCCACACTTATCCTTTGTCCCCTACACAAGGGGCACAAGGTACACTAGCAGTGGCAAGCACTTTACCTCTCTGAAACGGGCCGAATGCTGGAAATGGTCACCTCTGGTTCCTCCTCTTTGTCCACACCCCATGAAGAGTCTGTTTCCCATCGTGAGCCAAATGCATCTTCGAATGAGAAGGGACTGTATTTGTACCTAGGTACCAAAAATAGGTAATTTACACCAGACATGAAATTCAGGAATAAGCAAAGACTACACTGAAGGTCAGTCTTACTTGGGGGGTCCAGATGTGAAGCTTCCACCATCTTCAAACAAGTCCAATTGGGAGCGGGAAGATTTTGCTACCAGCGGCGTCTCCTGCTCAATTACTTGCATCTCAGACATCACCGAGTGTGAAACAGAACTAGCACAACAAACAGGCAAAGTCAAGGCTGATGGATCTCTCAGCATCCAGTCCCTAAAACACTCTGCCTCAAAACTGAATCTGGCCTTTACAGGCAGGGCAGGTGACACAAATTTTGAGGGAGAGTTGTGGGATGTCAGCCTCCTTCACCACTTATCTATGCTCCTTCAGAAATCCTGAGCTACCTTCTTAAAGGAAGTATTCTGCAGAGGACGCCTGTCAAGCAGCAGGGCTCTAGTGCTAGACACTGACAGGCCACACACATCTGTGGAAAAGCTCAAATGAGAACCAGAACCTTTGAACAAAGTCCCTATTCCTTCTGGGGCCCAAAGCATTTTCAGTCACAGACCAGCATATGAGCACTTTAACTCATCTCCTTATCTATTACAAGAGTAAACTACTGCCTTCAAGAAACTTTTCCAGAGCAGGGTACTTCCAAGACACCTGTCTGTCCTATGCCATCCACAGCCAAGTACCTTCTGGACACCAATCCCATGCCCAGCCTCTCTGCTTGTTCACGTTTCTTCCCTTCAAGGTTCTGGAGTTTCTTCTCTTCTTTCTTCCGATCAAGTTGCAGTTCCTGATAAGCCAGTCGCATTGAGGTGACTCTAAGAGAAAGAGCCATGGTGGGTGCCAGCTCATTACCCTCCCTCACTGCCCGTGTTGTAGAGGAACAAGTGGTTGAGTAAACCCGACCACCCTTCACAACAGCTCTGCCAAAAATCCTTGCACAGAAGCTACTGCATGTTTTGCCAACCCTCCACTGGGATTCAACTTTTCTTTGGCAAACCATGATTTTCTTGCTGTAAGCATCACAATGTCTATCTTCTCCCCACCCTTGCACCCAGAATGATCCATCTAGTTCAGCCTTTGGCTTTTTTAGTCCTGTCCAAAGGTGAACAGAAACACACCATACAGAAGTATCTGCTCCCTACACTCTTCCAGGAATACTAATTTGAATAAAATACAGCAGTTTAACTTGTGCCCTGCTGCAAAGGCCATACTGGCATATAACTACTGCTCTTCCTCTCATGCAGTATGTTCTGTAGTCACATTAGGTAATCCTAGGGTGAACAGCATTAACCGAACACTACTTCTGCCTTAAGTAGCAAGAAGCAAGGTACTTCTCCCAAACCGGGCACTTACATTGACTCCTCAGCCTGTTTCCTGGACTCCGCTGCCTGCTGCTCCCTCAGCTGTTCTGCCACCTGGGCTTGCCGCTCAATCTCGCTGAAGCTCTGGCTGCTGACTTTCTGGGCTCCAAGACCTTTTTTTGCACCCAGCTTGAAAAACAAAAACAAAATCCTGTGAATTCTTCATCCTAGATTGTTCATTGTAGAAGAAAACCTGAATCCTACTTGCTGCACCAATGAGGCCTTCAGTCTCCCTGTGCAGTCGCAGCCTACACACCCAAAAGAGCTTGCAACACAGTATGGAAGAACACTCAAGAGTTAACCCACTAGTGGGCCAACACTTAGAGATCAACCACTTCAGACCACAACCAGCAATGATCCGAAATATAATTTTTTTGGCAATAATATACAGGCTGCTTAAAGTCTCCTTTCCCCAAAACAGATCTCTACAGCTTTGTCACACAACTTTGTTAAGCAGAAAGCAAGGAGACATACCCCTTTCTTGGCAGCTCCCGGCTTCTTCTTTCCAATGAGGGAAGATTTAAGTTCTGCAAAAGGAGAAAAGCAGCAAATAAGCAGAAGGGAATTAATTTAAGAGGCCAAAATTAGACAGCAACCCACATGAACATCCACCACAGTCCAGCTGCAGTAGCGTCCAGGGCACACCATGCAGCTTCACATCAGAAGCCTGGCTGATTTCACCCAGCCAAGAAAGATGCACGTAGAAGCTCCACAGCTGCAGGCTGGTGGCCTAAAGAAGCGTGTCCATTTCTGGAGCAACTTATGATTGAATTAAGAACTGTGAATAACTCCTCTGAGTGTTATGCAGTAGGTATCAGGGTAGTAAGAGAAAGACTAGGTTTATCCCATACACAAATTCAAGAAAATAAAGCTTCAGAGGCATGTGAAGGTAGAGCCTCACCAATGCCTTAGGGACAAAGCAGCAAGAACCCTAAAGTTGTGTTTACATGAACATACAAAAAAAAAAATGGACCTAAAGTGCAGCAAGCTGTAAAAGCAACAGGTTCCCCAACACTTTACACTTGTCACTCTTGAGGGCATGCCACACTCGTAAAACCAGACAAGGGCCAGCCAAGCAGCAGATGTCTGGGGAGAAGTGTAAGAACAAAGCAGAGAGGGACTGCCCAAAACACTTTCCAGCTTCTTATAGTAAGTCCAAAATCTTTTATTGCTCTTGTTGGGCTTTTCTTTTTTGTGTATGTGTCTCCTGACTTTCTACAGCCACATAACTTTTGTTAGCCCATAAATTATTCTTGACACGTTTTCTTTTATCTTTTCTAGTCTTATGGTAAGTCTTCTTAAATAAGGGGATCCAAAACATTCACACTATCCAAAACCATTTTCCGCTTGTTGTTCCTAACACTTGATTCGAGGTTGTTTGGGTTTGTGTTTGGGGTTTTTTATCTTTCAGGAAACATTTAACAAAAATGTTAATAAGGTCTCTTTACAGATATGACATATCTGGTTTAGATCTCAATACAACAATATAAGCTTTGTCTTGTTCTCTCCCTCTAAGCACAGGAAGCTAAAGTTAGAACTGAAGGCAGAATCTCAGAGGGGCAAGCAGAGTTGTCACAAGCAGCCAGCACAAGCCAGCTGTTAGCCAGTTACCTCCAGCAGGAGCAGCCCCTTGTGTTGACAGATACATGGACATGTCTGAGGAAGAGACGTAAAACATGGGGAATGAACAGACACTTGAGACAGGCCTTCCACCCAGAATGAACCCACTGTGGGCTAGGAGCATGCCCTCAATAAGGAAAGAAGCTCCAGCTAGATGTTGTGTGTGCAGCCAGGACAGTAATGGATGGGGAAAATTAGATACAAATCCCTTCTATTCTAGAATAAAGCTAAAAATTAATTTGCCTCCAAAGGGTCTGTGAGGAAACAAACTGAAAAAACAGCCACGTGGCCTTGATCACCCAAGGTCTAGATATGCAAGTGCCAAGTTTTGTCCAAAGCTCAAAACCAGGAAAACGTGCTTTTGGGAAAGCAACAGTTTTGAACTCAATTATCCAAATGAGGAGGAAACCTCTAGAAAACTGTGACTTGGTTTTGGGCTTCAGGAACATCCTAAGTACTGGCTCAACAGGGAGATAAACTCATTTAGACATTCTGGAAACTGGCTCATTGTTTCCAGCTTCTCTGAGCTTACTACTGAGCAGTGAGTATAAGAGCAAGACTGATCTGAGAGTGAAGAGTCTTACCTAGAGGAGCTTTAGGAGATGTGCTCAACAAGTCAATAGATGGACCTTGGCTGGGATCTGTGAACACAAAACCAGAAGGGAACATTCAGCAGATTGATTCTCAACTCTTTTCTTTCCAGTATATTCACAGTTTCACTGCATCTCTCCTAGCTCCTCTGCCCCCACAAATAATTCCAGTTATAGCTTGAAATATGCAACTTGCCAAGCAAAACAACTTTATGTCTCCACAGGGAAAATTATTCCTTCTGCAGTGTTCTTAACACAGTAAAAGAAAGCAAACTCTCTGCAGAGAAATATACAGCTGTTTCAAATTACAGCTATGCCCCCAGGTTCTTAATGTCTTTGTCCTTCACCCTATAAAGTTTTCTGTCCTATGTAATTTTCAGAACCACCAGATTCAAGGGGTAGAGAAGAGTGTTTAGACAAATAATTATGTCTGAAAGCAGGGAAATGGGGCAGCTAACCCCCAAAACAGTTTTGTGTGCATTTCAGGAAAAGTGAAGAACTGAGCCCAAATGAAGCAGTGATTTTAGAAGTCTCCAGTAATTTAACTAAACATCATAACTGTGCGCAGAACTTCCACTCCTTCAGGCCTGAACCAAAGAATAAGCTCAGCCCTTTCAACAGTGGTACAGAACTGCATTCTCCTGGAAATGAAGGCAGGTTCTTGGAAAAATTATTCAGTAAAGAACTCACTCAAAACTTCGCTGCCATCTGAGGACTTTGTTGCTTTTTCCACCTCTGGAGAAGGCTGTGCAGGATTCTGGCTGGCATCTGCAACATCCCAGGTACTGGAAGACTGCAAGGAGATACTCTTTCCAGTTACTTGCAGAAGATGAATGAACCAAACAATCCCGAATTTACTACAGGTTTAGTGACCTATATTCAATTTTAGGCCAAAGGAAATGTATTCCAAACTTCAGACTATGCCTTCCCTGAACATAACATATGGACAAGTCCACATTCCTTTAGCAGGGAAAAAAATTAAGAAAGAAAAAAAAAAAAAAAAGGAAGCTAAGCTGAATGTAAGGCCAGGAGGAATGACAGAATCATCTGACAAGCTGGCTAATGTGAGGACTTCCCAGGTTAAAGGAAATCAGTTTAAATGCGGGAGAAAGTGTGAATGAGTTTTCCTGGAAAAAATTATTCTCCACTTCCACTGTCTCTATTTGCCACACAGACAATTCTTACATTACCTGAGAAAGTCTACCTGGCATGTTGCACTTGCCCAAATCCACTTTACCATGGGTCTATGCACTGAAAAGTTTCTTCTAAACTAGAAGTTCAAAGTAAAAGCCAGTCCTTTACAGCTTTAACTGTACAAAGAAACTAAGCATTAACACAGCACACAAAGCATTTTCCAGGGCATAGCTGGTAGCAAGAAAGAAATCTTGAAGCTAAAGATGATCTCAAAAACAAAGGACATGGATATTATAGGGACTGTTCAGATCTGTGACTGTGTCCCAGGCAGATGAATGAATCACATTACTACTGAATAATTATACAATTTAGAGTCCTTCCAAGCTAAGTGGGACTGCTCCTGGCTGAACAGCTGGCTACTGGAGAGCTATTAAGGCTGCCTGGTTTAGGCAGTTCTCACCTGTGTGTGCTCCATGAAGAAATCAGCATCGCTCTTGTCAGGGGAGTGCCCAGGGGCTCCACTCAGTCCATCTATAAGCAACTAAAGAGAGGAGAGACAAAACAGAAGGTATCCTCAAAGACTCAGCATCCAGCACTCCCCATCGGGCACTGCAGAGCTCTCAGACTTACATCAGTGCCGTACTTGGCCATGGCAGCGCTTGCCAGCTGCCGGATCTTCTCCCTGTACATCTGGGCAGCTCGACTGTTATATTTAGCGTTGGCATCTGTGGTGGTACAGCCGTGCTGCCGGAAGAAAGCAGTCTGAAAAGAGAGCAAGAGTCAGTCTCCTGACTGCTACATCAGACTCAAGCAAGCACTAGACAAACTCGACAGAAAAACAAAACTTCCCAGAGACAGAAGATGACAGACTGAGAATACAGCATGAACCAACCATTCATTGATCAGCTTTCTACAAGAAGTCTCACTCCAGGGGCTTAGGGAAATCATCCATCTTCTCTACAGAGGGATGATTCTGAGTCACAATGCTGAGCATGAGCTTCCAAACTGATCAGTGTTATTGCCTCCTATCATTTAAGAAAGCTATGCTTCTCATTTAACTGAGGTGCAAAAAAATGAGAGATCTACACACCAGACAACAACACATGCAAAGGTTGACAGTCTGACTTCCAAGCACTCTTGACAAATGCCCCCCCTTCATTACGTATTTCAGATGAGAGTGGTACCAAACAAGCCACACAAAGGAAAGGGACAAGAAACAGAGAATGTGGATTAGCAAGAGGGAAAGCAAGCAAAATGCCTACAGAGGCTCCTCACCGCATTGGCATTACTGCCCACTTGCATACACCTCAGCTGGAACCAGTTCCAGTTAGAATCCAACTCTGTGGACCTGTGTGAGAACCAATTATTTCTATTAATAAAGACCAGCCAAACCAAAGGCAAAGACCAAGCTCTGGTCTAAATGGTCACATATCCCACTACTATTTCAAAGTGTAGGAGGCAAAGGTAGAAAGAGTATCTTGGGAATTTTTTTTCTCCGATAAAAAATTAATTTCAACTTTTAAAGTGTGTAAAAAGACCCGCTTTTACCCACATTTTGAGGATCTCTCCCTTGTACTGCTTGTTTTAGAGGGCAGAGCTTGAGCTAGGAAAGCACAGCCAAGAACTTTCGTTCTGCATGTGATCTCACCACAACATGAGAGGCTCATATTCAGCCCGTCCGACAGGTTAGGCCAAAACACGTGACAAAGCAACTGAGAATACATCCAAGTAAAGCTAAGGGACACAGAGAGTCTCATACCAGTTACTCAACTTCTCTCCTAACAAGTAAGGGTCACAGTTCTGTTAACTTAAAATGCTAATTTTTTACTAGTACTGAAAACAAGAACTAGGCTACAAAGCCAACACCATCTTCCCCATTAGGCTGATACCAAAAACATTAAACAATATTCCTCTTTTTGCCTTGCTCAGCGTTATGAAAAAGTATATACACCACACTGCTGCCTCACTGGCAAGATTCACACACCACGCTCTCCTCTCTGCTCCTACAATGCCAAGTCCAGACAGCGTTTCTGCAAAGTTAGCGAAAGCTACATATCGACGTTCCACTTGAGGTGCTTTGGAAACTCCATTTTGGAAGTGCTGAGTGACCGAGAACCTCCAGCGAGCAAGGCACGTAAAGCCGGAGGTGATCGCTCCGTGATAAGGCTTCTCTTTCTCTCTCAGTCCCTGCGTGCTCCCACCCCAAGGCAGGACGGCTGCCCCAGGCCTGCCGGCGGTACCGCGCTCCCCACGCACCTGATGAAGCTGAGGTGCACGCCCAGGGACCTGTGGACGCCGGAGCAGTCGATGCACAGGAAGACCCCGTAGGTGATACTGGCCCAGCTCGGGTTCTTGGCGCCACAGTCGAAGCACGACTAAAGCGAAGGCAAAGCGACAGCCAGGTTGAATTGGCGGCTCTGCCGCTCCGCAACCCCTTGCCACAGCTCGGCGGCCCCGGCCGCTCTGCCCAGGCGCTCCCCAAGGGCCCCTGCCCGGCCGCCCCAACAGCCACCGCAGCGCGGCCCGGAGCCCACCGGGGCCCGGCCGGCCTGCCGG